>JAHRHZ010000023.1:19819061-19898813 GCA_024137785.1 Ginglymostoma cirratum | reverse complement strand
GCTGACGTTTCGGGTCTAGGCCCGAAACGTCAGCTTTCCTGCTCCTCTGATGCTGCTTAGCCTGCTGTGTTCATCCAGCTCTACACCTTGTTATCTCAGATTCTCCAGCATCTGCAGTTCCTACTATCTCAGGGAAGGATGAGGTGACCATTGCTGACAAGGGGAGTCAGGGACAGCAAGGGAGGAAAAGGAAGAACAAACAAGATAGTGAAGATTAATGGGAAGCCAGAGGATTGGGAAGCCTTTAAAAATCTGCAAAGGACAACTAAAATAGCAAAATGGGGGGAGAAAGTGAAGTACGAGGTTAAGATAGAGGATAGCAAGAGATTTTTAGACATCTAAAAAGATGAGAGAGGCAAGAGCACACATGGGACCACTGGAAAACAAGGGAGGAGAATTAATAAAAGGAAACAAAGAAATTGAGGAAGGACTGTCAGTTTACACATGGAAGACACCAGTGACATACCAGAACTCCAAGTGAACCAGGGGCAGAGGCGAGTGTAGCAGCCGTCACTAAGGAGAAGGTGCTGGGGAAGCTGAAAGGTCTGACGGCGTATAAATCACCTGGATCAGACGGACTACACCCCAGGGTTCTAAAGGAGATAGCTGGAGAGATTATGGAGGCATTGGTGGGTGATCTTTCAGGAATCATTGGAGTCAGGAAGGGTCCTAGAGGAGTAGAAAATGGCTAATGTAATATCTTTGTTTAAGGGAGGCAAAAGACAGGAAATTATAGATCAGTTAGCCAGACCCAAGACAGTGGTAAAATTTTTGAGGCCATTGTTAAGGATGAGGTTGTACAGTACTTGGAAATACACGTTAAAATAGGGTGGAGACCGCATGGCTTCGTCAAGAGGCAATCATGCCTGACAAATCTGTTAGAATCCTTTGAGGAAGTAATGAGCAAGTTAGACAAAGGAGAGCCATTGATGTAATCTATTTGGATTTTCAGAAGGCCTTTGACAAGGTGCCACGCAGAAGGCTGCTAAATATTGACTTGGCCTCCTCAGCCTCCACGGCAATAAGTTCCACAAAAACTGCCCCCTGGCTGAAGAAATTCCTCCTTATCTCAGTTTTAAATGGTTTAATTCTGCTCTTATACCTTAAGCACATTTAAAAATCAAAATTTAATCATCTTGGCACCAAAGAAGCAGTGGTTAGGAAATCACAATTGTACACAATGGCAGCTATTATCAATAGAAAAAATGGCAATGAATATCAAACAATTGCTATAAGGCAGCATGCAAAGATATGATGGGAATGCGATTCTCTCAAGAGCTGGAACTTGATGCAGAATGGTCAAGGCCGGCTATTGTACTCTGATATACTTCACCATAACATCATAGGTAAGGAACATAGCTTGACAATGGCAATCTTCCGTAAATCACAGAATGATGCAATACAGAAAGGGTGGGTCATTCAGCCCATCAGCTTGTGCTGGCTTTTGAAAGAGCTGTCTAATCAGTCCCACTAGCCTACCTTTCTCCCCCCATCACCCTGAAAATTCCTTCCTCCACAACCTCATCATTTTTATCTTTATCATCAAATAACAGACCATAAGACATTGGAACAGAACAAAACACCCATCTCATCAAATGTTCTGCCTTTCAATGAGATCATGGCCAATCTGATAATCCTCAATACCATTTTCCCTCAAACTCTCAATTCCCCTGATGCTTAGAAATCTTTCTACCTTGGCCTGAATAAATTTAAGGCCCCAGACTTTACAGCTCTCTTGCAGAAAGAATTCACTACCCTTGGGGAAGAACTTACTTAAATCTACAACCCCTTATTCTGAGATTATGATTTCTGGTCCTGGGAAACAACCTTTTTTAAATCTAACGTGTCAAGTCCTCTAAGAATCTTTTATGTTTCAATAAAGTCACCTCTCATTCTTCTGAAGCTCATTGACTACAGACCCAATCTACTCAGCCTGTCCTCATAATACAGCCCCTCCATACCCACAATCAGCATAACGAAGCTGCTCTGGATTGCCTGTGATATCAGTATATTTTTTCTTAGATTAGGAGCCCAAAACTGTTCACAGCTGTGGTCTGATCTCTGCCTCATATAGTTTTAACAAAACTTTCCTATTTTTAATAATCTACTTCCTTTGAAATGGAGGTCAGCACTTTATTTTCTATTACCAAAACTTGTGCATAAAAACTAGCGTACAAGAACCCCAAATCTTTCTGCACCGTACCTTTCTAGTTATATAACGTGCAGCTCCTCTTTTCTTCCTGCCAAACTGCATAATCATACATTTTCCCATGCCTGATTGCTTAACTTGTCTATACATCCCTACAGATTCTGTGCATCGTCCTCATCCGATGCGTTCCCACCTATTTTTGTGTCATCCACAAACTAGGCTACAGTACATTCAATTTTCTCATCCAAGCCACTAATTTATATTGTAAAGAATTGTGACCCCAGCACAATCCCTATGGCAGTCTATTAGTTACAGGTTATCATCCTGAAAATAACCCCTTTATCCCAACTTCTATTAGTTAGCCAATCTTCTATCCATGCTAATATACTACTGCCAACACCACGGGCTCTTAAGTAGCTTAGTGTGTGGTACCTTATCAAATTCCTTTTGAAAATCCAAATATATTTCCATTCACTGCTTGCTACTTCCTCAAGGAATTCCATTAAATTTGTCAGTCATGATTTCCCATTCATGCAGCCACTCTCTCTCTACTTGATCATGTTGTTATGTATTTCTAAATATGCTATTACATCCGTTATAACATCTTCCCAATAATAGATATTAAGCTAACAGATCAATAGTCCCCTGACCTTTTAAAAACAAACTCCTTCCCTTTTTGAATGTAGCTGTTACGTTGGCAGTTTTCCAATCCTCTGGGGCTTTACCAGAATTCCAGAATTCTTGGAAGATTATTACCAGTGCATTCTCTGTTTCTCTGTAGCTAATCTCTTCCGCCCTCTTCTGTTGGGCAGAAGATATAGAGGTTTGAATACATGTATGAACAGATTAAAGAACAGCTTCTTCCTCATTGTAATCAGACTTCTGAATGGACCTATTAAATGTTAACGTTGATCTCTCTTTGCACCTTCTCGGCAACTGTATCCTGCATTCTGTTCTGTTACCCTGGTGCAATTACAGAGTATGATCTGCCTGTAAAGCACATAAGACAACACTTTTTGCTGTACCTCAGTACACATGACAGTAATAAACTAAGTCAAAATAATTTATTAAACATGCCTCAATACAAATGATCAGATTCAAAATAGCCTGATCCCCTAGTTGGACCCACAACATATTGTTCTGGAAACTTCCCTGAACACACTGTGAAATCTTCCTCCTAGCTACTGTTGCCAATCTGGCTGCCCCAATTCAGAAGATTAAAGTCACTCAAGGTTAATGAATTAGAGATAGCAGGAACTGCAGATGCTGGAGAATCTGAGATAACAAGGTGTAGAGCTGGATGAACGCAGCAGGCCAAGCAGCATCAGAGGAGCAGGAAGGCTGACGTTTTGGGCTAGACCCTTCTTCGCCCCTTTCTGAAGAATGGTCTAGGTCCGAAACGTCAACCTTCCTGCTCCTCTGATGCTGTTTGGCCTGCTGTGTACATCCAGCTCTACACCTGGTTATCTAAGGTTAATGAATTGCCTTTTTTACATGCCCTCATTATCTTCTGACTTATTCTCAGTCCTACAGAATAGCTACAGTTATACTATTCCTACCAGTGCCTTCTTCCCTTGTTATTTCTTACCTCTATCTATATGGGTTCAATATCTTCTGATCCAAAATCACTTCTTACTATCACACTTTATTGTATCCTGTACTAACAATGCTACCTCATCACCCTTTCCTTCCTGTCTGTCAATCGAAAAGTCACACACTCCTGAATATTTACTTCCCAGCTTCGATCTCCCTGTGACCATGTCTCTGCCATGGCTATACATCATACACATTTACCTGCATTTAGGTTGTTAATTCATTTATTTTGTTTCAAATACTAATTGCAACTAAGAGCCATTAATTTTATCTTTGACCACATTCAGATCTTTGATCCTACTTTACTGATGTTTTCTATATCTGTACACTTTGTCCTACCCATCCCATGTTTGGTATCGTTATCCAAATAGCTACCCTGTCACGTTGTTATATCCTCTTGCTTTGTAAGTCTACATTTCTCTTCTACCAAACCCTTCACTACTAAGTAGTTTAAATCCCTCTCTGTATCTTTGGTTATTCAATTCACTAGGACATGATTCTAGCAAGGTTCAAATGAAGCCCATCTCACAGGAACAGCTCCCTTCTACTGCAGCACTAGTATCAGTGCCCTGAGAACTTAAACTCATTCTACCCACACCAATCTTTGAGCTTTGATTTATTCTATGCCAGTTCACCCATGGCTCAGGTAGTAATCTAAGATTATTATCTTGGCGGGTATGCTTTTCAATTTAGCTCCTAGCCGTTCAAAGTCTTTCTGCAGAACTCTCTTTCCAGTCCTATCAATGACACTAGTACCCACAAAAATGACAACGGCATAACCCCTCCCTTTCCAAGTGCTTCTTCAGTCCCAAGAGAAGCCCATAACCCTGGACTAGGAAAGAGAATCTTTCCCCAGATTAGGCAAACGCTCAGTTATTTAGTACAATCAGGGCTGAAATAATTTGATTGTTAGATTTTAAGGGAATGATGCAATGTGGGGATTGGGTGGGAAAATGAACATGAAGTAAAAGATCAGCCACGACCTTAACAAATGGCACAGCATGACTGAATGCCCTTCTCTTTGTCTCATGAAAAGACGATACAGAGAAATGACTGCGCTGACAGTGATTAAGGTGTACATGAAGGAATGGGGGAAGGCAGTGAATGGAAGGGAGGAAAGCACTTGGTGTTTATTAAAAAAATGCTTTCCAGTTTGTAGTTGACATTACATATCTCCACATTATATCTGATGTGAAACATTAAAAGGCAGGCAAATAGTTTGCTGTGAATTGAATTACTTCATCTCTGACTGCGATCTAACTCCACCTAAGCAAAGCCTCCTTCTTGCCTGATTTATTTGTATTTTTAAAAGCAGATTATGTTAAAGTCTCAAACCTCTTCACACTATTCATTACTTATAAAGGATAAATATACAGTAGACAGCTGAGACTTCCAATCCAAGGAAGTGTCAGAGTCAATGCTCAGTTTGTGCTGATCACTGGTGACTGCAATCATCAGTCTTAGAGCCCTGGGTTGGAACAAAGGAAAGTAATGTCCAGTATTTGAGTCCCTGATCACTTTCAAGAAATTATAGATAAAAGTATGATTGTGAAAACAATCCTACTGTGTTGATAGAAATGCTTGATTTGGGACTGAAAAGATTAGTGTCTATGTTGAGATATCTGAAGGCTAGTTTTCTTTTCCTGTTAAAAACACTTGCAGCAATAGTGAGGTTTACTTATGTACAGGGTTATAATCCAACATGAAACAGCCCCTTACATTAACAGTTAGCAACTTTTCTTCATTTACAGATTTCCAGGATCAGAAGCCTGTATAAAGCTGAATATTTGATGTGTTAAAGGTGCAACTTTGGTGACAACCAAGCAGCTTGAGGTTAAAATCGCCAGGCCAGATTTTCCATGTAACAGTTCAACCAATTTTGAAAACTAGTAATCCAATCTTACTCCATCAGATTTTTGTAATTTATCTGTACATTGCAAAACAAAAAGAACAAGAATGTACTGTTAAGATTTTTAAAATTTAATAAAAAAGTCTGTTTTTCTTCATGTTTGCACAGCATGTGGGTGTTCCTGGCAAGGTCAACTTTTGTTGTCCACCTGCAATTGCCATTGAACTGAATGGCAATTGCAGGTGGCATTTCAGAAGGCAGTTGGCAGTCAACCACATTGCTATGAGTCTGGAGTCAAAGGTAGGCCAGACCACGCAAGGGTGGCAGATTTCTTTCCCTTAAAAGGACATAAGTGAAATCAGGTGGGTTTTTGTGCCGATTGATAGAGGTTACATGGTCCCCTTTAGATTAACTTTTAGTTTCAGACAGTCAGTGAATTCAAATTTTGCCATCCGCAATGGCAGGATTTGAATCCATGACTCCAGAACACTACGTGGTAGTGCCAGTGTTGTACTAGAATGGACAAAGTCAAAAGTCACACAACACCAGGTTATAGTCTAACAGGTTTATTTGAAATTACAAGCTTCAGAGTGCTGCTCTGAAGTCACTTCACCTGATGAAGGAGCAGAGCTCTAAAAGTTTGTGATTTCAAATAAACCTTTTGGACTATAACACGGTGTCATGTGACTTTCAAACTTGCCAGAACATTAGCCTGGAGTCCTGGATTACTAGTCCAGTGATAAAATAAACACACCACCACCTCCATTTGAAGTTTATCTTTTTTACTATAATCAATACACAACTTTCTTCAGAGAATCCACTGCAAAGTTTATGCTGCAATGTTGATAACAGAAAACTGCATACCTTTCAGTTCATCTCAAATTTTTTTATCTCAACGTGCATAATACCGCCATTATATTCCTGACTTAAGCAAGTTACACTGTATCTCATTTTGTCTTTTAAGGAAGGCTGCATATGTAACGGAATTTTAATGACCCACAAATTTAACCTGAGGGAAGTCTAGAATGACATTAGCCAGAGGGCATAGATTTAAATCTAGGCCAGACTGCAAGAAAAAATGTTTTCTTTCTAAGCTATAGAGAACATGCTAAAACTATGTCAATCCATCCAATGGGGAGGAACCTGAGCTATGAAATTCTTTATAATCTGAAACTGGCAGTCAGTAATTTAACAATCTAAAGGAGCCAAAAATTCTGGCAACTGAAATCTTCAACTGATGGTGACAACCAAGACTCTTTACTGGGGTACATTTGAGGAAACTTATCTCTGCAACAGATTATGATATACTTGACTTAGGTAAGCTTAACCCCAACGTACATTACTAAAACTGGAAATGCACTCCACTTCTTAGCACTAATATGGGTGCTAACCTTGACGCAACAAAACATTCACTACTAAATGAACATTTGAAATACAGAACATGTCCCACTGGGGTCATTCGGTCTTTTTAAAAAAGTAAATTATAATTAAATTTGACACTCAGCAGTTATTTCCTTGAATTCCTAAGCAATAAATGCTAAATAAAGTGGGTGAACTTAGCAATTATTGTAGCCAACCATGCACGCCAATTAGAACACTTTGAAACATGTGAGCACCGCTTGAACAATCAGGAACTCCCGCTGTGGGAGGGAAGCTTAAATGCAGGCACATGCTTCAGTCACATACCACAGTACCTTGCATCACCAAACTACCAAATTAGTCACAATAAAAGAGATGGATAATAACAAGTTAATTATCCATCGGTTTGCTAGTCATGGAGTAGCTGCAATCAAATTGAGAAAAGGAACAAAATCTTAAAAACTTATTTACAGATCAAGGAAGTACTGCTAAATATATTAGAGATAAAAGGTACTGCAGATGCTGGAGAATCCGAGATAACAAGCTTGGGGCTGGGTGAACACAGCAGGTCAAGCAGCATCATAGGAGCTCCTATGATGCTGCTTGACCTGCTGTGTCCCTCTGCTAAATATATTGTTCAATTATCAATAGTTAATACACGGAGGTACCAAATAAATAAAATTGTGTCTATATGCCATTCGAGATGTAAATTGTGCTTTGTTGTCTGACACCTAGCTAACTTCTGATGTACAAACTACTCGTGTTGACTGGAAAATTTAAACCGCTATCCTGTTTTCCAATTCATTCACACAATTTTAAGAGGTATGTCACACGTTTACACCATATGCTCATGTAATTATTGAACATTAGACAAACGCTTACATCATCGAAAGGTTAAATTAACTTTATTTTACCAACTTACGCAAAATTGAAATGTTAAACCCACAGCAATTATAGGAATAACGAAACTTAACAAATCGTATACAACATGACAGCAGACATCATTTGCCTTGATCATAAATCATACTTCTGAGCCCCACAATCCACATCTCTGGGATCGTCTGGCTCCACGTTCTTCAGGCCATATATTCCAATCATATTTAAGAACTTAACACTTGTTAACAATTTAAAATATTAAATCACATGGCAATACCGTGCTTGTTCAGACTTAGAAACCAAAGATTTCAAGAACACAAGACGTTTGGTGTTTCCTAAATCATTGTCGTCCATTAGACACTGTTGATTTGCCAGAGTGACAACATTAACTACAGCAACAGATGACACCCTACATACCCACGCAATACTGGGAAATTCACTTCATGCCCGTTTACCTAACTCCTCACCATTCAGTAGCTGAGGAAGTAAACAGTCACAATGATCAAACAACACTTGCACACCGTTTCATCCTACCATTTTACAAACAAACTCATGAAAAGGTTTAAAGTTCACCTGCACACCCATGTCAACTACAGAATCTATTACTCATTCACTTAGTCATCAGAAATGCAATTACATCCTGATTCCCTATTATTGTAGTCACAACTGGCTCATATATTGGACAATATTTCTATAAACTTCAATAGCTGTGTGAAAGTCATGATACATTCTAAATTGTTTCTGCTTTGAATAGTCAAATTTGAAGTAGCTTTATTAAGCCAGTGTACATCTGCAGCAAACTCAAGGTGGTTTATTCATTGTTTTGATACCTTACAACATGAACAGTTAAACCCAATACCCCAAAAGTACAAAACAAAGTAACTAACGTAAAAGGCAGGAAAAGTATAAAATTTTGTTAGCTTTCAATCTGCAGCACAAGTTAGGAACTACCACACGTATTTGATTAAAGCAATGTTTATATCGCTGTATTCAAAATGATTTGTGTGGATTAAAATTTACCATTCTAATGGTTGGTCTATTCTTGTACATATTCACAAAATTAAAATGATACCACTATAGCTGGAAATTTCCATGAACAAGTTACTCTCCACTTTTTGCAAGCTGAAGAACTAGCTTGATTAGTCCATCAGGTACCAACAGTAGAAAGTCAACAATACACTGTTACTGCTTTAGGTCCAGCACCACAATAGTAGTAAAAGCTTCATACTGCTTGATAAACTAACCAGGAAAACTAACATAAACCTTAACCAAGAAAGCTAAGTTCTGAAAAGATTAAAACAAATCATTTTCAAATAGAATGTGGCAGAAACGAGAAAGCATAAAAACTAAGCAGGAATCAAAACAGAAACACACTATTATTTACAAATTGGTGAATTCCTTGTTTTTAACTAGAAAGCCTGGGAGAGATTCATCTTACTTGTCCAGTAATGATAAGGTCTAAAGTTAATTGCACAGGGAAATAAGTAAACTAACCATTTTTTAAGAAGCATTCTTGGGATATACCCATCACTGGCAAATTAGAGTTATTGCCTACTCCGTGCCACCTTAAATCTTTGTAACAGTTTGAATTAACTGAGTTTTAGTTTAATTTACTTGTGGAATGTAGACATTGCTGGCTGGCCAGCAATTTTATTGCCCATCCCTACTTGCCCTTGAGAAGGTGACGGTGAGCTGCCTTCTTGAACCTCTGCAGTCCACCTGCTATAGTTGACGCACCCAGCAACAATGAAGGATCAGTGACATATTTCCAAGTCAGGAGAGTGAGTGGTAGGAGGGAAACATGCAGGTGGTGATGTTCCCATGTATCTGCTGTCTGTGTCCTTTCGGTTAAAGTGGTCATGAGTTCAGAAGCTGCTACCTAAGAATCTTACGTGAATTTCTACAGAGCATATTGTAGATACTACACACAGCTGCTACTGATAGTTGGTGGTGGAAAGAGTGGATGTTTGAGAATGTGGTTCCAATCAAATGGGTTGCTTTGTCCAGAATGGTGTCAAGCTTCTTCAGTGCTGTTAGAGCTACACCCATTCAGGCAAGCAGGGAGTATTCCATCATAATCCTGACTTGTGCCTTGTAGATGAACAGGCTCTGACCTGCTCTTGTAACCATTGTTGCTTGTTGAGGTTCTGGTCAACGGTAACCCCAAGGACGTTGACAGTGGGGGATTCAATGATGGTTAGATTGCCTCTTATTCAAGATGGTCATTGCCTGGCACGTGTGGCGCAAATGTTACTTGCTGCTTGTCAGCCAAGCCTGGATATTGTCCAGAGCTTGTTGCACTTGAACATGGACTGCTTTTGTATCTGAGGAGTTGCAAACAGTGCTGAACAATGCGCGATCATTAGCTAACATTCCCACTTCTGACATTACGATGGAGAGGAGGTCACTGATGAGGCAGCTAAAGATGTCTGGGCCAAGGACACTACCCTGAGGAACTCCTGCAGAGATGTGCTGGAACCAAGATGACTGACTTCCAACAACCACAACCATCTTCCTATATAAAATAGGAAGGTGTAGAGCTGGATGAACACAGCAGGCCGAGCAGCATCAGAGGAGCAGGAAAGCTAACGTTTCGGCCCTAGACCCTTCTTCAGAAACGGGGGAGGCGGATAGAAAATGGATAGAGAAGAAGATATCTTCTCTATCCATCTTCTATCCGCCTCCCCCTCTCTCCCTATTTATTTCAGAACCCCCTTTCCCTCCCCCGTTTCTGAAGAAGGGTCTAGGCCCGAAACATCAGCTTTCCTGCTCCTCTGATGCTGCTCGGCCTGCTGTGTTCATCCAGCTCTACACCTTGCTTTCTCAGATTCTCCAGCATCTGCAGTTCCTATTATCTCTGAAACATCTTCCTTTATGCCAGGTATGATTCTAATCAGTGGAGAATTTGCTCTATTAATTCCAGTTTTGCAAGGGCTCCTTGATGCCACACTCAATCAAATGTTGCCTTGATGTCAATAGCGGTCACTCACATCTGGAATTCAGCTCTTTTGTTCATGTTTGAGCCACATTGTAAAGAGGTCAATAGCTAAGTTGCCTTGGTGGAATCCCAACCGTGCATTTATTCAGCAGGTAATTGCTAAGCAGATGCTGCTTGATAGCACTGTTGATGACACCTTCCATCACTCTACTAATGATCGAGAGTAGACTGATGGGGAGGTAAATGGCAGGTTTCAATTGGACCTGCTTTTTGGCATTTAGAAATCAATCGCATTGGAACACAATCAATCGTTCAGGCTGTGTAAAGGCAGCAGATTTCTTTGACTAAATGATCCAGCTGAGTTAAGACAATCCAATAGGTTTGTGGTCACTTTACTAATATAACTGAAAGAAGTCTGCAACATCTTTTATGCTGGCTACTTAATCGTTATAAATAGATAAAACATAATCTATTTACAGGACAGCATGGTGGCCCAGTGGGTAGCACTGCTGCCTCACAGTGCCAGGGACCTGGGTTTGATTCCACTCTTGGGTGAATGTGTGGAGTTTGCACATTTTCCCAACTGCACGAGTTTCCTCCAGGTGTTCTGGTTTCCTCCAACAGTCCAAAGATGTGCAGGTTAGATGTTAAATTGCCCACTGTGTCTAGGGATGTGCAGGCTAGGTGGACTATCCGTGGGAAATGCAGGGTTACTAGGATAGAATGGGGAAGGTCGTGGGTCTTCAAAGGCTGTGTGGACTTCAAGGGATAACACCCGCTTCGACACTATAGGGATTCTATGGTATGGGCCAAATGCAGGCAGGTGGGATGAGCTTATTTTGGGTACATGGTCAGCATGAACCAGTTGGACGAAAGGGTCTGTTTCCATACCATGTGATTCTATGACATTAAAGGTTTATATTCAATAATGGATTTTGGCATTAAAGACACTGTTTTGTTGCTACACATATAATCTAATCATTTTTACACTAAAGTTTTAATTTAAAGTACATGATGCAAATAACAGGCAAAAGGAGATAGTGATAATGACAAACTTATAGTGTGAATTTAGCAATACTGAACAAAGACAGACTCTTTCAATTTCTGATCAAAATTAAACCAGGATAAGATGATCGCTATTCCAAAGCACTTGGGAATTTTAATGCAAAAGACATTTTAAATGTCTTAAAAATACTTTTCAGATAAAGTGCCACAATGAGAAGTTCAGGCTAACTGGAAAAGCTAGATCATTTTCAACTAAAATGTATTTGCAAAAAAGAAACAAATAGCCCAATAAATAAATATATCACAATCACACCTGTACACAAAATTTAAACTATGAGAAAAGATAAAATGTAATAGCATGTAACGTCTCTAGGAAAATTCGCACTTTTCAGATGCTAATTTAGGGTATTGTTGGCCAGTAGAATGCGGGGTTGGGTTGTAAAGCGAATTCATTCAAAAAAACCCAACCTCGGACTGCAAGTGTGTGAATGGGGCTGCACCTCAAAAACTTGCTCAATTTTCCCTCAGCTCCTAGGAGCAGAAAGTTCCTCCTCTTGAGAGGGTGAAGATAATGGAATAAACCCATTGACCTTTTAGCTAGATTCCGTGCGCCTTTGA
Source organism: Ginglymostoma cirratum (assembly GCA_024137785.1). Classification (NCBI taxonomy): domain Eukaryota; kingdom Metazoa; phylum Chordata; class Chondrichthyes; order Orectolobiformes; family Ginglymostomatidae; genus Ginglymostoma; species Ginglymostoma cirratum. The sequence continues at coordinate 19,886,426 of JAHRHZ010000023.1, read as the reverse complement.
ATGCAACAAGATCCCCACACCCTATCTGCAAAAGGGGAAACAAAGCGGAGGCGCTACCTAAAAGGGTGACACGCGCGTGCGCACACATACACGTGCGCTACCCTCCCCCTCAGTGAGGAGGGGGAGCCCGGCATCGGGGCCTACCCCCGGCAGCGATACTATACAGCGTTGCTGCTGGTAGTACAGATATACGTCTTGAGAGGCAAAATTACTATAGGTGCTGACTCAACTGACCCTAACCCTATCGCAGGCAATCACCATTAAAATGAAGAGGAGCAGGGACGGGGTTAATAAGGAGTGGGGGTAGGAGGAAGAGAGAGTGGTAACCATGGGAGGGAGAGTCACCAGCCGGCCAGGCTATACGGGGAATCGCTTTAGGAGTCTGTGTGGAGGCGCCGCAAGTTACACAGGAGGCCCGAGCATGAATCGCGTCCGCGACTAACCCTCACCCGGAGCTCCGGTACATACCCCCCGAGTGTTTCCATCACGACAACAACGGCAACGCGCGGCGGTAAAGCCACCCCCCTCCCCCCCGGCTAACGATTACGACACGGAACGAGCTCACAATCAACACATCCGGGCACTGCGACCCGCCCCACAACGCACCGCGGTGAGGTGGAAGGGGCGGGGCCTGCCCGGCTGCGCCTGCGCCAGTGGAAGGGGGCTGAGGACGAAGCAGCAGCGACGCCACCGGTGGGAGGAGGCTCAGGACGAAGCATCAGCGACGTCATCGGTGGGAGGAGGCTCAGGATGAAGCAGCCGCGCTGCTCTCTACCGGACGGAGAATACCGGAAAGTTAGAAAACAGCAGTGATAAAAAGAGGTAACAAGGTGTAGAGCTGGATGAACACAGCAGGTCAAGCAGCATCAGAGGAGCAGGAAAGCTGACGTTTCGGGCCTAGACCCTTCTTCAGAAAATTTTCTGCTTGGCCTGCTGTGTTCATCCAGCTCAGATTCTCCAGCATCTGCAGTTTCTACCATCCATGGCAGCACTGGCCTCTGAATCAGCATCAGTTTTTGTGCAGCAAAAGTAGGTTGGATTAGGTTTCCGATTACAATAGTCTCCAAGAAGGCTAAACGAGGACATAATGCCGAGTTTTGAAGTGTTCAAACTCAAAGATAATATCTTGGCTGCATCATTTCGAAATCTACTACGGTGTTTTTCTATGTACATTAATCATTCCAGTCCCCAAAATGAATACAAATTTTTTACCAAGATAAACAAAGGCATAATATTTACAGCATCTTATATTCACAGATACCAGCAACTTTAAGAAAAATAACTGCTACCCGCTGTTTCAGAAAAAAAACTATATTTTAAGTGAAAAATATTAGTGCCAGTAGGTATTTTTGTTTGATTATTCTGATATTTTCAATCATTTTAGTGCTGTAATTTTATTATGCAACTGTTTAATTATTTAATTCAAGCCTATAACATGAAATGCAGAAAAGTTTATTTATCAAAATGGCACTTGGACAACCGGTCAGGTTGCATATTTCTGTTAAAGGAGGAGGCCAATAGGCAACATCTTGTGATCCTAAGTGCATACATGGTTTATGAGAATTCTTGGGCGCATTGATATTATGTTTAAATTCATATGATTGAATCCTCATGCATTCTGCATTGATGCTTGGAATTACTTATGTACAATATAATATTAAGACAATGTACAATACAATCCTGGGGAATGCTTCATCTACCTTTCTCCATATAGTCTGCATTGATTGCAGAAGTAGGTAGTGATTTAACTCGCTTGCAGACTGTATATTGCCAATTTTTCGTAACCTACAAGCACTTCAGATGGGCAATAATCTTGGTCAAAATTCACACCTGGTCTATCAAGGATGCATAACTTGTTTAGGCTTCAGAAAATGATCAAAAGCTTCAGTAACCTGATTGTGAACATTTGGTTTTTTAAATTATTATTGATCCTACCAAGAAATTGCAGATCTAAAAAGATGAAATGAGGATCATCCTTATGACTTTCATATTTTAGGCAGATAATTGAGCAAATAAAAACAAAATACTGTTGGAAATGCTGAAACAAAAAAAAATGCTGAAGAAACTAAGTAGATGTGGCAGCATCTGTGGCGAGAGAAAGAGATTGACATTTTGAGTCTAGTTTCACTTCTTCAGAACTAGACCAGTTTTGCTTAGGCCTATTGGATTCAATAAGAAATCTTTTCCTCTCCATTTTGCTATGTGGTCAATAATCTGGGATTTCCTGTACTGGGGTTATGTGAACCCTGCCCCACCCACCTTAATGATATGTTAATTTTATTCCCCAAGTTTACTTTTACAGTGTCCTAATGGGTTGTTTGTTTTCTTTTTAGTTTGGTTCAATTTGTTTTATATTTTTGTCAAAAGTGTGTTCAAATGCATATGAAAAAAACTTGTCTGGAGGCAGGGAGCATGTATATGAGTGGAGAAACAAGCTCTGTGTGAAGTAAAAAAACATTTGTCCCAGAGTATTTTGAATAGGCCCCAGGAATCTTTAACAATTGTGATGAGAACACATATTCATGGCAGGCACTCACAGATCCAGAAATAATTTTGAATTAATGATCTTGAGATTAACCAATAAATTTGTAGGATAATATTGCATAGCTTTGAAAGTGACATCAATAAGAAAAAGTGGTTCCGAGGACTTTTGTGGCACTGAGATAGTGTCTCTCCCTCTGGACCAGAGTCTTGGGTTCAAATCCCATCTTCTCCAGACACATAATTCCGGACGCTCGAACTGGACCTTTCTTTGTGGGCACGTTGTAAAATTCATGATGTTTATCACTAGGGCTGGGCCCATGGGAACTACTTAGTTGGTTGATTTACAACATTCGTTTGGCAGTTAACACTGCTTGGTTGATGAGAGTTGAACACTGTCCCCATGTCACAAACAGTGAACATTTCTAAGTAGCAGATCCAATGGAGCCCAATACCAAACTGATCTGGAACTGGACCTAATGCGGTGAAATCTGGACTATTCAGTACAAAACCAAACTCCTTGGGTGACACAGCTGCTGTGTCATTTCAAAGATGAGATTTAACGTATCATTTAAGTTTCTATATAAACAGAAGATTCTTCTGTTACTGCAAGGCTATAGTCACTCTGAATAAATAAAATGTTAACTCAGTTTCAAACACACGTTTCTAGCTTTTATCTTTGTCACCCAACAAACTTCATCAAAATTAATACCACACTTAGAATGACATAATTATTACAGCCCATCAGAATGGTAGTGGTTTGGATCCTTTTAATACCATAGAATCATAGAATTCTTACAGTGTGGAACCAGGCCATTCGGGCCTTCGAGACAACACTGAGCCTGTGAAGAGCACCCACCCAGTCCCACCTCCTACCCTATCCCTGTAACCTTGCAGGTCCCATGGCTAGTCCACCTAGCCTGCACATCCCTGGACACTATGGGCAATTTAGCATGGCCAATCCACCTAACCTGCACATCTTTAGACTACGGAAGGAAACCGGAGCACCTGGAGGAAACCCACATAGACATGCAGAGGATGTGTAAACTCCACACAGACAGTCACCCAAGGCTGGAATCTAACCAGAGTCCCTAGTGCTTTGAGGCAGCAGCGCTAACCACTGAGCCACGTGACCTGGCAGAATGGATTCATTCTGCATATTGTCATCTACAGTGAATGACTAGTGTTGTAGGTACTGATTGCAGAGTGTTGCCTGATAATTGATTTCACTGATCAAAGCCAATGATTTGCAATGGCCTAGTGTGAGAAACTACAGGTAGCCATGCAAATTCACGATCACTTTAGCAATGCCTAACTTAAACCTTACATTATCACAATCAGAGATTGTCCACTATAAATAATTTACATAAATACAGATAAGGAACATGTTAGTCGGGGATTATGTTCTCAAAGTTCCATTTTTGTCCATTTCATAATTATGTTAAGATATTTTGGGCTGTGTTTTTTCTGTGACCAGACATTTTGTCATCTTGTTTTATTTTATTTATGGGATGAGGGCATCACTGGCTACACCAGCATTTATTGCCCATCACAGAGGACACTTCAGAGGCAACTACACTGCTGTGAGTCTGGAGCCACATGAAGGCCAGACCAGGTAAGGATAAAAATTTCCTTTCCTAAATAACATTAGTGAACCAGATGGGTTTTTCCAACAAAGAACAATGGATTCATGGTCATTAGACTCTTAATTTCAGATTTTTTTTTATTGAATTCATCTGCCATGGCGCGATTCTACCTCAGGTGCCCAGAACATTACCTGAGTCTCTGGAATAATCGTCTAGCAATAGTACCACTAGGCCATCGCTTGCCCTATAAGAAACCATTTGGAGTTCACATGATTGTAAATGTAGTTGATAACTTAAGACTAGTTCTATTTGAATAGCTGAACAAGTCTATCCTGGGGCAACTAAGGCAGTGCACTAAATTCCAGACTGTCCAGTAGAAAACCAGATGGTTAGTGAAGCTGGGGCAGTACTCCATCTGTCCCACACCATTAATGTAATTTTATCCATTCATTATCAATATAGAGTTGAGCTAACAATGATGCCATGATTGAATAGTATAGCAACACCCCTTCCTTACCTTGGCCACGAATTTGGTCATCTGGTCAGATGTGCCCTTGGGTTGCTTCACAGGGTACAAGTCTGACTCAGACCCTTCTCCTACACTACAGCAGTCAACCAAGTCTTTGTCACTTGATGTAGAGATCTCAAATGGACTGTCTCCAAACAAATGGGAACAAATACCCAACATCACCCAGTTGGAGCGTGTGGAAATGTTTGTGCAAAATAGCACCTTTGATCACAGGTCCATCCATAATGTCCAAAAGGCTCTGTGGGAAAAGGAGATTATGGATCCTGAAGGACTGAAAGAAACACTTTGCAAGCAATCACTCTACAAGTTAGACAAAGATTAGACAGACAAAGTAGACCAGTGACCCCTATCATCCACTCTTTCAAAAAAAGCCAGCATAAGGTAGTTCCTTACATGTCGTCTTGTCCCTAGACTGTAACACCTATGCTGTCACTTTGCTGATAAGCCAAATCATCTACAGCTGGAAGCACAGGAGATGTAATGATTCAGAGGAATTCCTTCTGACAGGAGTCAATGATAGACTTATCAATGTCTCAATCATCTTGAGACCGGTGCTGTCTGATGCTAGACTTGAATGCAGCAAAGCAAATTCTGTCAACTGTGACCCCACAGAGAGGCATCTCAAACTGTGAAATATCTCTTGAATGGCCTCTGCCACCACAGCCATGCAGTCCTGAAAGTCTTCAATTTTTGAGCTAGAGTCTGTATGGAAGTGATGAGGGAAGGTGTATTGTCACAAAACGAAAATGCTACATAATCTTGGGTGTTCGAGTACTGGAAAATGGTTCTGGTATTTCTGTACCAGGGGAAACTGAATTTGTCAGTATGAGTTGATTTGTCTTCTCTGTGGAGTGGGAGCCTGAAGTTTCTGCAGAACTCTGAAATGTGAAGCTGAAGCTTGACACCAGTGGGACATCAGATTGATTTTAAAATCAAACTGCTCAGATGTGTTAGAACATACATTTGGAGTTGGTGGGAGGTAGGGATATTACAAGAGCTTTTAGTAGGATATTCTCAGGCCTCATTCACTGATGGATTGCTTATGTCAGGTAGAATTGAGTGGAAGGGCGTTACGTGGCCTAAACACATCTGTTGCACTGCATTGTAGCATTTAAAGAATTTTGATAAGCATTATACCCCTCTACCTTATCGGGAAATGTTAAAGATCTGCAATACTATTTTGAGGAACAGCAGCGGTGCTCCTCTCAGTGTCTTAGCCATTTCTTACAACATTTAAAAAGTACTTAAATGGCTGTGAAGCGTTTTAAGACACCCTGAAGGTGAGGTGTTACGTGAAGGTAAGTTTTTGCGAATCTCTGAAAGGCTACATTTTTTTTCTGCCTCTGTTTGTTACTTCAGCCTTCACAGCAGCAATACACAATTTGAGCTGCGACCTTATCTCAGCTGAAGTATTCCTCCCTCTCTAGTTTGTACTTCCGGGGCTGGCTTTGTGTGACACTCTCCGCTCAGAATGGCCTGATGCATAGCGGTGCGAATAACTCGGTATACCGGGGACATGGACTCAGGCGTCTCCACGTCGCGGGACCCCAGTGGCGACTTGCGGCGACCTCGGGCCAAGTTAGCGTTTACCTTCCCGCCGGAAGTTCCAGCCACTTTCGATGGTAAGTGCCGGTTACCGGCTCTGATGCAACTTGTGAGCAGATGCTGGGACCGGGGCTCCAAACCAACCTCGGCTTGCCTCGTGCGCGGATGCCGCCGTACACAGAATGACTGCACGCAGCCGGAATCATTCAGCCCATCGCGGTGAGCTAGCTCCTTGGGCCAACCACTGTAAAACACCGATTTCGCCTCAACTGAAGTGTTGTCATTCAGCCTTGAATGAGCACTTTAAGGAGGACGAGACAGCCTTCGAGAGGGTGCCGAGAAGACTTCGAGAATGGTACCAGGGATGAGAAACTTCAGTTACGTAGAATGATTGGAGGACTTAAATGAAAACATGTGCAGGGAAAGAGTGGGACTAGCTAAAGTATTGTTGAGAACTGGCAGTTAACTGAATGGCTAATTCGAACCAATTGCGTGTTTCCTTATTGCCCTGTTTTCACCCCACCCACCTTTTCCCCCTAAATACTTCCTGCTCAGCTATATATTCAATTCCTCTTTTGAAACTTATCCCGAATTTGATTTTTTAAAAAATCCTTCTCTTATGATGCTTCTTTAATAACTACCAGATTCGGAACTCTGATTTTGGTTTCTCTTGCTGCTGAAATTCAAATGCATTTTTAATGCCCTTCTCACTTTGTCCCGCCTCCTACAAAGATTTGGGACACGCTTTAGGGTTCTGTATTCCTGTACCTCTCTTGAAAATTGTACCATTCATAACACTAAGTTATTTAGAACAAAAACTTGCATTTCTGACATGTCTTTTGTGACCTCATGATATCGCAAACTACTTCACAACCCAGATGAATACATGAGATAACAAGGTGTAGAGCTGGATGAACGGAGCAGGAAAGCTGACGTTTCGGGTCGAGACCCTTCGGAAAAAATGAATACAACCCAAATGAATACGTTACTTTGGAAGTGTAGTCACTGATGTAACATCAGGAGTCGTGATAGCTGATTGCCATGTTGTGTATAGAGATAACTTTCAAATCATTTTTAAAATACTATTTTTAAATTTTTTTCGCTGTCCTTCAATCGCAGAAACCGATTTGATGCAGCAGTGTAGCTTGGTAGATTGTAACCAAGCCAAAACGAAGCTGATGGATTTCACGGTTGCCATTCCCAACCAGCTATTGTTGGTCTCACTCCTGGAACATCTCTGCTTCGTTTATGAGAAAAATCCTCAGCGTTCAATGAGCCTGTTTAAATGTAAGACACAGTGAGTATGGTACTGTTGAGTAATCTGGCTGAAAGACTAGATTCCAGTGGACAGGGTGACTCCTGCATTGAAAAGAAAGCAGAGTGGAGGAAGATGTTTTTTAGAGCCTATAAATTGCGGGACAAAGAGAAAATTAAGGAAACCAAACTCCCACAGCACTGACAATCACAGGGTGGTGAAGTAACAAAGTCAAGATAAAAAGAAGAAAGATTAACATACTGTTACAAAAACTATATCCTGGGGACTTGATAAGTTAATCAATGGTTACACAAGAATATGAGGAATAGGGAAAGGAGATGACAACATGGCCTGTTGATCCTGCTCTGCCTTCAGTATGATCCTGATGCATTTTGGGCTTGTGCTCCAACTCCCCTTTCCTGCCTGCTTCCATATTCCTTGAGACCGAAATGTGTCAATTCCAGCCTTAAATGTATTCAACCTTGGAGTCTCCACAACCTCCTGGGCTAGAGAATCCCAAAACTTCAAAACCCTACGAGTGCAGAGGTTTCTCCTCATCTCAGTCCTAAATAATTCGTCCCTTCACAGAGAGCCTCTGCATGTTGGATTCCCTGACCAGTGGAAAAATTCTGTCAATATCTGTCCAACCAACGCCTTCAAAATATGGCATGTTTTGATGAGATTACCTCTCTCTTTGCTGAACACTGGACAATACAGATCTAATGTGCTCAGCCTGTCATCATAAGGGCAGCCCCTTATCCCAGTGACTAATTGGTGAATCTTTGCTCTACTGCTTCCAATGGAGGTATATATTTTTCTTAAATATGGAGACTAAAACAGCGTACAGCACTCCAAGTACTTTAATTTAAATCATTGTGGCCTCCGACAATCCTCAGATATCTTTGAACTCCTCCAGTTCTGCTATTGATTTCTTGGGCAAATAGCCTATTTTGGTGTCCTGAAATTCCAATTTTGGAGAAGTGAAGTATTTTGTTTCAGAAAAAAAGCATTGACATTGATCTTGATCACCGAAAACTTTACTTCCTCACTTGTTTTCTGTCTTCCCAATCCCATTCATCCATCACCCCTGTGCTTGCTGATTTACATTTTCTCTCAGTATAGAAATGCCTTTATTTTGAAATGTTGACTTTTGTATAAAATTACGCCATAGTTTTGCTTCTGTTGATTTATATAAACTTATCCAGCCTCGTTTATCAGCCATGCCTCAGTTGGTAACGTGCTCTTGCCTCTGAGTCACAAGATTATTGGTTGAACTCCCATACCAGGGGATACACTCATTTCTCCACTGACGGAATGTTACAGTGTTAGAAAATACTATCTTTTGGAAGAGATGTTAAATAGAGTTTTTATCTACCCTCTCACGTCCATGTAAAAGATTCAATGGCATGTTTTGGAGAGGATCATGGGAGTTAAATTTGGTATCTAGGCTAATATTTATTGCTCAGTTGCTGTTTGTGGGATCTTGTTTTCCATACATCACCATAATTATAGACCTTCAAAAGTACACCAATGGCTATAAACACTCTTACAATCTCCTGAAGTCATGAAAGGCCCTTTATAATTTAAATCTGTCCTTCTTTTTCAGTGTTGTGCCATAAACTAGCAGGAATGCACTTGATTTCACCAATCACCTTCAGTGATGAGTTTAGCACAGTTAGGCTGCAGCACAATCAGGCTTTTACAAACTTGCTACAAGCAGTGAGCAACGGCTTGTATCGACAGGTGAGTGCAATGCCAGCTGATGTTAGTCAGTTCTACTTTGTGTCTCAAGAAGTCTTTGAAAGTTAACACCTTGCATTTTCAAAGCACCTATTCATAACCACAGAACTCCAGAAGCATTTTATCTGCTGTGAGGTACTTTTGGAATTGTTGTCACCGTCTTCATAGAATTGTAGAATCCCTACACTGTGGAAGCAGGCCAGTCGGCCCATCGACTCCACACTGACCCCCCCGCCCCCAAAAAACATTCCACCCAGATACACCCCAACCTTATCCCCATAACCCTGCATTTCCCAATGATAATCCACCTAGCCTGCACATCTATGGACACTGTGGGCAATTTAACATAGCCAATCCACCTAACCTGCACATCCTTGAACTTAATGCAAGTAACATAGTCAATTTGCCGACTTTAAGCTCTGTCAAACTGCAGTGGTAACAACCAGAAAGAATGTCTTAGTTATCGTTGAAGGATCAATATTGGCCCAGGACACAATGGATAACACCCCTGCTCAAAGTAGTGCAGTGAAAACAGTTATGTCCATCTGACCTGAACCCTGAACATGGCTTTGGTTTATGTTACCTAAACATGGCATCTCTGCCAGTGCAGCACTCCCTCAGTATGGTACTGAGAGTGACAGCCTAATTTATGTAGTTAAGCCTTGGGTGAGACTTGAACCTGCAACCCTATATCAGATTATCTGGTCATTATTCTTGTGCTCAAATTGGCTACACCGATTGCTTGTGACAAAGGTTCAGAAACTGGCTGTGAAACTATTTGTAGCTGGTTCAGAGCACGTTTTGGATTGAAAGTTCCTGTGTCCAAATTGCTGAGTACAACACTTGAGTACCAGTTGCATTTCCCATGCGACTGGAAGGTTGGCCTGCAGAAATCTCCTGGATTCATTCTCCCTTAGCCCTATATACAGCAGTCGTATAACTTGTTCAGTCCAACAAGTATTAATCTTATATTTAATTGAGATGCACATTTGCTTTTGCGCAGAAATTGTATTGAGCCACAATTGGGGATTATGGACCTGCTTGTTTGCTGCTGTTCCTGCCTGGAAATCTGTTGGAGACAGGTTTATTTGAGGCATTTAAGAGGACATTGGATGAGTTTTTGGATAGAAATGGTGTGCAGGGATATGGGGAAAAGACAGTAGCTTGGGCACAGGTTCTATTACCTCAAGCCAATGACCTCTTTCTGGGCTGGAACAAATCTGTGATTCTGTTAGTTATCTGTTGTCATGACAGTTCGGACAGTGATACAGTGGGAAATTGGGGAAATCACAGCTAAGAAATGATTAAACCTTCACTGGAAATCTCTAGCTGGTGTTGGTGTTACACACTTGTTGAGAGTTGGGCTTTTAGTAAACAATGACTATTTCAAATTTACATTGTGTTCCTGATTTTAGGGAAAAGGTATCAATGGAGACCCATCTACCCACCTCTCCTACAGGTATGAGCTGATCGTAGTGACTCTTGTATTGCAGTGGTTATGTTTTTGGAATAATAAGCCAGAGATCAGAATTCTAATCCCACCATGGTCTGTTTGAGAATCTGTATTGAATTTTGTTTTTACTTCAGGAAATAAAATGTACGTGTCAATGAAAGTGACAATGATGCTATTGGTTGTTGTTTAAAAGTCCAGTTGGTTCACTAACATCCTAGTGGGGAAGGAAACCTGCAATCCTTACATAGACTGGGCACATTTGTGCCTCCACGCCAATAGTACTATGGTGAAGTTTTGACTGCTATTCATTCAGTAGTATTGAAGCTTTCTTGTGTAAAAGTTGGCTATACTACATTCTATACATGATTCTGTTTTTTTTTTCTTTCCTTAAAATGTGGTTGATCAACTTTACTGTAGTCTGATTATTTACAATGTTGTTAATTTAAATAATTTGATCTGCATCCAGAACAAAGGAAGCCCTGTTCCAGGGACAGACATCTCGCTACATGAATGAGTTTGAAGAGATTGAAAGACTGGGAAAAGGTAGTTACGGAAAAGTGTATAAGGTGTGTGGTAAAATCTTTTATTTTGATTTCTATCTTATAATTCTGATCTAAATAAATTAAATTAAAATTTTTGAATCCGAGATAGTATCGCATGGAGCTGGAGAAATAGCAAGTGACATCGGACCCCCTCGTTTGTGCTATCTTTCCCCTCACAGGCATTTTAAGACTCCAATATAGTGACATGAGCCTGAAGATACGGAGCATCTCCTGAATGGCACTCTTTTCTCAGTAGCAGAATACTTGGGGCGGTGTGGGTGTTGGGGGTGGGAAGAATGTTAACACCTTATACATCAAAACAGAAGTAAGGTTAATCCCTCAAATCTGTTCTGCTGTTTAATTAGATCATAGCTTATCTATGTCTTAATTCCATTTACTTGCCTTGGTTCCATAACTCTTAATCACCTTTTTCCAACAAAATATGATCAGTCTCAGTTTTGACATTTCAGTTGACTGTCCAGCCTCAACATTTTTTGGGGGAAAAGAGTTCCAGATTTCCGTTACCCTTTGCATAAAGAAGAATTTCTTGAACCTTGTTCCTGAGCGGCCTACGCCTAATTTTAAGGCACTGCCAGTCAAATAATTGTTTTATTTGTTTTTTGATGGCTTAATGTCTCTATAATGCAAACATAAACATGAGTAGCATGCATTAAATTTCTTCAATTAGAAATTCTACCCTTTATAGCTCTCTATTTATTCCAGGTCAGAAATAAATTGGATCGACAGCTTTATGCCATAAAGAAGATTCTTATGAAGAAGATTACAAGATATGACTGCATGAAGGTATTCAGTTAAAGGGCAATTTACATAACAAATTGCCACTTGTATTTTTGAGTTTGAAGCTAATTTGTTGACAATTGTAGAACTCCCAACTTCTGTAATCTCATTCCCTTGAGATTCTGCACTCTTCCAATTGTGGCTCATTGCATATCAACAGTTTTTATTGCTGCACCCTTGGCTGTTGTGCCTTCAGTCTGGAATTCCCTCCCAAATATTTCCTTTTGTCTGTAACAAATAGCCAATTCCTGTACTGCATACAAGTTTGTTAATGGAGGAGATGACTTCAGTCATGGTCACAGTCCAGGGTGATACGAAAACACAATGCGTACCAACCTTCATTAAGGACAGCCAAGGAAAGTGGTGGTGACCTCATTGTGAACATGCAGTGGGTATGAGACTGACTTTTTGTGCCCATGGAACTGTAACTGTGACAGTAGGGCTTTGGTCATAGGGATACAATCTGTTCAGTACCATTAGACTTCTACAATTCAGTTGGCAAGGCGATGGCCCACTGGTATTATCACTGGACTGTTAATCCAGAGACCAGATAGCATTCGAATCCTGCCACAGCAGTTGGTGAAATTTGAAATTTGAAATTTAAATATCTGGAATTAAGAATCTAACAATGACCATGAATCCATTGCCAATTGCTGGGGAAAACCCATCTGGGTCACTAAGGTCCTCTAGGGAAGGAAACTGCCATCCTTACTTGGTCTGGCCTATATGTGACTCCAGACCCATAGCAATGTGGTTGACCCTTAACTGCCCTCTGGGCAATTATGGATGGGCAGTAAATGTTGGCACAGCCAGTGACCCCCTCATCCCATGAATGAATCAAAGAAATAAAAGAGAAGAGTTAATTCTTAGTCAGTTGTTTGTGAGAATTCTAGGTTTGGAGTCATAACTGGAATTTTTTTTTTTAATTTTTAGGTGCTCAGAGAGGTTAAAGTTTTGGCTGGCCTCCAGCATCCACACATTGTCGGCTATCACACTGCTTGGATGGAGCATATACAGCCGCCACCTCTGAAAAGTATCGTTAAACTGTATCTCTACAAAAGCCAATATGAATATAAAAGTATGCCATCTTCCACTGACACCTCTCAACCAATACACTTTTCCTCTGTTCATGTCATTTAGGTAACCGAATACCTGTCAGCAATTTATGTGCATTAAAAGGCCCCTCTGGTCAAGAAGATTGCAGGTACATTTATTTTCTTAAATTAGTTGGAAAAAAAAAGTACCAAAAGTTGGAAAGAAATACTACATGGAGAAACTGGAGAAATAAGGATTGCTGTCCTTAGAGCAGAAAAGGTTGAGGGAGGTTGAACATAGACCTTCTCAATTACGAGGAGCTTTTTGGTAGTTTATAAGACCATAAGACATAGGAGTGGAAGTAAGGCCATTCGGCCCATCGAGTCCACTCCGCCATTTAATCATGGCTGATGGGCATTTCAACTCCACTTACCCGCACTCTCCCCGTAGCCCTTGATTCCTTGCGAGATCAAGAATTTATCAATCTCTGCCTTGAAGACATTCAACGTCCCAGCCTCCACTGCGCTCCGTGACAATGAATTCCACAGGCCCACCACTCTCTGGCTGAAGAAATGTCTCCTCATTTCCGTTCTAAATCGACCCCCTCTACTTCTAAGGCTGTGCCCACGGGTCCTAGTATCCCCACCTAACGGAAACAACTTCCCTAGTTTCTCCTCATTCAAACTGTTTTCACTGCAAGGAGGGTCATTAGTCAAAGAAGACAAATTGAGGGTAATTAACAAAAAATTAGGGTGAAGATGACTTTAACTTCCACATTGTTTATGATCTGAAATCTGCTGTCTAAAGGGGAAGTAACAATTTTTAAAAGAGAGTATATTAAATACTTGAAAAGAAGAAACAGTAAAAATGCAGGCCATCGGAAAGAGTGGAGGTGTGGGAGTAATTGGATGGCTCTTTCAAAAACTGGATTGGCACAATGGGCTAAATAGTTCTCTTTGCAATTGCATGATTAAAAAAACAGAATGAATTATACAATTGTTACAACAGAGAAGGTGGCCAAATTTGGCACGTCATATCTGACCTGGCTCTGTGAGGGAACAGTTCATGTTATGCCACTTCCTTGCTTTTCCCTTTTAGCCATGTAAAGTTTTCCTTTTCAGATAATAATCCAATTCCCTTTTTTTGTTTGGAAGTGTCAGTTGGCTCTGCTGCCATCATACAATCAGGCAATGCATTCCAGATCCAAAGTGCTTGCTGTGTCAAGAGGTTTTTCTTCATGTCACCATTGCTTCTTTTGCCAGTTATCTTAAATCTTTGCCCTCTGGTTCTCAATCCATCGCCAACATCCCCAAAATTTCTCCCTATCTACTCTCTCCAGATCCTCATGACTTTCAATATTTCCAACAATTCTCTTCTTAACCTTCTCTTTTCCAAAGAGGAAAGTCCCAACTTTTCTAGTCTTTTCACCTGATCGAACAATTGTCTTCCCTGAAACCGTTCCTGTAATTTTTTTCTGCACCTTTTTATAATGCCTTCATTAATTTCCTAAAGTGTGTCCAGGATTGGATGCAATACTTCAGCTGAGGCTGATCCAGTGGTTTAAAAGGTTTAACACAACCTTTTTGGTTTTGCAGTCTGTGCTGTGGATGCTGAATGCTTTAGCAACTGTGTTTTCAACTTGGCCTGCCACTTCCAATGATTTAAGAACCTAGGTTCTTTGTTCTTGCACCCCACTTAGAATGCACCCTTTGTTTTATATTGTCTTTGCATTATTCCAACCAACTTGAGCCCCTTGACGCTTCCCTGCATTAAATGTCATCTGCGACTTGTTGGCTCATTCTACCAATACCTCATGGTTCACAACACTTCCGGTTTTATATCGTTGCAAATTTTGAAATTGTGTCCTATGAACAGTATTCTATCCAATGACTACATGGTGGTAGAAAATTAACCACAATTTCTGTTTGTGGTCAGTTTTTGCAGATGAATAGATGGTATTGAGAACAGAATCAGATTTGGCTACAATTCCTTTTGAATGAAACATTAAACTGAGGCATTGTTTGGTATCCCAGATTGGCATAAAAGGTCCTGTGGCACTATTTTGAATAAGAATGGAGGAGTTCCCTCCGATGCTCTGGCCAATGTTTAATCTTCAAAAAACATCTCACAAAAAAAATTGATAACTATCATATTGCTATTTGTTGGACCAAATGGCTTCTGTGTTACTTACATTATAAAAAATGACTACATTAAAAGATATATTTATTTGGCTTTGAACGGCTTTAGAGATTTGAAGGTCATGCAGGGTGCTATAGAAATACATGTATTATTTTCTCCTTTCTCAGTTGAATAACAAAGAAGTGTTAAAAACACTTAATAATAGTGTTGTGTTAAAAGTATCTTGCATTTATATTGCACGAATATCTTAGGGAGATTTTCTCATTCTATTAAGGGAGACTTTATACTGATAGACAAGGCGAGTGGAGGAATTCTAAGAAGCAGTGTCTATATCAGGATTAATGGGGTAGGGTCTGAATGTGAGGAGAGCACGTCAATTAGAAAAGAAAGACGAGAGTCAGAGTATTTAGTAACTCTGAAAAACTAAATTGCACTTATTTTAATGCAAGATATCTTACAGGTAAGGCTAATGAACTCAGGGCATGTTTAAGAACATGGGATCAGGACATCATAGAGATGGACAAGACTGGCAGCTCAATGTTCCCGGTTTTAGATGCTATAAGAAGGATAGAAAAGGGGGCAAGAAAGGGGGTTGGGGGGGGCTGACATTTTTGATTAAGGAATACATTACTGCTGTAACTAGGGGAGATATTTCTGAAAAATCATCCGGTGAAAATATATGGGCAGAAATTACAAACAAGAAAGGAAAGATCATGTTGGTATTGTACTATAAGTCTCCCCATAGAAAGAGAGAAATTAAGAAACAAATATGTAGGGAGGTCTCAGATATATGTAAGCATAACAAGATTGTAATAATGGGGGATTTTAATTTTCCAAACATCGACTGGAGGTACCATTGTGTTGAAGGTTTGGATGGTAAAGAATTTGTCAAATGTACTCAAAAAATTTTTCTTTATCAGTTTGTGAATGCTCCTACCAGAAAAGGAGCAAAACTAGAGCTTCTTTTGAGCGATAAGGCAGGGCGGGTGACTGAAGTGAAAGTCGGGGAATACTTTGGGTCCAGCGATCTTAATTCTATTAGATTCAAAATTGTTATGGAAAAGGATAAGCCTTCCATAAAAGTTAGAGTTTTTAATTGGAGTAAGGCAAATTTTAATGGTATGAGACAAGAACTTTCAAGAGTTGATCGGAGTAGACTGTTCACAGGTAAAAGGACGTCTGACAAGTGGGAGATGTTCTAGAGTGTGATTATGAGAGTTCAGAAACATTTTCTTCCTGTTAGAGTGAAGGGTAAGGCTGGTAAGATTAAGGAACAATGGATGAATAAAGATATTGAAGTTCTAGTCGGGAGTAAAAGAGAATCTTTTTTTAAAAATATAGACAACTTGGTTCAATTGAATCTCTTAATCAATATAAAGAGTGAAGGGGCATTCGTAAGAGAGAAATCAGGAAGGCAAAGAGGCGATATGAGATAGCATTGGGAGATAAGGTTAAGGATAATCCAAAGAGATTCTACAAATGCATTAAAAGTAACTAGAGAGAGGGTAGGGCCTCTTAAAAATCAAGGAGGCTGTCTTTGTGTTGATTCCAGGAGCTGGGATACTAAATGAATATTTCACATCAGTTTTTACGGTGGAGAAAGAAAGATTCTAGAGAATGCAGGGAAATAAACTTTGATGTTTTAAAAACAATTCACATTACAGAAGAGGAAGTTTGGGAGATCTTAGAGAATATAAAGGTGGATAAAACCTGGGACCTCAACTAATGTATCCCAGAACATTGTGGGAAGTAAAGAAGGAAATTATGAGACCCTTTGACAAAATATTTGCATCATCTGTAATTACTGGTAGGGTGCCTGATGACCAGAGGGTGGCTAATGTGGTACCTTTGTTTAAGAAAGATCGTAAGGAGAAACTGGGGAACTATAGACCTGTGAGCCTGACTTCAGTTGTGGGTAAATTGTTGGATGTGATTATAAAAGAAAGGATTTACGAACATTTAGAGAGGCAGAAATTGATTAGGGATAGTCTGCATGGTTTAGTGCAGGGAAAGTCATGTCTCACAAACTTAATAGAGTTTTTAATGCAAGTTACCAAAAAGATTGATGGTAGAGCAGTAGACGTTGTTTATTTGAATTTTAGTAAAGCCTTTGACAAGGTTCCACATGGTAGACTAATTAGTAAAGTTAAGTCACATGGGATTCAGGATGAGCTTGCCAATTGGATACATAATTGGCTTAATGGCAGGAGACCGAGTAATAGTAGAAGGTTGTTTTTCAGTCTGGAGGTCTGTAACCAGCGGTGTTCCACAGGAATTAGTTCTGGGTCCTGTTTTGTTTGTCATTTATATAAATGATTTGGATGAGAATATAGAAAGCATGGTCAGTAAGTTTGTGGATGACACCAAAATTGGTGGCATTGTAGACAGTAAAGAAGATTTTCTAAGATTACAAAGGGATCTTGATCAAATGGGTCAACGGGCTGAAAAAAGGCAGATGGAATTCAATCTGGATAAATGTGAGGTATTGATTTTGGTACAACAAACAAGGGTGGAGCTTATATAATTAATGGTTGGGCCTTGGGTAGTGTTACACAACAGAGGGACCTAGGGGTACAGATACGTAATTCTTTTGAAGTTTGCGTTACATATAGATGGTATGGTTAATAAGGCATTTGGCACACTTGACTTCATTGCTCAGTCCTTTGAGTATAGGAGTTGGGACATCATGTTGAAGTTGTACAGGACATTGGTGAGGCCTCTTCTGTGATACTGTGTCCAGTTCTGGTCGCCCAGTTATAGTTAGAAAATTATCAAGCTGGAGAGAGTTCAGAAGAGATTTCCCAGGATGTTGCTGAGTACGGAAGGTTTGAGATATAAAGAAAGGCTGGATAGTCTAGGATGTTCTTCGCTGGGACATAGGAGGTTGAGAGGACACCTGAGAGAAGTTTATAAAATAATTAGAGGCTTAGATAGAGTTGATGGTAGTTGTCTTTTTCCTAAGATGGGGAATATCAAGATTAGGGGACACATTTTTAAGATGAGAGGAGAAAGATTTAAAAAAGACTTGAGGCAAATTTTTTTACACAGAGGGTGGATCTCCTGTGGAATGAATTTCCTGATGAAGTGGTGGATGCAGGTACAATTACAATGTTTAAAAGATATTTGGATGGATATTCGAATGGGAAAGGTTTGGAGGGATATGGTCCAGGAGCAGGTAGGTGGGATAGGTTTAGTTTGGGATTATGTTCGGCATGGACTGGTTGGACATAAGGGTCTGTTTCCGTACTGTATGACTCTGCACCTGTCATAGCCTCAGGATGTTCCAAAACTCATTACATCAAATGGGTTTCTCCTGAACTCTGATTTCTTTTATGTGGGCAAACAAAAAATTAATCTGCACATCATAGTGAATGACCATGTAAGCTTCTCCTGTTGGATATGATTGGAGGAGGAATATTGGCCAAGAAAATTTGGAAATTCCTTGCTCATTCTCCAGATTAATGCTTTAAGATTTTGCTCATCTATCTTTTTTGACAATTTAATATCTCTATTGAAAGACAGCACCTTTGTCAGTGCAGCACTCCATTATTTCTGCACTGCGTATGTCAGCCTAGGTTATGCACTCAAATCCAAAGTATAAACTAAGATTACAAGAGAGCTGCTGGTATTTGCAGAACCAAACCTTAATGTTAATTCAGGTCATCATGGAAAAAAACCTACATAGAGCGCCTTTCACAACTTCAAAATTCCATAGCACTTTACATCTAATAGAATACTTTTTGAAGTGTAGTCGGTGTTAATGTAGAGAATTCGGCAGCTGATCTGTACACAGCAAGTTTCCACACCCAGCAATGTGGCAATGACCAGATAATCTGTTTTTATAGTGTTGTTTGAGAGATAATTACTGACCACAACATTCCGGTGAATTCATCTGCTTTTCCTTGAACAGAGTCATAGTCATACAGCATGAAAACAAACCCTTTGGTCCAACCAGTCATACCAAACATAATCTCTAAATTAGTCCCACCTGCCTGTTCCTGACCTATATCCCCGCCAAACCTTTCCTATTCATGTACTTATCCAAATGTCTTTTAAATGTGGTAACTGTGCTCGCATCTTCTGCTTCCCCAGGAAATTCATTCCATATGCGAACCACTGTCCATGTAAAAAAATTTTTGCCCATAACTATTTTAAATCTCTCTCCTCTCACGTTAAAAATATGTCCGCTAGCCTTGAAATCCCTCATCCTAAGGAAAAGACACCTACCATTAACCTCATCTATACCCCTCATGATTTTATAGTGCCAAGGAACCGTTATATGTCCATTTGGGAGGACAGGCAGGGTCTTAATTTAATGTGTCATCTGAAAGCCGGCATCTCCGACAATAAAGTACTCCTTGAATGCTACACAGGTCTGTCAACCTAGATCTTGTGCTCAAGTCTCTGAAGTGACTCTTGAACCCACAAATGTCTCTCTCAGAGAAGAGAGTGCTATATAGCACTCGTGGTTCCCGCGACATCCCAAAGTTCTTTATAATCAATGAAATAGTCTGAAGTATAAATGTGGTGGTAATGAAGGAAATATGAGAGGTAAGAAAAAACTTTGGGTGGGGGAATGACAACCCAAAGTTTCAGTCAAGAGAATTTATGGCCCAGATTCATTTTATTGCTCTAGGAAGCATTTTTATAATTTTTTTTACCAGTCGTTAAGATTAGTTTGCTAATTCCATAATTTAATTAAGATTTCAAAATTGTATTCTTACAGAGATTCTTCCATCCAGAACATAGAAACCAGTTCCTCGAGTATCATTTTTGCAGAAACAAGTTCTGTTGCAGGAGAGAGAGGGACTTTGTCAAGGAGCAAGCTGGTTGAGGAGGAGATGTGCACAAACACATCATGGGGAAATGACAATCAAATTTTCTTCTATGATGGGGACTGTGCAGCAAGCTGTGTAAATGCTGGCATACATCAGCTGCCAGCCTCACTCCCAGGAGTGAAAAATATCCAGGCGCACTCTTCACTCCTTTCTTCGAAATGTCGAAGCTTTGAAACACGTGTAGTAAAGAACAAATTGGACCCATTGGTTGAAGCAGTGGAAACTGAGACAGAAGACATTGGGAGAGATAAGGAAAAAGTAACCGGTGCCATAGAGGAGATTTCAGGATCATCTTCCTACACTAATGCTAACTCAAGTCTGGAGGATGGCTCATCATTCACAGACATGCACGATGAGTCCAAGGTGAGGAAGCAACATTCATTAGGAAGATTTCCAGCGTGCTTATCCATTCTGATGCTCAAGAATCACTTTGCTGAAATTCAACATAAGGGACTGCTAGTGCTGGGGATAATTCCCCATAGTATCAGAATCAGAATGAGGAGGTCAATTACGGCACAGGCAGATACAGAGTAAAGTTTCTTTTACATTGTCCCATCAAAAATATCCAGGGTATGTACAGCACAAGGCTTGTTCTAACATGTAGACTAGCTAAAAGCAGAGTACTGTGGATGCTGGAGGTCTGAACAGGAGGTTCTGGGGAAACTCAGTGAGTCTGGCAGTATCTGCGGAGGGAGAAGCAAAGTTGATGTTTTGAGTCGAATATGACTCTTCTTCAGAACTGATCATTTGAGCTGAATGGTCTATTGTAATTGCTTACAATTGATCAGGCTAATTCCCTTTTAATATTGAAAGTTTTGATAAAAGATTAAGAACCAGAGGTGCAGATTTAAAGTAATTTTCAAAAGATACAAATGTAACCTGAGTGTGGACACGTTGACCCAAATGGCCTTCTGCACTGTTACACTTCTGTGATGTCTATTTGTGTAACCATCGAAAGTACAATCAGCAAAAGAGGAGTTAACATTACATAGATTTGAACTTCACTCCTCTTGTCCCTGAAAGCATCTTGGATTTGGTGGAAAACATATTTATAATTGAACATGTGTCTAAAGTGTGGCTTGAGAATGGAAATATAGGCTGATACTCCCAGTGAAGTACTAAGGGGATGCAGCAGTGTTGGAAGTGCTGTTTCTCAGATGAGACATTAAACTAAGCATTGAGATGTTAAGTCTTCCTTCTCTGATAGTTATGAATGATCCCGTGGCACTGTTTTGAAAAGCAGGAGAACCTCTCCTTAGGGACCTTATCTATGTTTAATTAACATTATTAAAGCAGATTGCCTAAATCATTGATGTTTGTGGGAGCTTGCTGTGCGCAAATTTGCTGCTACGGTTTACTACCTTTCCATTGTGATTACACTTCAAAAATACTTGGTACAAACAGCTCTGATGAAGAGTCACTGGATTCGAAACTTTAACTCTGCGATCTTCCCACAGATGCTGCCAGACCTGCTGAGTTTCTCCCAGTAATTTATGTTTATGTTTCAAAAATTAATTAGTTGGCTGACAAACACTTTGGGGTGTCATAGAAATTCAAGTCCGATGCTCTTATTTCTTAGATGCAATTCCACCTCATGCTGCATATACAAATGCAGTTGTGTGAGAGATCCCTTCAAGACTGGATTTTGGACAGGAATAGGAGATCAACAGAGGGCCTATCACTTACAGGTGAGTTGTTTAATTCTTTATCATTCTTTTACATTTGTTAATTATTTAATTTGCTTGATTCTATCCCTATTATTTCATATGAAATAAATTTTAATTTCAACAAAATTAAATGAAATTGAAAAATCTTAATTTTTATCTTTTTGATATAATTCAGATCCATTTAGTCTTGTGGATCCAGAATGCACTATTCACATATTCCGGCAGCTGCTTGAGGGAGTGCATTTCGTCCACTCCAAGGGTGTCATGCACAGAGACCTGAAGGTGAGTATGTATTGCATTGCTCTTGCAAGCCTCAACCAGTGCACTGAAGGAAGTTGTTTAGCTCATGTTGCCAATGCTGACGCTTTGAAAGAACAATTCTACAGCCCCGCAGATCTTTACTTTTCAAGTATTAACGAATTCACTTTTGAATGTTGCTATTGAAGCTGCTTCCACCACTTTTTCATTGCAGATCACTACCATTTGACATCCTTAAAAGGAAAAGGGTTCAGCTCATTTCCCCTGGTTCCTTTGTCATTATCCCAAATCTGTGACTTCTGCTAATAGAATCTCCCACCAATGGAAACTGTTTCTTCTAATTTATTGTTTCAAAACTCCATCATAATTTTGAACACCTCTTATCAATCTGTCACCTTGTCCTCCTTGCTGTAAGGAGAATGTTTGAGCTCTTGCAGTCCAATCAGATGATGGAGGTGACTGTCTGAAATTTCACATAAGTACTGTCATTAACCACTCAGAAATCTCACGTAACACTGTGAATGTTTTGTTCCTCGGTTTTTGTTTCTAGAACAACCCACAATACCTCCTGTTTATCATGAAATTAAGAACCACAGTTAGATAACAATGTTTTATTTTTAAGAGTATGAATGTTGTGTTTCACTTAAACAGTGGCATGTTTGGGAAAATATTTAGATTTGGTTCACAATATCTTGAAACTTTAGTCAAATGCAAGATGTGAGCAAAAGGCACACCAAATATCATCTCTGTCAGATCTGAGTTTGTTTCAGGAGACCAAAACTGCAAAAAATTCCCACTAAATAAAGGGAATGACATGTCAGATGATTTACAGAAAACATGTGTTCACCTTTGATAAGGTTCCACATAGTAGAGTTGTGAGCCACGTCAGAGTATGTTGGGCAAAAGTAGCAAACGGGTTACAAAATAAGAAACAGAGTAGGGCTGAAAGATAGTTACTTAAACTGCTAAAGGATGTGGAGTGATGTTCCATAAGGATTGATGCTGGGTACACTAATCACCACTTGTGTAAATAATTTGCACGTGGATCCAGATGTACAAATTTAAAATTTACAAATGACAGTTCTTTTTTGGTGTACTGGAAACTGCGGACACAAAGTTAACGAGACCATAAAAGTAAACAGGTAGAGAGAGAATCGAAAAGCAGGGAAGTTTTACTTCATGTATAGAAGACTACTCACTGTCTTCAATACTGGCAGTAATCATTCATAATATAGAAAGAATACAGAGGCACTGGAGAGATTTGGATTGACAGAACTGAAACCAGAATTGAGAGGTCATACCTATCTGGAAAGATTAAATAGGCTGGAACTGTTTCTTGTTCTAGAAGATCACCTAATAGAATTTGTTAAGATTATGAAAGAGTTTGTAAGGAAGATGTGAAGGGGTGTTTCCTCTTGTGGCAGGCGGACCAGAACTAAAGCCCATAAATACGGGACCATTACTCTACAATTCTCAATTGAATTTATTAGCAATGTTTTTACTGAGAGCAGAGAGAATGTGGAGCTTGCTATCACAAATTGTGATTGAGTTGAATAGTTATATTTAACTGGAAGCTGAATGAACACACAGCTGAAAAAAATAGAATATGCTGAAGATAGAGAGGGATGGGAGGAGGCTCCTGTAGAGTATAAAAACTGATCTAGCAGTTGGGCTAAATGATCTGCTCTGTGCCGTAAACACTTTATAAATGAAGGGATCTTATCAAAACTGCTTTATTTTATTCTGACTGTTCCATTGTCAGAGTTGTTCTCCATCACTGAGTGATATTAAAAACTACTTGGGCTCCAGTACCAATTAAAAATATAAATTAAAAAGTACGTTGGTAATGTCAGTATCCACTCAGAGGTGCATGTGGAGCAGGCTGTTGGCCAGGTCCCCTTGACCCTCACAGTTCAGCTGTTCTATTGCCTCTATTTCTGCCAGCCTCTTAGCGTAGTCCCTGTAACCGTAAACAAACTGCCACACTGAAGTGGGCAAGATCTCTTTGAGACGCTGCCTCTGCCGGTGGCCGTAGACCTTCCTGACTGCCACCCGGCAGAGATCCTGGAGGGCTGGTGGCTCCTGGCTCAGGGCTAATAGGAACTCCCGGTGCTGGCAGAACTCTGGGCATAGCAGCCCGCTAGGCAGCTGGCCCCCCTGCCCACTGGCAATCCGCAGAGGACAGGAGAGGCTGAGCAGTTTGGCCAGCAGGTGGCTGCACCGGAGATTGGGCCGGCGCTCCAGGAAGAGGGAGAGGGGTGACTCGCCCAGCTTGGTGCGCAGGCCCAGGTCAGCGTCATGCTCCAGCAACAGGTCAATGAGCTCCTGCCGTCCCCCAAAACATGCCTCGTGTACTGCTGCCCTCCCCTGCTGATCTTGGGCATCAACGCTGGCACCCGCTGCCAGAAGTACCCGCACGCAATCCAGCCCAGCCCCGAGCTGCTGCGCCCCCTTGCCTGAGGCGGCGCAGACAGCCAACTGAAGAGGTGTGCTGCCACTGCCCACCACCTTGCTGTTCACCTGTGCCCCCCAGCCCAGCAGCGCCTCCACCATGCGCCGGTCCAGCAGCCCGCTGGCCATGTGCAGTGGGGTCATGCCATGCTGGTTAGCTGCCTCTAGGTTGGCACCATACCGTGCCAGGATGGGCACTGCCCGCCAGGCTCCATGACGCACAGCCAGGTGCATTGCTGTGTCCCGACTCCTGGTCTGGGTGGCCACGTTGACCTGCACCCCACGCTGGCACAGCAGCTGCAGGCACCATTCAGCCCGGCTCTGCATGCCCGCCATGGCTTTCTCGAACTTGGTCTTTGGTACGATCCAGTCTTGGACTATATTAGGCCAGTGCACAATAATCAGATGCAGTGCTGTTCGGCCCAAGGCATCCCTAGGGCAAAGAAAGAGAAGAGAAGCCCCATGAGAATTTCTATGAGAGCAAGTATATGTTTCCGTAAAATGCTTTTCACAGCCTCAGCATGTCCCAAAGCACACGGCAGCCAGTTCAGCACTTTTGAATTTTAGTCCCTGTTGGAACACCGGAAATGTAGTAGCCAATTTGTGCATGGCAATCTCCCACCAACAACAACATGATAGTGATCAGATCATTTATTCTTGCGAGTTGTTGATCGAGGAATAAACATTAGGCCTAAGAGATAGAGAAGTCCCCAACTCAATTGAAGAAGCAGACGTAGGATCCACCCAAGGTAGTTATCAGGACCTCAGTTTAATTATATAAAAAAGGCAATGCTACTCTGGAGAACTTTTATTTTTGAATAGGCAATGATTTGTAGCAATGTCTCTCGATGAATCCCATACATTTTGTGCCTGCAATGTGATTTGTAACTCTGGTATTGTTGTTCAGTTTTTCAGAGGTTGAGGTGGTGGTAAAAATGCCCAAATCTGGATGGTAACTTGCAACGGTAATTTGGTGTCAGTGAAGGGTAGCACTGTTGCATTTTATGTGGGGGTCTGATAGGGTGGTACTTTAGAGGCAGGATCTCTCATCAGATTTGAAAGGCATTGGATATATACTTGAAGTATAAGAAACTGCAAGATTAAGAGCTGGAAAGTAGAATTATGCAGGTTAGCTCTTTCTTAGCTATTTACTTTCATAATTTCCATGAACGGTTGGGTTAGGGTTAATCCCAAGTAAACGACTTGAGCACAACATCTTGGTTGATGCTTTACTGCAGCAGGGTGTGCTGTTTTGTCAGAGGTGTCATCTTTTGGATGACTCATTAAGTTGGGACACCATCTGCCCCATTGGATGGACCGATGTCTATTTTGGAGTTCTGCCTGGTACCTATGACCGATGTTTGTCATTCAGACATCACTAAAAAGAGAATATTGATAATCTGGTTATTGCTGTTTGTGGGAGTTGATTTTGTTTTGCTTCATTCAGGGGATATGCTGGGTCAGCATTTTTTTGCTCCTGAGAAGGTGATAGTGGGGTGCCTTCCTGAACCACTGCAGTTTATTTGTTATCGGTACACCCAACATCCTACAATTCAGTTTGAGCATTTTGACCCATTGACAGTAATAGATTGGTGAAGTATTTCCAAGACAGGATGGTGAGTGACTTGGAGGTGAACTTGCAGATGTAACTGCTGCCCTGGTCTTTCTAATTAGTAGTGATTGTGGGTTTGGATGATGCTGGCTAAGAAACAT
The DNA here is from genome assembly GCA_024137785.1 of Ginglymostoma cirratum. Classification (NCBI taxonomy): domain Eukaryota; kingdom Metazoa; phylum Chordata; class Chondrichthyes; order Orectolobiformes; family Ginglymostomatidae; genus Ginglymostoma; species Ginglymostoma cirratum. The sequence goes on along the minus strand of JAHRHZ010000023.1, from coordinate 19,860,396 downwards.
TGGTGAATGTCTACAGTGCATCTTGTAGTTGGTACACACTGCATTGGTGGAGGAGAGTGAATATTTTTGGAGTTTGTGCTTCGTCATAGAGCAGTACAGCATGGAAACAGACCTTTTGGTCCAACTCGTCCATGTTGACCAGATATCTGAGATAAATCTACTCCCATTTGCCAGCATTTGGCCCATATCCCTCTAAACCTTTCCTATTCAAATACTTGTTGTATCAGCCTCCACCACCACCTCTGGCAGCTCATTTCATACACACACCACCCTCTGCATGAAAAAATTGCCCCTTGGGTCCCGTTTAAAATTTTCCCCTCCCACCTTAAACTTATGCCCCCCAGTTTTGGACTCTCCCTCCACAGGGAAAAGACCTTGTCTATTTACCCTATCCTCTATGAGGTCACCCCTCAACCTCCAACACTCCAGGGAAAATAGCTCCAGCCCATTCAGCCTCTCCTTGTAGCTGAAACCCTCCAACCCTGGCAACATCCTTGTAAATCTTTTCTGAACCTTTTCAAGTTTCACAACATCCTTCCGATAGCTAGGAGTCCAGAATTGCATGCTGTATTCCAGTAGTGGCCTAACCAATGTTCTGTACAGTCGCAACATGACCTCCCAACTCGTATACTCAACGCACTGACCAATGAAGGCAAGCATACCAAATACTCTTTCACTATCCTAGCTACCTTAGATTCCACTTTCAAGAAACCATGAACCTGCATTCCAAGGTCTCTTTGTTCAGCAACACTCCCAAGGACCTTACCATTAAGTGTATAAGTCCTGCCGTGATTTGCCTTTCCAAAATGCAGCACCTCACATCTATCTAAATTAAATTCCATCTGTGGCTCCTCGACCCATTGGCCCATCTGATCACAATCCTGTTTTACTCTGATGTAACCTTCTTCACTGTCCATTACACCTCCAACTTTGGTGTCATCTGCAAACTTACTAACCGTACTTCCTATGTTCACATCCAAACCATTTATATAAATGATGAAAAACTGTGCACCCAGCACCAATCCTTGTGGCACACCACTGGTCACAGACCTTCAGTCTGAAAAGCAACCCTCCACTGCCACCCTCTGTTTTCTACCTTTAAGCTCATTCACCCTGTATTCCATGTTATCTAAGCTTGATAACCAGTCTAGCATGAGGAACCTCGTCGAATGCCTTACTGAAGTCCATATAGATCATGTCCACTGCTCTGCCCCCCCCTCAATCTTCTTTGTTACTTCTTCAAAAAACTCAATCAAGTTAGTGAGACACTATTTCCTATGTACAAAGCCATGTTGACTGTCCCTAATCAGTTCTTGCCTTTCCAAATACATGTAAATCCAGTACCTCAGAATTCCCTCCAACAACTTGCCCACCATCGATGTCGGGCTCACTGGTCTATCGTTTCCTGGGTTACACCTTTCTTAAATAGTGGCACCATGTTAACTAACCTCTCCAGTCTTCCGGCACCTCGGCTGTGGCTATCGTGATACAAATATCTCAGCAAAGGGCCCAGCAATCATTTCCCTAGCTTCCCACAGAGTTCTAGGGTACACCTGATCAGGTCCCAGGAATTTATCCACCTTTATGCATTTTAAGCCATCCAGCACCACCACCTCTGTATTATGGACATTTTTCAAAATGTTGCTATTTATTTCCCCATATTCTATATCTTCCATATCCTTCTCCACAGCAAACACTGATGCAAAATACTTGTTTAATATCTGTCCAGTCTCCTGCAGTTCTATACGTAAGCTGCCTTGCTGATCTTTTAAGGGGCCCTCTTCTCTCCCTAGTTACTCTTTTGTCCTTAATGTATTTATAAAATCCCTTTGGATTCTCCTTAACCCTATTTGCCAAAGCTGTCTCCTGTCCCCTTTTTTCCGTCCTGATTTCCCTCTTAAGTACACTCCTACTGCCTTCGTACTCTTCGAAGGATTCACTCGATCCCTGCTGTCTATATCTGACGTATGCCTCCTTCTTTTTCTTGACCAAAACCTCAATTTCTCTAGTTATCCAGCATTCCCTACATCTACCAGCCTTGCCCTTCACCCTAACAGGAACATACTGTCTTTGGACTCTTGTTATCTCATTTTTGAAGGCTTCCCATTTTCCAGCCATCCCTTTACCTGCAAACATCCACCCCCAATTAACTTTTGAAAGTTCTTGCCTAATACTATCAAAATTGGCTTTCCTTCACTTTAGAACTTTAACTTTTAGATTTGGTCTATTCTTTTCCATCACTATTTTAAAACTAATAAAATTATGGTCACTGACCCCAGAGTGCTCCCTCACTGACAACTTGGTCACCTGCCTTGCTTTATTTCCCAAGAGTCGGTCAAGTTTTGCACCTTCCCTAGTAGATACATCCACATACTGAATCAGAAAATTTTCTTGTGCACACTTAACAAATTCCTCTCCATCCAAACCTTTAGCACTATGGCAGACCCAGTCTATGTTTGGAAAGTTCAAATCCCCTACCATAACCACCCTATTTTTCTTACAGATAACTGAGACATCCGTACAAGTTTGTTTCTCAGTTTCCTGCTGACCTTTGTGGGTGTTCTATAGTACAATCCTAATAAGGTGATTATCCCTTTCTTATTTCTCAGTTCCACGCAAATAACTTCCCTAGATGTATTCCTGGGAATATCCTCCCCAAGTATAGCCTTAATGTTAACCTTAATCAAAAACGCCTCTCCCCCTCCTCTCTTACCCTTCTGTCTATCCTTCATATAGCATCTACACCCTGGAGCATTAAGTTGCCAGTCCTGTCCATCCTTGAACCATGTCTCTGTAATTGCTGTGATATTCCAGTCCCATGTTCCCAACCACATCCCAAGTTCATCTGCCTTACCTGTTAGGCCGCTTGCATTGAAATAAATGCAGTTTAATTAGTCAGGTTTGCCTTGTCCTGTGCTTTGTTCCTGCCTGCCTTGACTGTTTGACTTGCTCCTTTTCCCAACTGTACCAGTCTCAGATTGATCTCTTTCCTCACTATCTCCCTGGGTCCCAAACCCCACGCCCCCATTACTAGCTCTAGCAAATCTTCTCACCAATACATTAGTCCTGGATTATATCAAGCCTATTGAGTGAGTTTGGAGATAGATTAATCCTGGCAAGTAGGGAGTTTTCATCACAGTCCTGACTTGTATCCTATGGTGGAGAGACTTTGGGGAGTCAGGAGCACTCCCACTTAGTATTCCTACTAATGTTCTTTCTAGTTGCATGGGTCCCTGAGGTCTCTGTGTGGCAGCGACTTCCAGAATCGAAAGTCAATGCTGCAATCCACATCAGAACAGTGATTCCCCATATGCGGAATGTCGGAGTGCTTGTGCAGCCATGCAGCATGGCGGGAACACTGTGAGATGAGTTACTCTCTGTAAGATTTCCAGCCTCCGATCTGCCCTTGTAGCCGCAGTATTTATACAGCTAGTTCAGTTCCGCTTATGCTAACACCCATGATATTGATGGTTTGGGATTCAGAGGTAGTGATGATATTGAATGTCAAGAGGCAATGGTTAGATTCTGTTATATTGGAGATGGCAATTGCCTATCATTTATGTGGTGTGAATGTTACTTGTCATTTTTCAATGCAGGCCTGGATATTGTCCAGGTCTTGCTGCATACGGACATGGATTGCTTCAGTATTTGAGGAGTCATGAATGGTGCTAACATTATACGATCACCAGCGAATATCTGTGTTGGTAGGAAGATCATTCAATCAATCATTAAACAAACGTTTGGGCCTGGGAAACCATCCTGATGAACGCTTGCAGTGACTTCCTGGAGTTGAGATGTTTAACCTAACAGCCCCAAACGTCATCCTTTAGGTGAGATAAGACTTCAAACAGCAGAGATTTTTTCTTTTCCCTGATTCCCACTGACTGTAAGGTTTGCTAGGATTAATTGATGTCACACTCAGTCTGGACTCAATTTGACTGCTGTGGTTCCCATATTGCAAGAGGACCATAATCTTACTTGAACCAAAACCACAATTGGCTGTAAAGCACTTCAGGCTGTCCCGAGAGGTGATAAAAGGTCCGATGTAAATGTATGTTTCTTGTTTTACTAGAATGGCACCATCATGATTCAGATTAGCGATGGAACATCAATTCTGTTCCACCCAAGCCCCTTGTCCTATCCCATCCCATTTAGAGAGTTCTCACACATAACAACTTGAGAACTATCAGAACCAATAGAAACATTTAAAATGCATCACTTACCTCGCTTCTACATCAGCCTTTAATTGGAGTAAGCATTGTAAACTCTTTGCCTTTCTGTATGTTGCAGCCAAGTGGATTGGAAGGATGGCTAATCCCTTGGGATGATAGAAATATATTATAGGTCTCAGACTGTTTCGAAATATACTTCTTTCTCAGAAGTTATATTAAAATAATTCAGTTTTCTTAAAATTAATCTGTTTATTCTGTGTTACACAGAATGTATGCATTTTTGCAACTTCTTTTGCCTTGTACTCTATGGCTCATGCTGGAGAATGAATTTTTGTGCCAGGTCAATCCTGTGGCGAAATTCAGACCATAATGGTCACATCAACTAGCTGTATGACCATGAGAATGAAACCAAGACGGCGTTTGATTCCACCCTGACCATCTGTATATGTGAACTTACCAGCAGGGGTCATGATCAAGGGTAGGAACATTGGTGACTATTTCTGTGTAATTCTCTTCCCTTCCCGTTTTATCACATTTTAAGGTGAAACACTCCATAGCCTTACTCTTTGGAGTAGGAAGATTAATCTGACAATGCTGTATTCTCCTTTTTAGAGGAACTGTTTCAGTTTGAGCCACCCCAGCAGACCTCCTTATTAAATAGCTTGTATATTTGAAAGGAACTAAAGAGATGACCTTAACTCTCTGGGTTTAGCAGATCGATGGAAAAATTATGGAAGCATCCTGGATATTTGACCATTTGATGCATAAGCTGAGATCAGTCAAACATCTTTCATGTAAACTAAGTAAGATATATCCTGAAGGTAAACAACGTTACATTAGGGACATCATCACCAAGATACCACAAGTATTTCAGAGACTATGTGAGGAATCCGTCAACAATGCAATTTGTTATTCTCCAGAATACAGATCGTTAAGCATACAGCAAAAACCTAAGCATCTTGCAACTTCCTGGTTGATAATGCACCATCAACTATAGTCACCTCTGTCACCAGGAGAACAGTATAATAGGATTGAGGTATAATGTTGCATCTTGTCCTTGACTATACCTTTGAGTTCAAAGCCTCAGCTTGATCATTTCAAAGGGAGGTAATTACAAATTGGATAAGTTTTTTGAAATAGGCTTAGGCCATTTAGCCCCTCAAATCTGTTTTGCCATTCAATGTGATCTGTGACCAAAATCCATGTACCTGTCTTATACCCTTAATACTTTTGAATAACAGAAAACTTCTACGTCAATTTTAAACTTACAATTGATCTAATGTCAATTGCTGTTTGCCGAAGAAAATTACAAAGTCCTATTGCTTTGTGTGTTTAGAGGTTTTTCCTAATTTAACTTCCGAAAGGTCTCTAATTTTTAGATCATAACCCCTTACTTCTAGATATAACAACCAGGCGAAGTAGTTTCTTTCTGCCCTAACTGTTACCTTTAATATCTTAAAACTTTTGACAATTCCCCCTAAATTCCACAGTATAATTCCAGTTTGATTAATCTTTCCTGGTATTTTGATGCTAAAATCTTGGTATCATTCTGATAACTCTACAATACTAACGTGGTTGGCAAAAGAATTGATGCAACATGATGAAAATTATTTTTATGGAATGAGGGGTTCAGATTTGGATTGAACTTCCTGGTATGGTGGTGTGAACATTCAATAGGAACTCTTCAAGGTGAATTGGATAAATAGTTTAAAGAAAAAAATAAGTGCAGGGATATGGGGAAAGAACAGAGCATGGGACTAACAGGATTGCTGTTTTGAAAGCGTTAACACAAGCTTGATGGGCCAAATGCTCTCCAATGCTGTATTGGTCTTTGATCGCCCCTCCTGTATTGTTATCAGCCGCAAACCTGTTTCCATCGACAATACCTTTATTTGAAATTTGGGAGGGTCCCTTGCTTCGCCCTAAATTCCAAGGAGTATTATGGCCAGGTATGCATGGATGCAAATTCAAATAATGAGGAAGACTATACAATCAGGTCATTTAATGGCCAAAAATTATGGATTTCATGTAAAACTCTTGATAAACTTAAAGTAAAGGAACGTTTGATTGAATTGCTGGATTTACCTGAGCTGGAAGTGTGGGGAACAAGGCACAATTTTTCCAGATGGTAATGGGATCATTGATTGGATGGACCTTCAGCAATCTTTTGATATTCTCTTGGTCTCCTTTCATAATAGCATCATGAAGCTTGGCATGGAGATCATTAAACTCGGCCCGGCATTCGCACATCCTTTAAAGGATTTTATACAAAGTGACTTCAGGATCAGAATGTTCCCTACTCTCTCATTCTTCAAGCAACTGATCTGTGGAAAAATTGGTTGTTATAACTTACATATGACCAGATTGAGAGTCATGCAGGACTCCCTTCTTTTGATGTGTGGTGAGAGATTTCCTGTTAGGAGAGAGCAGTTGGAACCAACACAATTTTGATTCGTGTACGGTTGTGATGGTAATGGATTGTGATGCCACAGTCTTTACATTCTGTTAGGAATTTGGATCATGATGTTACATTCTTGAGTACTGTGCAAAAATCAGATTGACCCACTGCCATTTAACTGATCGCTTTGAGTAACAATGTTGGCCAAATTTGTCAAGGCAGATGATACCCATTGATTCTGCCTACAGCACGTAGACTGCAGCAGTTCAAGAAGGCAGCCCACCACCACCTTCTCAAGTGAAACTAGGGATGGGCAATAAAAGTGATGCCCTCACCCAAAAGTGTATTTTAAAAAAAAGAGAAATATCAGCCATCTCTACACCAACTCCATTAATTATTTTGACAGCTGACATAAAAAGAGCTTTTCACATAAAGAGCCTCAGTATATTTTCATCACTTTCTAAGGTCTGATCTGCTTTCTTACAGTAGTCTTTAATAGACTCTTACAGCACAGAGGAAGTTGTCCCAATAGTTCCTTCAAAGAGTTAGCAAATCCTGTCCAACTTCTAACTCTGCTTTAAAGTTCGACAATACCAGGCTACATGCTATGAATACTTCTTAGTTCATGATTAAGATAAGGCATAATTAAACTATCCTTACACCATGTTCTCTTAAAGCCAAGGAACATTTTTCTCCACGGACCTGACTACCATGTTCGAATTGGGGATTTTGGCCTGGCCTGCAGTGACATCATCACCAAGGCTTCCGACCAATGGCCGGCAACAACCAAACTAACTGGTGAGTTTTGGAGGTCACAGACACATCTGTACCAGTGAAGCCCCTGCCCTTCCTCTTAGATGAATATTTATAGCACTTTAAAGTATTGTCTATGACTGCTGTCAAAGCTGAGTCATACAAAATTTTAGTTGTGGATGTTCAGTTTTTGGTTTGAAGTTTCATTATATTTTGTCCTAATTTTAAAACAGCAGATCTGCATTTATACAGAGTTGATACACTGTGGAGCTGGAGGAGTACAGCAGGTCAGGCGGCATCAGAGGAGTGGGAAAGTCGACGTTTCGGGAGTCCTGATGAAGGGTCCCAACCCGAAACGTCGACTTTCCTGCTCCTCTGATGTTGCCTGATCTGCTGTGCTCCTCCAGCTCCACACTCTTGACTCTGGCTTCCTGCATTTGCAGTTCTTGCTATCTGCATTTATACAGCACTTCTCATTCAGGATGTCCAAAAATCATTTTCAGCCATTGAAGTATTTTTGAAATATAGCCATGGTTGTATTGTGGGAAATACAGATCCAACTTGGACAAAACAAATTCTCTCAAACACTAATGTTATAATGGCCCCGACATTCTGCTTTTGTGATGTTGGTAGAGATATAGATATTGGCCAGCACACCGGGCAGAACTGCCCAGCTCTTGGTTGAATAAAGCCATCGTCCACCTAAGCAGACTGAAGGAACCTTGATTTGAATGTGTAATCCAAAAGACAGCAGCGCTGACTGTGAAGCACTCCCTCAGTGCTGTGCTAGGGTGTCCTTTTATTTTCCTTTTTTCAAAATCTTTGAGAGAATTTGTTCTTATGCAGTGTCTTATCACGTCCACAAGCCAACGGGTATTTTTTGTTTTTAAGTGCTGTTACTGTTGATTTATAAGTAAACAGACCAAATAATCTGCAGAAAACAACGTTCCACAAAGAGCAACTGAACGAATGACCACAGAATCTGTTTTTGGTACTAATAATCAAGGGAGGAATACTGGCCAGGACGCCAGGAGGATAATTGAATCTTGCAAAATCATCAAATCTTTCAACTTTCAGCCCATCATTATGTCCCACCTCATTGAGAACTCTCCAATCTGTCCCACTATTTCTCTTTAAAATAAATGTCTAATCCCTTTTTGAAAGTTACTATTGAGTCAACTTCCAGCACCCTTTGAGGCTGTGCTGTCCAAACTTCTTTACAATTCTAAAAGTTGTTGGGATCCACTAAGTAAGTAAGTGCTTCAGTCCACCGCCTCAGCTAACAACACTCCTGAGAGTAGTACTCTGACAGTGCAGCTTTCTCTTAGAACAGGAGTGAAATGTCAGCTTTCATGCTGAAAACTCTGCAATGTGGCTTGAATTCACAACCCTACTTGGGTCAGAATTATTATTGGAGAAAGAAGTAAAAAAAAGTTCAACTGTCACAATGAAAAACATCTTATTTGGAATTATATATTTTTGTTTTCTGACCTCCCTTTCTTCACTACTGTTCAGCTGGATGCAAATAAAATAACCCTACAAGTTAATTTGGAGTGTAACTCGTTGATAATTAAGCCATATTAGGGAAAGTCGTGAGGAAATGGACATGTATAGTAACTTTCCAGCAAAGATATGTAATGAGTAATAAATTGAGCTTCATTGTATTGAGTTTCTTTTTCTTGTATTCTTATTTTGAGGGCATTATTGACTTTTCCTACTTTCTATTAACTCATAGATTCAAAGCACACCTCAGGAGTGGGTACTTGTCTGTATGCTTCCCCTGAACAACTGAGAGGCTCTTCCTATGATTTTAAGGTTTGCACATCTCTTAAGATCGTAACCCCCATTTAAATTTCAATGTTCTAATTGTGTAGTCTCAGGACACTATGTTAACTGATAGATGTTTACAGTTGGAACAAAAAACTGGAATACAATTTGGGCTGATGGAATGTTTTATTAAATGCATTAAATTCGTGAAAATCTGGAACTCTTCCTGTCTCCTCAGAAAAGCTGCTTGAGACTGGCAGTCAACTGAGATTTTATGAAGGTTGCAGAATTAAGACAGGTAGATTGAGCTATTATTCAGTTGATAAACAGAATAGAGGATCATCCTGTTCCTAATTGATGGAGAAACTGCAAGGTTTGTCAGATTATCTGGTGTCACAACTCACTGGGACAGTGCAGTGGAAATCAAGACCCACTATTCCTGGAATTGTCACAAATGTGAGAATTTGATCAAGTCACCAAAATGGCCAATTCTACCTTGCTGTCTAATTTAGGTTAAAAGAATAAACACACTGGGTTTTTTCCATCAAGAAAATAGCTACTAATTGTAATCAAACTGTTTTTTAACCAATGGCAAAAAGGGGTCAAGTCGAATTGCTAATCTGTAACACTGTAAATGTAAACTCTGGCCCTTAAAATTCCCATACACATACAAATAAAGCCACAAAGAAACAAAATACAGATATTATGAAGGAAAAGAAAAGTCAGAAACACAGTTCAGGCACCATTCCAGATCACGGAGTTGCTGAGTTGATATCTTTAATGTCCTTTCAATTAATTCCAACTGTTTTCTGATGGTTCAAGTTCAAGGATACACCTGTTCTCAATCTTTCATTCACTGAGCAAGGATTTATCTATTCTGTGCCTTTAAAGGTGTCTTTTTTCCTCCTTCCTTTTAACAGGGAATTTGCAGAGGGAGCAGTTTATGGAAAAAGGCATGGGAAATTAGCTAGCTACTAGGGATCTTCTTTTACTTCTGTACGCAGAAGAGACAAAGAGAGATGGACATTGTCTCTTTGCATGTTTTTGCTGTATTGTTCATGCACAAGACTGTTACTGCCTTTCCAGGAACCAATCAAATGTTCGTTAGTACGCTGAGCCCTCCTGAACCCTCAATAACTGATGCCAATTGAAAAGCCAATCAAAATTGCCCTGAACAGACAGTGCCATTTTGTCTAGAATTCTTCCCCCTTACTGACACAACTTTTTGTTTAAAGCATGCTTTTCCATTTTAGTCCAGAAGTAGTTTTCACACTAAATTATTTTATCTTTGTTTTTCTTTGAACTATTTGATTTCCTGTGGGTGGAGAAAAGGTTATGGGATAAATGAAGCATGGTAATCAGACAAATAATAGTGCACACACCATCTCTCCTTATCTTTACATTAGAATGTAATGTTTACAGTGTTGCATCTAAATACTAAAATTTACAGGAACTTGAAGAGTTTGATTGCAGATTCTGCAGTAGAGGCAGAGGAGCTGTGAGATATGAAACAACAGCTCCACCATTAACTAAGAAGGGAAATTACAGTTTAAATTTGGAGATATGCATTTATAATGTTTGACATCCCTAACAAATTTAGGGATAGGCAATAAGACTCATACGCAGGAAATAAAGGCAGAAAATGGTTTATAAATTTATTATAGATGACTCCATAATACAACCTACATAAACAGATGACCATTCTTATCAAATTAAAAGAATGTTCTGTATACTGTAAGTCTGTATTAGAAAGTTATTACTGCCCCATTACTGCAATAATCCAGCCTGGCTTCTAACTAATGTAATCCACTGCAGAAAAAAAATCATAGATTTTAAGCTTTGTTTGTGATGTTCAAGGACATCAAATCTTTGATAGCAACTTGTACGCTATGTGATATCTAAATGTAGTGAGGCATTGTGAAGAATGTAATCACACAAAATCCGACAATAGATGTGAATACAGACAGGTCACCAAAATGAGAGGGAAAATGGTAGATTTTAAGGTGCATCTTAAAGAAGCAGATAAAGGAAAAAGGGCAGATGGGGAATTTAAGAATTTATGACCCAGGCAATTGAGGGCAGGATGCTGGAACAATGGTAATTGGACAGTCCAGAAATGGATTAGGCAGATTTCAGAGGGCTGTAGGATAACGTTAGAGATATGGATGGATTTGAACAGGAATAAAAATATTTTAATCCAGGCATTGCCAGTCCAAGTCCGTGGACACAGGGTGGTGGCAGCAGTGTTTTAGATGAGCTTAAGCCCCTTGTCTGAAGAGTCCACATTGTACCTTTTTTCTCCATGTTAAAATATATACACTCCTGTTAGAATATCAAAATGTTTTCTGCAATAACCCTGTGTTCGTGACGTTCATTCTGCAGTGAGCACAAGGGATTGTCCATGGTAGCATCAATAATCACAAAGTGTCTCCCACTCAAAAAAAGGTTTTTTTCTGCTGAATTACAACTCAAAACAAAATTTCAATTACTATTGAGATAAGATTAAATGAAATAAATTTAGATCAGAGGGATGGGAGTAACTTCTTCACACAGAGTAGGGACATTGCAGAATTAACTTCTGATTTATATATTCCTGAGTCTCCCTGTTTATCATTCTTCCTCCATGGCTGACTGTGCCTTCAATCCATTTCTGTGCGGATGAAACCTTTTTGGTGAGTTTCAAGTGGTTGGACAAAAAAGTTGAAAAGTATGAAAAGAGATTGGGTAAAGGTAATAGGGTTCATTTGCTAACATGGAGGGTGAATTCTGACAGAGACTGATTGCGGTGAATGGAGTGTTTCCTTCCTGTGATAATGTGTAGTTCAATTTCCACTTGTAGTTGTAGGAACAGGAGCAGGCCATTCATTCTCTCAAGCCTGCTCCATCATTTAATAAGCTCATAGTTGATCTTTAGCATAACTTCATTATGCCCATATCCCTTGATACCCTTGCTTACTGAAAAATTGACTGAGTCAATTTAAAAATTGAATTCACATGAGGAAGAAAGTTCCAAACCTTCACTACTGAGTGTGGAAGTGCCTTCTGACATCTCTCCTGAATGGTCTTGCCCTAACTTTTAGACTATGCCCCTTAGAGAATCTCCAACCGATAGAAATAATTTATCATAGAAACTCTACAGTGTGGAACCAGACCATTCGGCTGATCGAGTCCACATCGACCCTTTGAAAAGCGTCCTGCCCAGATCCACCCTGCAACCCTAAACCCTCGCAGACACCGGGAAAATGTGCAAACTCCACACAGACAGTCACCCAAGGTGGGAATCGAACCCGGGTCCCTGGTGCTGTGAGGTAGCAGTGCTAACCACTGAGACACCGTGCCACCCTAGCTGTCCTGTCTTGCCCCGTTAATATCGTGAAGACCTCGATTAGATCACCCTATAACCTTCTAAATTCCAGAGAATAAAGGCCTAATTTGTCTAATCTCTCCTCATAACTTAACCCCTAAAGTCCAGGTACTATCCTAGTAAACTGCATGAAACTCCCTCCACAGCCAAAACATCCTTCGTAAGGTGTGGTATCCAGATCTGCTCTCAGTACTCTAAGTGGGATCTAACAAAGATTTTGTGTAATTGTAGCATGTCTGCATTCCTACGATTCAGCCCTTCAAATATGAAGGCCAGCATTCCGTTAGTCTTTATTGACTATTTTCTGCACCTGTTAATGGGGCATTTTAAAAGCTAAGCACCTGAACCCTAATTCATGTTAACTATCCACTGTATTTAACCTTGTGTCTTCTAAAACTATCCTGACCTATCCTTATTCCATCCAAATGGATAACCTCATACTTGCTTACATTAAAATCCATCTGCCACAGCTTTGCCCATCCAGCTAATTTATCAATATCCTGTTGTAATTTTGTGCTGTTATCAACACTGTCTACAATGCTGCCCAATTTTGTGTCATCGGTAAATTTGAACATTTTACATTTAATGGCATTATCCAAGCTGTTAATGAATATTGTGAATAATTGAGACCCCAATACACAGATCTTTGTGGGACATCACCTGTCACATCCTGCCAATTTGAGAACTTAACCATCATTCCAAGTCTCTGTTTCCTGATAATCAATTTCCTATCCATGTCAGTAATTTTTCCCTCCATTCCATGGGCTTCCACCTTAGCTAACAGTCTGTTGTGTGAGACTTTACCGAAAGCCTTCTGGAAGTCCAGAAACACAACATCCATCAACTTACCTCTGTCCACAACCTTTATCACATCTTCAAAAAACTGAGGTTTGTCAAGCATGACCCATCCTTTACGAATCCATGGTAACTATCTCTGTGATTAACTGAAATATTTCAAGGTGATCACTTAGCCTAACATCTGTGGCTATAATCAAGAATATGCTAATTGGTTTGAATTTCCCTGGTTTCCCTCTGTATCTATTAAGAGTGGAGTGATATGAGCAAATTTCCAATCCAGAAGTAAATTCCTGAATCCAGGAAACTCTCAAAGATTATCGTTAGGGCATCAGCAATGTCCTCTCATTGCTCCTTTAACACCAGTGAATGGAAACCATTAGTTCCCAGGGATTTGTCTATCTTCAGTTCCATTACTGACAATTTACTTAAGCTAATTTTATTTAGACCTGTCTCTGATCCTCTTAATTTCTTTGGGACCTCTGACAAGTTATGCTCTTTTTCTGCTATGGATAGTGAAGCAAAATAATCGTTCAGCATGTCTGTCATTTCCCTGTGGTCAGTGACAATATCCCCACTGGCTTCAGTGGACCAATAATACTCTTAACCAGCCGTTTTCCCTTTATATAGACTATAAAGTCTCCTTTTTATTGTCTTTTATGTCCATTGCAAGTTTCCTTCATGATCCTTTTTAGCTACTCTTATGAACTGCTTTATAGTCCTATTCCTTGGTATCTTTACCGTACATTGCATTTTTAAAGGTCCTTTCTTTTCATTTTTAGTCAGATATGTACAGTGTAGGTATCATCTTACTGGAGCTCTTCCAGCCGTTTGGAACAACAATGGAAAGGATAAAGATGCTCACGGCTCTTCGAGAGTCCCATATCTCAGAGGACTTTGCAAAGCAATGGCCTGTACATGCTAAATATGTTAAGATGCTAACCAGCCGAATCGCTTCCTGCAGACCGAGTGCAGATGAGATGTTGACCAGTGAACTCTTCCATAGTTCACCTGAGGTATGGATGAAAAGTTTATTTTGCTAAAATTGGTTAGGAAATAAAGACAAACTCCCCAGTAAATAAACATAAATCCCTGTCAACATTCTTGTTTTTGTTCATAAATACCTTTTTCAGATGAGGGAAGGACATTTGAAAAAGTGATTTTTTTTGTTTAGTATAGTGTTGTCAGCTAACCATCAGTTGTAGAGAAGTGGATATTACCCAGTTTCCCATCTGAGTTTAATTTGATGATTTAATTACACACAGCATAGTGGGTGGCAAGGCAGGACTTATACAATTAATGGTGGGCTCCTGGGTAGTGTGTAGAACAGAGCCCTAGGGTTTGAGGTACATAATTTTTTGAAATTTACATCAAATGTAGACCAGCTGGTTAAGAAGGCATTTAGCCCTCTTGCCTTCATTGCTCAGACTTTTGAGGATAGAAATTGGGATGTCATATTGAGGTTGTACAGGACGTTAGTGAGGCCTCTTCTGGAGTACTGTGTGCAATTCTGGTCACCCTGTTATAGGAAGGATATTATTAAACTAGAGAGGGTTCAGATAAGATTTACTAGGATGTTGTTGGGAATGGGGGGTTTGAGTTATAAAAGTAGTCTGGAGAGACTGGGACTCTTTTCACTGGAGCATTGGAGAGTGAGCAGTGACGTTGTAGATGTTTGTGAAATCATGAGGGGAATAGATAAAGTGAATAGTAAAGGTCTTTTCCTAAAGTGAGAGAATTCAAAACTAGGGGGCATAATTTTAAGGTGAGAGGGAAAGATTTAAAAAGTACTTGAAGGACGACTTTTTTTTTCTTACACAGTGGTTACTGTGTGGAATGAACTGCCAGAGGTGGTGATGGATGCAGGTGGTTACAATGTTTAAATGACATTTAGAAAGTACTTTAATAGGAAATATTTGGAGGGATGTGGTCCAAACATAGGCAAGTGGGACTAGTTTAGTTTGGACACCGGTCAGTGTGGACTAGTTGGACTGTATGACTCCATCTTTAATTAGAATGATAGACCCAGCAGTTTTGGGAAAATGCTATTTTGTCAGAAATGCAATCTTTTGGATGAGTCTTTAAATTGATGGTCCTGTCTGCCCTCTCAGAAATAAAAGATTCTGCAGCCACGATTCAAAGAGCAGGAGATTCTCCTTTATGTCCTAGTCAATTTTTATACCATAATCAACATCTCTAAAGTGTATTATTTGGTCGCTTATTTCATTTTAGGACCTCGCTGCATGAAAATTGGAGATGGCATTTCCTACACCTGGAGTACCTATTTGAATTAGTTTTATTATCAATGTACTCACAGGAGTACAGTGAGAAGTTTATAAGTTGCCACTTGCGGTGTCATTTTAGGCACAATGGTACCTAGGTACAGAGCAGAGAAACAAAGTTTAAGAAGTTATCTATTATGTGCTTCCCTACTATAAAGTAGAAAAACAAAGAAACAGTTAAAAATTCAACACCACAGTCCATAAGCACCTGATTATGCTGGGCTCACACCTCATAAGAGCCCAACCTCAGTGCCTCTCTGGCTTGCCTGCTCCTGCTCTCACTGACTGCCAGAAGCTGCCTATTCCCATTCTGGCTGCCCCCAGTTGAGGGGCAGCTGCCTGCTCTAGCTGCCACCAACACTGGGGACCTCTCTCACAACCACATGGGGCTTGTCTTCCCCATGCTGCACAAACTTGCGTCTCACATAAGGTAAGTAGCTTAAATTAAGAAAAAAAAAATGAAAGAAGGAAACATTGTAGAAGTCGACAGCAGATGAGCTTTGAACAGGAGCCCATACACTATACTACTACTGTGCTGCCATCTTGGATTCTTTAAACCTAATTTACAGTAAGGCATTTTGGGACATTGAGCTCACGCAAGGTGCTGTGAAATACTTTCTCCTTGGTGCAGATGTGTGGTTTACTTAGACCAATGCTAGCCTTCAGATTATATTTCCTTAATTTTCTCGTGAAACTCTAAGAATTTGGGGCTATAGCAGGATTTTTGAATTGCTCAAGCAAAGAGCTGATGGGCTGGCTAACCTTTGCTGCTTCATCTTAAGCTTCACTGATTTTCATCATTTTCCCCTACCCCAATATTTCACATAGGTAACTGTACCTCGAGACAACCTTGAACAGAAAGTAGTTAACCAGGAGCAAGAAATTAAGAGCCTACAACAGAAAGTGATCGATCAGCAAGACGAAATCAGGAGTCTCTGGGAAATGATCAAGATACTAGCTGGGGAGCAAGAACCCAGCTAGAGATGTTCTGAATGAATTGGAGATAATTTCTTTGATTCCTTCCTCCCCCCATCTGAATTAATTTTGAATGTTCTGTAAGATGAGAGATTAAATATTAAATAGAAAAATATTGTCAAGGCTTTTCATTCATGGAATTGCTACGGTTCAGTAGAGGCACTTATTGGAGTCAGAATATTTATCCTACCTTTCGGTCTGTCAAGACAATTTCAGAAGATGACAACCAAAACCTTGCTACCTCCATGGCCACCACCTTCAGTACATTAGGATGTAGACTATCGGGCCTCGGTAATTTGTCAGCTTTCAATGCTGGAAATTTTAATGGGACTATTCTTTTACTAAGAGTGATATATCAGAAAGAATAATAAGATTCTTTCTTTATTTCCTTCACATTTGAGAAGTTAATTGTTTTCTCCTGAAGTTGTTCAATTACTGCACAATTTCCTTGTTCTGTTATCAATTCTCCCATTTCAGAATGAGGGACGTTTGTGTGCACTACCCATTTTCTTTTTACGTACTTCTAAAAGCTCTTGTATTCTTTGCAAATGTACACTCACTATTTCCCCTTTTTAAAACAAAAAAAATCAACATCTTAGTCCTCAGGCTTGTTACTCTTTCTAGCAGCTCCGACTCGTCTTTGAATCAAATAGTATTTTTTTTTTGTTAATTATGTGTGGTACACTTTTCCTGTTGTTCTTCCACCCAGAAGGAACGTACAACTGTTGCAATACATGCAATTATTCCTTTAATATTATCCACTGCCTATCCACAATCATGCTTTATTTTTTAAAAAAAGTTACCTAATCACAACCAACTCACCGCTCATACAATTTCCTTTGTTTGGCTTTAGGATCCTTCGTTTAGGTTGACTACTTAAAATTCTTCTTTGGATAGAAAGTGATGTTGTGGTCCTTTTTCCTAAAGGAACTCTCACCAAAACTAATTAACTCCTGGTTGCATAAAATCAAACTAGGATAGCCTATTCAGTTGGTTCAAGGTAGGAGTCTAGAAAGCATGTTAACACACTCTAGGAATTAATGCCTAGTATTATTGCTATTGCAGTATGCCCAGTCAATATGTAGATGAGACTTCAATAGCTAGTTCTAGTGGTTCAAGGTACTTTACCCTTACTTTCAAAAGCAAGTTAAAAATAGGCCACAAGTATGGCCTTGCCAGTGCTAAATATAGTGCTAAAATTCTCAAGTTTGTACTGCAAATTTCCAATTTATGGATCAGGAAATGCTGTTGCCTGGTGCAAATTATGTTAAATCGCTTCCTGGCTGCTTAGTTGCACAGGCACAGGGCAGCTGTGATCAACCTGTTCTACTCACTAATCACATTCAGCTATTTTACTGTCACAGAGCACTGTAACAGTTATTACCCTCTGACCACAGTCCACATTACTATCAGAACTATTCAGTGTAAACAAGGTTGTAAGGTCAGCAACCTTGACTCTCCCAAAGTACAAGGTGATCATTATATTTTAATTCATGCTGTTTAAAAATTGTAAGTCTATAGAATGACACAGCATGTCAGATCACTGAACCTGCATGCAGTCCATAGTTATTGGCACATCTTGTATTGCCGCTTGTGAGAATTACATGCATGGCGATGTTCCCGAAACTGCTTTTTAAATTAAATGAACTAAAATGCATAAATTTTAAAAGATGTTTTTCAGTTAGAGTGCCTCTAAAACATATTTATTAAATAAGTATTTCATGAGCAAACATTGAAATTTAAAAGCATAGGCATTAGCTGCAAAGGACTAAATGTATAGATTCAACCATAAATATAATTCACTTTAACAGCTTTAGTGCTAGATGAAAGCATGCTAAATTCTCACATGATTTAACCCATCTCTGGACATTGGCTGGAACGTTGGCAAGCTCTGCCTGCTTCAAGGCACAGTAAAGCATAACATCAGCCAATGTCAGATCAACTCCCACAAGCCAGGGGTTCTTGCCAAGGGCAGAATTTAAGGAACGTAGTACAGCTGCCTTCTCCTTGTTGCTACCCTTCTTCAGCTGGAAGATAGCAACATCCACCCAGTTGTCAATCTGTGTTGATGTCACTGCATTATATTCACGGCCAAGAAGTGCAAAGAGGAAACGGGCGACATTCCCCTCACCTTCAATGGAGCATGTGCTTTGGACGCTGAATTTCATCTGAGGTTTGTGTACTGCCAACAGAAAAACAAAAGCTGTCACATACAGACAAACCACAGCACTTACAATATTCAGAATTTCTATTTTGATAACATAATAGCCTTGCCAATTGTGGGCACTTCCTGTATGTGACAAGCAAAGATAATGCCCAGTAATTATCATCATATCCCTACAGTGTAGAAACAGGCCCTTTGGCCCAACAGGTCCACACTGACACTCAGAATATCAGACCCAGACCCATCCCCCTATAACCCACCTAATCTTCACATCCCTGAACACTACAAGCAATTTAGCATAGCCAATCCACCTAGCCTGCACATCTTTGGACTGTGGGAGGAAACCCATGCAGACACAGGGAGAACGTGCAAACTCCACACAGACCCATCACCCAAGGGTGAAATCAAACCCAGGTCCCTGGCACTGAGGCAATAGTGCTAGCCACTGAGCCACCGTGCTGCCCTAAATCCTCAGACATGGATCAATGAACAACCAATAAAAACACAGCTGCTCAAATACTCGTGTTGCCAGAGGTGTATTGCAAAATCCATGCTGGTGGGGAAACTAGTACTGCACAATCAAGAACTGTCAAAGCTTATGACTGATACAGCAGCAATAGCAAGAGGATTCTTACACTCACCAGTTGGAGATTTACCTTCCGACATCACTTGCAAGCCTCTAGAAATATCCCTTCAAATGCCATCTGAGAATGAGCTGTTTAGCAACAAATGGCTATTTATCTTCTTCTTCCTCCTGTCAAATCTCTAGACTTAACTTCTGATCACTGATGTAGCTTGTCCAGGTTTCTGGATTACTTCATTTTTCTTAGAATTATTGGCACTGTACCCACTTTTGTGCAAGGTACGAAAGTCATTATTGCCTCCATAAGTTAAGTTAGCAAATTATAGGTCAATAGAGTGCAATGGCAGATATTTAAGGGGATATTTCAGAATACACAATAGATATACATTGCAATGTATAAGAAAAAGAAAATCCAAGGATCCCACCTCCTTGGTTAACTAAAAGTGTTAAAGACAGTTGCAAACTTAAAGAAAAAAGCATACAACTGTGTGAACAGCAGAACAGGTCAGAAGATTTGGCAGAATATAAAAAAAGTATAGAATTACACTGAAAAAATTAATAAAGAATACAAGAGAAAGCTTCAAGGTGAGCACTGGTACCACAGAAAGTCAGACTGGAGAATTAATAATGGAAATTATGAAACTGGAAGGTGAATTGAACAAGTATTTCGTATCAGTCTTCACTGTAAAAAGATAATAAAAGTGATAAATCCAGAAAATTGAATGGAAGGAAGAACTTAGGAAAAACCACAATCACCATCACTAGAGAGATGGTACTGAACAAATTGTTTGAACTGCAGGCTGACAAGCACCTGGGTCCTAATGGATTTCATCCTAGATCTCATCCTTAAAAGTGGCTGGTGAAATAGCTGATGCATTAGTTCTAATTTTCCAAACTCCCTTAATTCAGAGACAGTCCTATTAGATTGATACATAGCAAGTGTAACTTTTATTTAAAGAGACACAAAAAGCAAGAAACTATAAGTCAGGTAGCCTAATATTTGTCATAGGGAAAATGCTAGAAATGATAAATGAATACATCGCAGGGTACTTGGAAAAATTCAAAGTATTCAGGCAGAGTCAATGTGATTTTGTGAAAGAAAAATGATGTTTGACTAATCTATTGGAGTTCTTTGACGAAATAATGTGTGCTGTAGATAAAGGGGATCCAGTGGAAGTACTGCACTTGGACATTCACAGGCCATTTGATAAGCTGCCACAAAACTTATTGTTAAAAATAAAAAAGTTAAAGGCGTACAGGAAGTATATTGACAAAAGACTGGCTGTCTAACAGGAAGCAGAATAGGGGTAATTGGGTCTTTTTCAGGACAGCAAGCTTAACAAGTTGTGCCCCACAGGGATCAGTGCTGGGACCTTAACTATTTATAATTCTTATAAATGACTTGGATGCAGGAATGCAAAATGGTTGCCAAATTAGATCATGGTTGGTCTTTACCTCAAAGATAGGCAGGAAAGACTAAGTGTGCATCTGCTGGAGTTTAGAAAAGTTAAGAGGTAACTTAATTGAAACATATAAAATCCTAAAGGCTCTTGATAGGGTAGGTGCGGACAGGCTGTTTCCTCTTATAGAGAATCTAGAACAGCAGGTCATTGCTTAAAAATCATAGTGCGCCCATTTAAAACATTTTTTTTTCCCCCCTCTGAGGTTCATGACAGTACATAATTAAAGGTTCAGTTTATTTTGCAAACTTACCAAATTGCAAACTGCAAATATTAAGCTTGTTTTTAGGAAAGTTTCCAGTGCATCCTTATAGTTTTTACTCACCATCCTTCCAGACAAGAGTGAAGCCAAGTTGATATTCCCTTCGTGAATGACTGCAATTTCCCTCACCTAGACAGTTCCAGAGTTTGGACGGAACATTTTGCACAGAAGAGTGTACGTGTACCGATGATAGTACCTTATATTGTTGACACAGCAAACCATGCAGAACTAATAGGGACAGCGGAACCTCAGAAGGATTAGCATTGATGACAATATCTTGCAGGACACCAGGACTCTAAAGTGAAGCATAATTAAAGATAATTGTGAACGTTATGCTTTCATAAACCGAAAACAGAAGGTGGTCATTCAATTAGATCATGGTTGGTCTGCACTTCAATTGGATAATGTAACAAAATTACAGAAATCTCAGTTTCAAATTAATGTGATCTAGCAATTAACAAATAGAAAATCTCCTTTATTAGATTTTGCTAGAGCCAAAGACAACTTTATGGCCAGACAGGATTAGAGAGATATTGAGCATGTTCTTTGTAGCAACAGAATTAGAGGCTTCAATTGTATGAACAGTTATTTCAGTTAGTTCAGTTATTTTACTGATGCAAAGGCTGCCCTTAATTACATTAAAAGGCCTACACCAAGTGTTAAATCATTAAAAAAGTTTATATACCCTGCAGTTAAGTAACAGCAAGTTGTGCATTACTAATATCTGCATTATAGTTTAGGAGGTCAAAATACAAAGTCAAAAGAAATTGACATTTTGCAAGTTATCCATTTTATCTGCCAGACAAACTACCAAATGAATATTCTACAAAAGAAACAATCCTTATGATTAAAGATAAAGAAGAAACCATGGAGCACACAAGTGATAGTTGTTTGTATTGGTAAAAGAAATAAATCTTTTTGGCCAGAGGTCAACTATAAAGTTTAAGTGGTTGCTAACTATAGTCAGTTGGAAATCACAAGAACTGTAGAAACAATTATATTTATCGTACAACAAAAAAGTATAAAAGTTAAAACGGCAAATGCGGAATAAATATACAAAAGACATCAAAAAACACAACGTTATACCAGTCTCAACAGTGCAGTTTAACTTTTAAATGGCTTCTCCATACAGGAAGTCTGCACTAATGTTCCTGACCCCAAATCAAAAGGACAGTGAATCAGAACAATCCATTAAGACGTGTATAGCAATGCTAGGGCTCACCTTATATGCGGAACATTGCTATAACACATTCTACAGGCAAGTGTACAAGTGCATACCAAGGTCAGAAGGGATCAGGGGAGAAATAGCTTGGCTACTGAAAGTGCAGTCGAAGAGAAAGGTCTTTAGGTCAACTTGAAAGTAATAAGAGTTATGTATTATATTTGGAAAGAGAAAGGGATACATTACACAGCATGTACTTGGAGCTACAAGAGAAACAAATATCTGTAGCTCAGTGAGCAAAAGCGAGCTTCTGTACATTAGCTGTAGCTCAATTAGTTGCACTTGCATCAACAATTGAAGATTGAGAGCATGACTCCCACTCCAGGGCTTGACAACAATCCCACCTGATATTCTGATACAGTAGCAAGGGAGTGCTGCAGTGTCAATAATGTTATCTTTTGGATGAGATGTTAAACAGAAGTCCCATTTGCTCTTGCAGGATGCAAGGAACAATATTTCAAAAAAGATTGGGGAAGGGTTGGGCCAACATGTACCCCTAAATTAACAGATTATTGTTTGCATGAGTGAGTTGCGTGTAGAGCGGCTACCACATTTCCAATATTATGACAGTGACCACATTTAAAATCACTTCCTTGACTTTAAAGTGTTTTGGAACTTCCAGTGGTTGTGAAAGGTGCCGTATAAACGGAAACTTCATCCTTTATCATTAAAATGATCCTTAAAAGCACTTTGTGAGATGAGATTCGAACTTACCTTTCCCAATACAGAATTTAAATTAGCTATAGTATGGATTTTTGGTACAAGACAAGCATGGTCAATCTCTGCAATATCAAGGTCAGCATCTGGTGTAAGCACAGTCTTCGAGAGCCCATCAACAACTGCCTTCAGATCATACAAACGTTTCAGGATTTCTGTTTGCCTCAATTCTAAGTTCTGGAGTGCTGGATATTCATCTGCATTCTGAAAACACAAGCAATTTATTAGGTACCATGTGTCAATGTTTGAGAGATCTTGCTGTTTGTAAACTGGCTGCTGTATTTCCCTAAACTGTACTTCATAAGTTGACTAGAGTGCACAGTAATATCATAAAGAGATGAAAGATGCTAAATAAATACAAGCTATTTTCTCTATTCACGAAAGAGTCAGGAATGAAAATGAAACTATTTTAATAGCTCATTAGAATGCTTTGAACAGATAGTCAGGTTTTGCTACGTGCTGTAATAATAAAACTAAGCAATTTATGATGTGATGGCTCTTTATAAGAACGACCCAATTACGTTCCACTCCAATATTTTCTCCCCATGACCATGAAACATATTCCTTTTTGAATAAATAAAAAATCCTATTTTCTTTCTTTTTAAAAAAAGCCATTAAATGTCCAAGATAAAATAGCAGTGAAATACAAATAACATAATATCTAAATCTCAGAAGGTTACTCAGCCATCCGGTCTATGCTGGTGCTTACACTCCATACAACTCTCCTATCACTCCTTAAATTTAACTGTATCAAACTACGCTTCTATTCCTCTTTCCTTAGCGTGTTTATCTAGCTTTCTCTCAAACACGTCAATTCTAATCATTACAATCACAACCTTTGGTAGTGATTCTACAAATTCACTCTTTTCTTGGATTTCTGATTATCATATAATTATGGCTCTTTGTCTGGTGTCCCCCAAGTGGAAACTCAAACACTTTCATAATTTTAAAGATCTCAATCAAGTCAGCTCTGAGCATTGTTTTTTAGGAAGTCCACACTGTTTAACCTTTCTGCTTGTTGCAAGCTCTCAATTCTGCAACATCCTTGTCAATGCTTTTACACTTCTTTCAGAATCTTCTTTAAATAAACAGGAAATCCAGACTCTACACCACAGAGGATTTAGTCAATAATGAATACTGTAACTGAATAAGATATTAATGAACATATATTGAAATTAATTTACCAATTACAAGTTGGGTGTAAGATGTTGCAGATGTTATGAAGAAAAGGAGCACATACATCTTGGAACTGAACACTTAAGTGGAAGAGAAACAAGAAAATAGATACACAAAATGCTACGATGCATTTTAATAAATGCACAGACAGTAAAGGTTAATGTCTAAAGATACAGAATTGAAAAAGAAGAGATGTTGAAATGAAATTTCCTCCCTTAACTCAAAACAGAAGTGTGATGTCTAGTGCAAGCCATTTGTACTAGAAATAACATCTTTATAAATGCAGTTTTGAGACAATTCCTAGAATGATATTGCAACTGTTATAATTCACTCATCAAAATACGCTTCCTTTCAGATGAGACATTAAGATGAGGCCCCACCTGCCCTCTCAGGTAGGCATAAAAGATCCTGTGTTATTTTGAAGAGAAGTAAAGTTATCCCAATAGCCTGATAATATTTATTACCGAATCAACATTCTAGAAAGCTAAATTTGTATGAGCTTACCAAGTGCAAATTGACTAGTGCTACAAAAGTGCCATTTTGTTATAAAGCAGAGGTTGACCTCCCTCTGAGAACTAAAACTGAAACACCCAAAGAGGAACACCTCGCCCTATAATCTGTAAACGGAGTGTGAAAAGTGGTTTAACCTGCCTTTCAGCAACTTCTAGACGTTAAACAAAATAAACCCCTGACAGAGATAAAAGGTACTGCAGATGCTGGAGAATCCGAGATAACAAGTTGTGGGGCTGGATGAACACAGCAGGTCAAGCAGCATCATAGGAGCAGGAAAGCTTGACGTTTCGGGCCTAGACCCTTCTTCAGAAATGGGGGAGGGGAAGAGGGTTCTGAAATAAATAGGGAAAGAGGAGGAGGCGGATAGAGGATGGATAGAGGAGAGGATAGGTGGAGAGGAGGCAGACAAGTCGAAGAGGCGGGATGGAGCCAGTAAAGGTGAGTGTAGGTGGGGGGGTAGGGACCAGATAGGTCAGTCCAGGGAGGACAGACAGGTCAAAGGGACGGGATGATGTTAGTAGATAGGAGATGGGGGTGGGGCTTGATGTGGGAGGAGGGGATAGGTGAGAGGAAAAACAGGTTAGGGAGGTGGAGATGAAATGAGCTGGGCTGGTTTGGGGATGCGGTTGGGGGAGGGGAGATTTTGAAGCTTGTGAAATCCACATTGATACCATCGGGCTGCAGGGTTCCCAGGCTGAATATGAGTTGCTGTTCCCGCAGCCTTCGGGTGGCATCATGTGGCATGCAGGAGGCCCAGGAAGGACATGTCGTCTGAGGAATGGGTGGGGGAGTTGAAATGGTTCGCAACTGGGAGGTGCAATTGTTTGTTGCGAACCGAGCGCAGGTGTTCTGCAAAGTGTTCCCCAAGCCTCCGCTTGGTTTCCCCGATGTAGAGGAGGCCACAACGGGTACAGCGGATGCAGTATACCACATTAGCAGATGTGCAGGTAAACATCTGCTTGATGTGGAAAGTCTTCTTGGGGGCTGGGATGGGGGTGAGGGAGGAGATGTGGGGGCAGGTTAGCACTTCCTGAGGTTGCAGGGTAAAGTGCCGGGTGTGGTGGGGCTGGAGGGGAGTGTGGAGTGGACAAGGGAGTCACTGAGAGAGTGGTCCCTCTGGAAAGCAGATAAGGGTGGGGAGGGAAAAACATTTTTGGTAGTGGGGTCCGATTGCAGATGGCGGAAGTGTCGGAGGATGATGCGTTGGATCCAGAGGTTGGTGGGGTGGTACGTGAGGACCAGGGGGTTTTTTTTGGTTGTTATTGCGGGGACGGGATGTGAGGGATGAGTTGCAGGAAATGCGGGAGACACGGTCAGGGGGTGGGGGTGGAGGAAGTTGTGGTCCTTGAAGAACAAGGACATCTGAGATGTACGGGAGTGGAATGCCTCATCTTGGGAGCAGATGCGGCGGAGATGAAGGAATTGGGAATAGGGGATGGCATTTTTGCAGGAAGGTGGGTGGGAGGAGGTGTATTCTAGGTAGCTGTGGGAGTCGGTGGTCTTGAAATGGATATTGGTTTCTCGGTGGTTACCCGAGATGGAGACAGATTTAAATTCATTTGGTTTCTGGTATTTAAGTGCTCGGTTCAAATTGATTGGCTAAATTCAAAAGTAGTCTTGGTAAAAACTGCTGCACCGGCTAACTGCACAGCCTTTTGATACAAGTGTTTCAATTTAGGTCCTCCCTTTGTACTCGCAAAACTTTCAAGCTGCTGCTCACAGACCTTTTAAAAGTCTGAGCATATAAAAAGCATTTCATTTTTTAAAGGGGTCATGCAATGCTCCCTCTCCTCTCTCACCCAGCAGCATTTTACAAACACCAAATTCTAACTTACTGCCTCCCAATACACAAGTACTCAGTGAAGAAAAGAGAAAATCAGAGTTAATGTTTCGGGTCCAGTGACTCTTCCTCAGCAGTTTTGAGAACTGAAACATTAACTCTGATTTTTTCATCACAGATGCTACCAGACCTGCTGAGCTTGTCCAGCAACTTCTGTTTTTGTTCCTGATTTACAGCAGCTGCAGTTCTTTCAGTATTTACGCAAGTACTCTACCCAATTTCACATCAATTTCCAGGATGGGAAATGCACTATAGAAATTCAAGTCTTCCTTCTACTCTTGCTTCTCTCTGCACAGAGGCTGTCAAATCTGCTGAGCATTTCCACTTCTAACACTTTATCCTATTTTAAACCGACACAGAACCCTGATTAAACATATGCTATACATTGCGAATGCACTAACATCCTGAAACCTTCAAAAGATAAGGTACAGGCAAGGCAGTGAGGAGGCCCGAAGCGGCAGGGAGAGCTTGTTGGAAGGATGAGTCCCGGGCCCACGGGGAGTGCATTTACCACAACCTACAACATCCATACCTGAGCATCAGCAGCGCTTCGATGAACATTGGGCACCTTGTACATGCAGGTGGGAAGGTCAACAGAATCATCACTACAGAGGTAAGAATTTACTTCGTACATCTCCATGACTGAAAACCCTCACTCAGCCTAAACCGACCCGAGGTAACTAACAACCTATCACAAAACACCAGACACCTCCCATCATCCCCCACACCCCCGAAGGCGACCTTCTGGCTTATGATTGGATAGTGCGCACGTCAATCAAATGTGCGCAAATATAACGGTTTGATTAAGTAATCCAGGATAAATTTATTGCCCCTGTTTATTATAATTAAGTTCATTCATGCGTAGTAAAAGGCTTTATTTTCAACGGAATACATGGCTGATGACCGGCGCTGTTAGTGCATTATGGATCTTGTAGTTTGTTGACGCGCAATTCCTGCGTTATTCTGTTACGACTTCATTTCCCAGAGGGCAGGTGGCCTGCTCGCTGGCGCGGCGCGGCGATGTCCGTCCAAAGGGAGAGTTGAGCGGCGGGTAACTTGGGTTGGAGAATTCTTATTTGTTACAGTCGCTTTGTTGGGGGCGATGGAAGCCTGGTGAGTCTCAGAGAATGGAGGCCCGGGCGTTGGAGTAGCTTCATTGTGTTCAGAATCCGGTTGTGAGGTGACAGTGACGGCCATGGCTCACTGGGTCGTGCTCTTGTCTCTGAATCAGAGGGTTGCCCCCTCCCCCACCCCAACACACTTGTAGGGATTCTGTGACCTCTAGGTTAGGTGGGACTTGAACCCTGGTCTCCTGGCTCAGAGGTGGAGACACCACTACACCATAAGAGCCCTACTTAAGAGTAGTGTCCTAGGTCCAACAATCTTCATCAACGGAAATATCTTCATTCCTTCATCAACAACCATTCCACCATCATAAGATTAAATTCTACCTCTGTTCTGTTTGCTACAATTCTGGTGGAATATCTTCTGGACTGGTTTCCAGAAATGGGCTCTAATGTTGAACTCTCCAACCTCTATCTCTAGCTGTTCAATCTAGTGTTTGGCTGTGTCTCTCTGTTTGCAGCAGAGAACAAACAGATGCTAAAGGTAAGGAGACGATGTAAGAATGCAAGGGAGGATGGTAAATTCTCACTGTTGTATGAAGACATTATTTGGAGAGAAGTATTTTCACAATCTGAGGCTAGTATGGTAATAAAATTGAACACTTCTTCTATATTTCTTTTATTTTCTGCCTTTACATTCTATGTTTTGGTTTATTTTTCTGTGTTTTAATATGGTGCTGAAGAATGGTGACACTATACAACACTTTTCATTGTATTTTGTAACAAAATACACATGACAATAAATAAATCAAATTAAATTTTAAAAAGGGTGATGTTTGCTGATGACTGTGGAATATTCAGCACCATTTGTGACTCCTTAAATGCTGAAGCAGTTTATGTCCAAATGCAGCAAAATGTGGACTTGGGCTGAAAAGTGGCAAGTAATATTTGTGTCACAGATGTGCCAGGCAGTGACCGTCTCCAATGAGGCAGCCATCCATTGCCCAATGATATTCAATGGCATTGCCATCACTAAATCACCCATTGTCAAGATCCTGGGAATTAGCATTGACCTGAAGCTAGACTGGTAAAGGTAGTATCACCATAGTCCCAGAGGACCGTTGGCTGCTCTTTCATTAGAGAGACAACTGGTAGTGGTTTAACCTGAGGGTTACCATGCCTCAACAAGGAGTGAGGTTGAGAAGATGGAACCTTCATAGCAATCTCAGTCAGTAGGGAATTGCACCCACGCAGTTGGCATTGTTCTGTATTGCAAATTAGCCATCCGAACTGATCTAACTGACTCCCGAATTCCAGAACTAGCCGTATAAATACAGTGGCTACAAAAACAGGGCTAGGAATCTTGAACTAAGTAACTCACTTCGTGATTCCCAAAGTCTGTCCAGGAGTGTGATTGAATACTCGCTGCTTGCCAGGTTGAGTACAGCTCCAACAACGTTCCAGAAGCTTGAAATCATCTAGGACAAAGCAGCTCACTTGTTTGGCACCACATCCATGTCCTCCACCAGTGAGGCTCAGTAACAGCAGTGTACTATCTAAAAGATGCAGTGCACAAACTCACCAAGGCTTCTTAGATAGCACATTCCAAACCCATGACCAGTTCCACCTTGAGGGAGAAGGGTGACAGATACATGGGAACACCACAACTCCAAGTCCTTTCCAGGCCACTCACATCCTGCTTTGGAAATATATTGTCATTCCTTTAGTGTCACTTGGTCAAAATCCCAAAATTTCCTCCCTAATGGCATTGTAAATCTACATACAGCACTCAAGAAGACACCCACTTTCTTGAGCAGAATTACGGATGGGCAATAAATGCTGGCCCAGTCAGCAATGCATACATCTCGTGAGTGAATTGGAAATAAAGTCCTGTTCGCTCATCAGCCCTGTGCTGATGGATCTACACGGGTTCTGGTCTCAACAAACACTTTGACTTTAAAATTTGCGTCTTTGTTTTGACATTTCTCTATCTCTTAATCTCTGCAGCCCCACAGTCCTCTGAGATACCTTTATTCTGGAATATTTCAGTTCTGGCCTCTTGTACATCCAGAACTTCATCGCTCTGGCATTGGTGACTATTTCTTCAGCTGTCATAGTCCTAAGGTCTCCTTGTACCTCTCCAGATTCCCCTTTATAGCCTCCTTGAAGTCTTCCTCTTTGACCAAGCTTTTATTACCTGTATTTTTCTTTGGCTTTGTCTGCAATTTTTGTTTTGTTAAGCTCACTTGAAGTACCTTAGGATATTTCAATATGTTGAAGTTACTGTATGAATGGAAGTTGTTGTATAGACCTGAGCATGTTATCTGGTACAGTGGATCCCTGATTTACGAACGCCTGATTTATGAACCCTCATATATAAGAATTTGACTTCGTACAGGGATGTAATTGTCAAGATCAGATATGTGAACATTTCTTTTACTTAAAAATGGCTCCTTTATATTGCCCTGCATTGTGTTCTGACACGTATACAAATCAACTTGTGAATGGACCCATTCACAACCCTGTGCTGAAGGAAGTTCTGCATTGTGAAGGCGATACGTTAAACCATTCTCAGGCAGATGCCAAAAGATCTTGTGGAAAATAAAAAGTATGGAGATTTCCAGTGTTCTCACCAATATTTAATCCTGTAACAACACTGCTAATAACAGAGTTACTGGCTAATCACCTTGCTGCTGCATTTGCCCACGTGGCAACACTAATAAGTATTCAAAAGCTTCATGCTGATTGTGAAGTGCTTTAAGTTGCTTGAGAATGTGAAAGGTGTTCAACAGATGAAAGTTCGTGTTACTGTTTTATTATGCTACTTTATGCTGAAAATTAGATTGCCTAGATCAGGAACAGAATGATGAGGTCACTGGAAAAACAAAGTCTTCAGATCTCTTTCTGAATAAATTATAGTTCCCCTCTTGCAATATTGAACTGTCCATCATGATGTGAAGGCCTAGTGACAGTTTATTGTATATGAGACCGTATATCAAAGTAAATTATCAGATTAATGAAAGTAACGTGTATTTTAAGCATTCTCAAGAAGTCTGCATATAATCCAATATCAAAGAGCGAGTGTGTTATTAGTGTGTATGTGTCTGTTAATTGTACCATGATTAACAAAATTATTTTTTATGTGCTTAATGTCATTTTGTTTCAATACTATTCCATTTTCTGTTGACTTAGCTCAGTGCCTGCGAGTGCCATCAAGCCAATTGACCGACAGTCAGTTCACCAGATTTGTTCAGGGCAAGTTGTGTTAAGCCTCAGCACTGCTGTAAAAGAGTTGGTGGAAAACAGTCTGGATGCTGGAGCTACTAATATTGGTGAGGCCAAAAATAAATAATCCAAACTTACATATCTTTTCAGCAGTTTATCTTTAAATACTAAGCAGGCAGTAGCTCTTTCAAGAAACCAGTAGGATCATGTTGGGTTAATGACCTCTCTCTGTGATGTGACATTCTATGGTAAAAAAGTTGTGCTTCCATGTATTTCACACAAATGTTTTGAAGAGATCCTATTTGTTTATTAGTTACATATCAGTTGACAAATTGGCAATGCCAACACCAGCTTGCATTTTGCAACTCTAATGTAATGCAGGTCTTCATGGTACTTTACAAAAGGAGCAGGAGCTGTAGAGAAGGGATATGGGAAGTAATTGAAGGTGCAGTCAAAGTGAATTTTGTGGAGGCTTTTAAAGATGGTGGAAGATATAATAAGACAAAATTTTGGGAAGGAAATTGTAAAGCACCAATAACTGAGATGTAGAGACTTAATTCAAAGATATTAAAAATGTAACATGGCTTTCAGATATCACGTCAGCATCTTAACTCTTATTAACAAGGTGTAGAGCTGGAGGAACATAGCAGGCCAGGCAGCATCAGAGGTGCAGGAAAGCAGACGTTTCTGGCCTGGACCCTTCTTCAGAAGGGTCTGCAGGGTCCAGACCTGAAACGTCAGCTTTCCTGCTCCTCAGATGCTGCCTGGCCTGCTGTGTTCCTCCAGCTCCACACCTTGTTATCTCAGACTCCAGCATTAGTAGTTCCTACTACCTCTGAGTGACTTAACTCTTATTAACATTTGATTTTAAAAAAAACCCTGAGGATTGAAAGCTGCGTCTTTTGTATACTTTTGCAATTCACAATTTCTTAAAGGCTGCATTTGTGGCCAGTGCTGCTGCTGGATGTAAGACTGCATGCATTTATACAATTGGAGTGATGCTTATAACCTCCCATCCAGCAGCTGTATCAGCCATGATAGCTAGTGATTAAATCAAAAACACTGAGACCACAGACACCATTCTACAGTAGTCTAAGTGGCAGTGGCAATCACTTTTGTGTTATTTCAGCAGACACAGTTACAATAATTAGCTATTCATCTTTTTCAGCAAGGAGAACGGTGAACCGATTAAAAGCTCCAGAATTCTGGAGTGTGTTATGTAATGTTTCAAGTTAATAACTCTGTAATTTCTGGAACTTTATAAGTCATAAATCGTCCCAGTAAGGTCAATGTACTGTTACAATTACACAAATCTCTAACTTACAATTACAATAAACATCTGCTGTTATGCTGCTTGTGCCCATACAGCAAGGTATGGAAGAGATGGCAAAACCAGCAAGTGCAACTTTGTGTGTGAAGGTGGATATTGGAGGCCAGTTTTAATGGTGCTACTCTATCCTGTGATGGTAACACACATTTTGTTTTATAAGATGCCTCCATCACTGACAAACAGCACTTCTTGATGTTTTAAATATTCGCGGCAATTGCACTTGAGTTGCAGTTTGTTCATTCGATACTTGGTACTGCCGCTGATTTGCTTAATACAACGAATGTCAACTTGACAGTCATAGTAATAGTAAATGATTTTCAGTACTTGCCCACTTTAAGTATAGGCATGTGTTCACATAAATATAAATTTAAGTAGCGAAAAGACTGCATTTTCTATAAAGGTCAACCATTTGCTAGTACAACATTGAACATCTGCCATGCGAAAAACCATTCTGGCTGTTGCAGCTGAATCTTTGACTACACTCAATATGACACACTTCCATGAAAGAACTATCTAGTACTTTAATTTTTTTCCTAGAATTTGTTTTGCATGTTTTTCAGATATCAGATTGAAAGAATTTGGAGCAAGTTTGATTGAAGTATCGGACAATGGGGATGGAGTGGAAGAAAAAAACTTTGAAGGATTGAGTAAGTTTTGCTCTTGGAATGCTGGCCTTTATATCCAGAAGCCTGCAGTATAAGGATGCAGAAGTTATGCTGCAGTTGTTCAAAACCCTGGTTAGACCCCATGTTGAATACTTTGAGCAGATCTGGGCACCACACTTTATGGAAAATGTATAAGTCTTGGAGGGAGTATAACATCATTTACCAGAATGATACTTTGACAAATTAGGCCTGTTTTCTCTAGCATTTACTAGGGCAAGGGGTGATCTGATCAAAACTGCAAGATATTAACAGGAAAAGACAGGGTAGATACAGATAAACTACTTCGACTGGTTGGGGATTCTAGGACCGGGGGCAAAGCCTCGAGAATTAGGGCCAGACCATTCAGGAGAGATATTAGGAAGCACTTCTACACACAAAAAATGGTACATGTTGGGAACTAGTCCACAAATGGCAGTGGATGCTGGATCCGCTGTTAATTTTAAATCTGCGATAAACAATTTTTTGTCAAGCAAATGTATTAAGGGATATGGGCCAAAGGCAGGCTTATGGAGTTAGGCCACGGATCAGCCATAATCTCATTGAATGGCAAAACAGGTTTGAGAGGCTATCCGACTCTTGTTTCTCTGTTCCAATTTAAAAATAATTATGATTTCTGGGTTATAAATGGCAAGGCGATCTAGGCTTTTACAGTTGGTGGGTGTGAAAATGCGAAAGATCCCTTTAATCAAATTTAACATTTAGCACTGAAATTCAAATTTCATTCTAGTTAGTGTCTTATTTGGTAGATTGCAGCAGAAGCTGTTCCCCCAAAGCTGTCAGTTGTTTGCAGTTAGGCACTGGTGACATTGCTTATGAAAACCTTTATTGAGGCTTGTGTGTTATGTGTAACATATATAAAGTAAGTAGAGTTGGTACAATAAAACTGTCCATTTAATTATGAATGTCCATAATTTAAGAGATCTGCTTGTATATTTTATAATTTGAAATGTTTGGGATGTTGCGAAATACTTTAACAGGGTGTTTGTTACTTGAAAGTGTCTGTAAGACTGAGTTTCACTGTATCGAGATATTTCAGTTAGGTTGCATTAGAACTCTACTCCAAAGGCCTATTAGGGAATGAGGTCAGTTGAAAATGCAGAAACTGAGATGAAACTTTATCACAGCCCACTTAAATTCTAATGTTTTACGACTAAAGGAGATAAATAAATAACCTGTGGTCTGTTTCCAAAGACGTTATGGATATGTTACATGACATTCATCTGGACTCACCACATTTAACGCAGTGGCTACAGGAGCAGGCCAGAAGCTGGGAATACTGCGGCGAGTAACTCATTTCCTGACTCCTCAAAGCCTGTCCACCATCTACAAGGCAAAAGTCAGGAGTGTGATGGAAGACTCCCCACTTGCCTGGATGAGTGCAGCCCCAACAACACACAAGAAGCTTGACATCATCCAGGACAAAACAGCCCGCTTGATTGGCACTACATCCGTAAACATTCACTCCCTCCATCACCGACGCTCAGTAGCAACAGTGTGTACTATCTACAAGATGCACTGCAGAAATTCACCAAAGATCCTCAGACAGCACCTTCCAAACCCGCGACCACGTCCATCTAGAAGGACAAGGGCAGCAGATATATGGGAACACCACTACCTCCAAGTTCCCCTCCAAGTCACTCACCATCCTGACTTGGAAATATATCACCGTTCCTTCACTGTCACTGGGTCAAAATCCTGGAATTCCCTTGCTAATTGTGGGTCAACCCACAGCTGGAGGACTGCAGCAGTTCAAGAAGGCAGCTCACCACCACCTTCTCAAGAGCCACAAGGGATGGGCAAGAAATGTTGGCCAGCCAGCGATGCCCACATCCCGCAAAAATGAATAGGAAAAAAAAATTCAGGTAAAAGATTTAGGAAGGAGAGTTCACACACTTAATTTATAAAGTCAGCTGGTCATCAAGTGCTAAACTGTGCCGTAACTGTTGACATTACAAAATTTAATTGCAAGTGTTGATATAGCAATGTACAGTGATAAGTATTGGGGAAAGTAGCACACCAAAAATCATGATAATAGGTAGTAAATTTTGTGAGCAACAAGTGTACATCCAAAGCAAGAATTTAAATATGTTTATAGGTTAGTAAACTTTAATTTTTCATGTAGTCTTAAAAAGTAGTGAATTCTGTAGGTATAAACTTTCAAGAATCAAATGATGCAATTGACTATTAAATAATAAAACACTTTGTTATCACTGTTGAATACCATACTGACCATTCAGCACTTTGATTTGGGTTTTAAACCATCCTGGACTCCTGTTCAAGGTCTGATAATCACTGTTGTAAGGAACTTTAATGTTGAGAGTTTAGGAATCAGAAACCAGTTCTTGGTAAGACTATGATATAATTTGCCAAATTTTAACACTGAAAGTATTTACTAATTTTAAAAGTTAAAAGTTGTGCCTTCCTTTGGTTTGAGAAAATTAACAGTGTCTACATATCGTACGTGAACATAAAGGCCCAAGAGACCTTTATATTGATCTTGAGTGTAAAAGGTAGCATCAATATCCCTCATCTCGGTTATAGAACAAAGAACAGTACAGCACCGTACAGGCCCTTCGGCCCACGATGTTGTGCCGAACTTTTACCCTAAACCTAAGGTCTATCTAACCTCCACCCCTTGTGTTCTGAGTGAATTTAAATGCCAAATTTAAAGCTGGAATAATTTATGTAAGATTGAAAACTTTAGTAGTTTTGAAGGGTTTGTTAGTGAAATGTAAAATTTGTCTAAATATAATTGTGAATCTGACTTAGAAGTTATTGCAATTACATTTGTTTAACACATTTTTTGCATGTGACAAATTTGTTTATTCATTTGAAAGCACTGAAGCATTACACTTCCAAGTTGCAAGACTTCTCTGACCTCTTACATGTGGAGACCTTTGGATTTAGAGGTGAAGCTTTGAGTTCCTTGTGTGCTCTAAGGTATTATACCTTCAGCATTAAATGATGTTGTACTGTTAATGTAATCTGTAGTGGGCAGTGTTATTTTTGTATTTACAAACTCTTTCGTTGGAGAATTTTCTGAAATAGTGGAGGTGACAGGCTCTGAGGTAAAATCACCTTTTATGGCTATAACCAATTTTTTATAACTAAAATAAAGAAAATGGATACCAAGTAAGGAAGTGATGGACAGGTAGGGGTGAATGTAGACTTTGCCAAAGAAATGGATATGAACTGCATTTTAAGGGAGGATGGAACATTCAGAGTTTTAGGGGGAGACTTTCAAAGACCTTGCCCAATACAGCTGAAGGCTCTGCCTCAAATCAAAGAAGTCCAGAATCATAGATGCACAATAATTAGGAGTAAATATAACTGTGGGACTTAGAGATCAGACAAGGGTTTGGAATTAAAATTATGTCCTACCTTATAAAAATGACAGTGCTTCAAAAGTACTTTGCTAGGCATAGCCTGGAGTATGCATATTATTTAAATACACTGGTTTTACTATGATTTAATTTTAAGTTAAGGGATCCTGCACGGCTAGGAAGGTGCAGTTAAAGTCGTCCTTTTGTTCTTACCAGTGACCTTAGTATCGTGACATGTCACAAAAGCGCCAAGGTTGGAACTCGCCTGGTTTTTGACCATAAAGGGCAAATCAGTGAAAAGATGCCATATCCTCGACAGCAAGGGACAACAGTTAGCGTTCAGCAGTTGTTTTGCACACTACCAGTCAGGCATAAAGAGTTTCAGCGAAATATTAAAAAGGTGAGTTTGTTTTTTAATCTCGTTTTTCATGAAATACATTCTAAGCTGTCGACACTATATATATTTACAACTCTTCCTTGGGTTGATTGGGAAGGTTCCAGTCTACAATGCAGTTAGGAGGGTGACGTGGTTAAAGGACTGGATTCTGATATCTGTGTTGTTCAGTATTGACTCACTGGCAGTAGCAGCAATGCTAGAATTTGTAGACTGTCAGAAAGGGTAGTAAATGTCAGAAACATGCAATATCTGAAAAGGGTTAAAATTTGGTTAGAACTATTTGTAAAAACCCACCTTTTTAAAAACTATATATTTATTAAGGATATCATTGCAGTTTTATTTCTGTTTTCATTTCAAGCACTTTTAGTTTTAAAACATTAGTTTTTGACATAGAACAGACCATTCGGTCCAAAAGGCCTGTGGAGGTGCTTGTGCTCCAAACAAATCTCCACTCATCTTACTTAGTCTAGCTCTATCAGAATAACTTATTTTGTTCCTTTTCCCCTTGTGTTTATCTAGCTTCATCTTAAACGCATTTGCCTAGTATAAATTTACTTAATTCTCCAGCGAGTTTCATTGCCCTCCTATGGGAAGGATGGTTTTAAATTAACTAGACAAGAGGGTTTGAGATGGATAGGCTGGGACTTTTTTCCTTGGAGTGTAGGAGGCTGGGGCGGGGGTGACCTTACAAAAGTTTATAAAATTACGAGGGCCACAGATAAGGTAAATTGCCAAGGTCTTTTCTCCAGGGTAGGGGAGTCCAAAACTAGAGAATGTAGGTTTAAGGTAAAAGTGGAAAGATTTAAAAGGGACTGAGGGGCAACTTTTTCACACAGAGGGTGGTCCATATATGGAATGACCAGCCAGAGGAAGTAGTAGATGTGGGTACAATTTAAAAGACATTTTAACAAGTGCATGGATTGGAAAGGCATAGATAGTTTAGGAAACTTAGTTGGCTTGGATGAGTTGGGCCAAAGGCCTTGTTTCCGTGCTGTATGACTCTATAATATTCATACTATACTTAAAATCTGTTTCATCTTCAAGCTGCACTTTTATAAAACTAATTGTTTTTTGTTAAAACAGGAATACAGTAAAATGGCACAGGTGCTGCAGGCCTATTGCATCATTTCTACTGGCATACGGATAAATTGTACAAATCAGGTTGGACAAGGAAAAAAGAACCCTGTTTTTTGTACCAGTGGATGCACCACTTTGAAGGAAAACATCAGTGCATTATTTGGATCAAAGCAGGTAAAATATTTATAGTGTAACAGCCCAGTGCAGACGTTGAATATTTACGGATCCCAAGTACACTAGCAAAATTCCCTACTCTTTGAATAATGCCTTGGAATCCTTAAATATTCAGCTCAACTGGCATGTGGGACCTTGGCCTAAATGCCTCATATTTGGGCAACAGGGAGCACTTAGTGGAGCATGGTCACCTGTATTTATTTCTGCCTTGTTGAAGTTGGTTTCTCCCAGTTAATTCTTAACCTGGATTGCTCGTTATCCTTTTTCATACCCAACATAAATCTTATGATACAACCTTCACCGTCCCCCAAAACCTTCACTTGGCCCACCTCTTCTTCAAAAGCCTAGTACAGAAATGCATCCTTTATCATTGGCCACCAAACATGCTATAGAAAATTCTCAGAACTAATTCTAGGAAGTTTTGCCCCTCTTTCATCTTCACACTACTACTATCTTGGTCTGTATTCAGATAATTAAGTCTATCATTATGACTACTTCATAATTCTTCCTGTTTGTAACTTGTTTGCAAATTTGTTCATCTACATCCTTCCCAATAGTTGATGGCCTATAGACTACACTGAGTAATATAATTACATTTGTCCTTAACTGTAACCAAATAAATTCTGGCCGTGACCATTCTGGGATGTCCTCTGTCTCTAGAACTGTAAATCTCTCCCTGATCAAAGCCACCACCGCCCTTTTTTTCAAATACCTTTCCTAAGCACAGTGTATCCAAGAATATTCAATACCCAGTCTTACCCTCGATTGGACATAGGTGTGTGTAATTGCCACAACATCACATTTCCATGTGGCTATCTGCATCTATAATGTACCAGCCTTATTTTCCACACTCTACTAATTCATAGAAGTGCCTGGTAACCCTAATTTAAGCTTTATTATTTTCCCCGTTACACTGAACCCATGTAGTGTATTCTTTCCTACTCTAGTAGTATTTGACCTTTTTGTAATATTATTTGCACAGTGGTATCCCTCTTTCATACACACCAGTACCAAGTTCAAATCCTTAATAGTGCTAGAAAATCTCCCTACAAGAAAATTGCTTCTGGCTTTGTTTAGGTTCAATCTATCTGGCCTGCACAGATCCCATTTCCCCTGGAGCTGATTCCAGTGCTCCAAGAATCTAACACATTCCATCCAGCATCCCTCCAGCAACACATTGGTCTATTGTTTCCTCTTTTATGTGGTACTGAGAGTCATTTGAAGATGTGTACTTTGAGGTCTAACTTATTAATTTCATGTCTAGCTTATGGTTAGTTTCCTAAATTCTGGACCGCATCTCTCTACTGCCTATGTTGTCGGTACCATGGAACAGGATGTACACCTCAGTGGTTCAAGCTGCTCTGTTATCCCTCCATCTGTTAGATCATAAAACCTACTACTGAGAAAAGAAACAAGATTCACAAGCTGCTTACAATGACTGTATTGTCACTTAAATACAGAGAATATTATGAAATACTTTATTTAACCTTTACTATCAAAACAAATCGATTTTTAAAAAATTCTCCAGGATCAGCTTTTAACTTTGGATAAAAGGAAACAAAGCTACATTGATTGGCTGAATGTAATGTACAACCCTTAGGAGATATCACAGTTTGATACTTTTCTCTCTTGTCTCTCTTAACATTCCTAACCATCTGTTTCACAGTAATGCTGACTTTTTCACACTACTCCCTAACTGTTTCACAAAGATCCTGATTTACTTCACACTTGATGGATGCTGTTCCTTTATTGATGCTAACCAGTTGCACACTCTCCCAGTCTACTTCACACGCTCCAGACCTGCTAGTGCAAAATAACCCATTTGTTTGCCTGTGAAGCAGTCGGGGAAGAGTGTGAAGTCAGGATCTTTGCAAAAGAGGTAGAGAAAAGTGTGAAATAGGTCAGCATTACAGTGAAGCAAATGGGGAGGAGTGTGGAGCAGTCTTCATATAAGTTGGAATGAGATGTTGTAAACAGTTAGTAATTTTATATCAATACTGGTAATTTATTGTTGTGAAGCCAAATGTTAGCACCCATGTGATTATTTACACATTAAAAATGACAGAGCTCTTTGTCACATTAATAGATTTTCACTCCTTGCTATGTACCCAGAATTAAAATAGAATAGCTAGTTGTGGTAATCTGGAATGTCCTACTTAAAAGGCCAGTGGAAGCAGATTTGTTAACAGCTTTCAAAGACTAATTGAGTAACTGAAAAGCAGGAATATAGATCTGATTGATTAGTACTTTCAAGGAAGTGTGATGGGACAAATTACATTTTTCTGTTCTACATGATTCAATGTAGCATTTGTTTTCTGTGTTTTCCAGTTACAGAATCTTATCCCTTTTGTTCAACAATGCCCAAGTGAGGCAATTTGTGAAGATTATGGAATTAATTCCACTGACATTCCTGTAAAGCTCTACAGGTCAGTTATGATTAATAGTTAATATATGGAGTTATAGATTTAGTTGTGGCAACGCAGTTCAAGAAGAAAAATATTCCTATGCTGCTGTATAATATATCTGATTTTAACATTTATTTTAGTAATGAACAAAAACTGAGCAATTGTAAAATAGTTTTTTTCATTGATTTGCCTTTATTGTCATGTCTAGTTGTCTCGAGGAACATGCTAGTTAAAAATTGGCTTGTGCTACTGCATGTTGTGGAGTGTAGATGCACATACAGTGTTGTTGATTATGATGTTTCAGGAATTTGACCCAGCAATGCTAACAAAATGGCAATATATTTCAAAATCAGGTGATGTGTGACTTAGAGGTGCATGTATTCCCATTTGTGTGCTGCCCTTGTCTTTCTGTCTCAAATAGCACTGGGTGCGCCAAACCAAATGGATTGTAGTGATTCAAGAAGGCATCTCACCACCACTTTATCAGTTCTGGTCTAACCAGGCACACCCTCATCTGCTAATGAATTTTGATTTGAGATTTAATTGGTTTACTATATAATTACCGTACCAGTCCTAGTGATCTGTCATTTACAATGTGAACAGTTTGCTTTCTAATGGTTGCTGACAGCACTACAACTATTAGCACCCACGAGGAGCTCGAACAGTTCATCCACTTCACCAACACCTTCCATCCCAACCTGAAGTTCACCTGGACCATCTCCAACACTTCTCTCTCCTTCCGGGACATCTCTGTCTCCATCTCGGGTAACCGCCTAGAAACCGATGTCCATTTCAAGCCCACTGACTCCCACAGCTACCTGGACATTTTTCCCTCCCCACCGTTATCTGCCTTCCGGAGGGACCACTCCCTCCGCGACTCCCTTGTCCGCTCCACACTCCCCTCCAGCCCCACCACACCCGGCACTTTTCCCTGCAACCGCAGGAAGTGCTACACCTGCCCCCACACCTCCTCCCTCACCCCAATCCCAGGCCCCAAGAAGACTTTCCACATCAGGCAGATGTTCACCTGCACATCTGCCAATGTGGTATACTGCATCCACTATACCCGTTGTGGCATCCTCTACATCGGGGAAACCAAGCGGAGGCTTGGGAACCGCTTTGCAGAACACCTGCGCTCAGTTCGCAACAAACAACTGCACCTCCCAGTCACGAACCATTTCAACTCCCCCTCCCATTCCTCAGACGACATGTCCATCCTGGGCCTCCTGCAG
>JAHRHZ010000023.1:19782948-19818961 GCA_024137785.1 Ginglymostoma cirratum | reverse complement strand
GCAGATGTTCACCTGCACATCTGCCAATGTGGTATACTGCATCCACTATACCCGTTGTGGCATCCTCTACATCGGGGAAACCAAGCGGAGGCTTGGGAACCGCTTTGCAGAACACCTGCGCTCAGTTCGCAACAAACAACTGCACCTCCCAGTCACGAACCATTTCAACTCCCCCTCCCATTCCTCAGACGACATGTCCATCCTGGGCCTCCTGCAATGCCACAGTGATGCCACCCGAAGGCTGCAGGAACAGCAAATCATATTCAGCCTGGGAACCCTGCAGCCCAATGGTATCAATGTGGATTTCACAAGCTTCAAAATCTCCCCTCCCCCAACCGCGTCCCAAAACCAGCCCAGCTCATCTCCACCTCCCTAACCTGTTTTTCCTCCCACCTATCCCCTCCTCCCACCTCAAGCCCCACCCCCATCTCCAACCTACTAACATCATCCCGCCCCCTTGACCTGTCCATCCTCCCTGGACTGACCTATCTCCTCCCTACCCCCCCTAACTACACTCACCTTTACTGGCTCCATCCCCGCCTCTTCGACTTGTCTGTCTCCTCTATCCGCCTCCTCCTCTCTCCCTATTTATTTCAGAACCCTCTTCCCCTCCCCCATTTCTGATGAAGGGTCTAGGCCCGAAACGTCAAGTTTTCCTGTTCCTATGATGCTGTTTGACCTGCTGTGTTCATCCAGCCCCACGCTTGTTATCTAGCACTTTGATGTGGTTCATTTTTTGATCAGTGTTTCCAAAGACTTTCAAAATATGTTAAGTTTCTCAGTTTGTGTGTAACAATGAGACTGTATTCATAATTTGTATAGTATAATATAGTATGATGAGGAAAGAAAATTTTGTGTGCATTGACATGCACAGAATTTATAACTGAGAAACAAGCCATTTCGTCTGACTGGTCCATCTAAGCTTCCTCCCATCTTGTTTCGTTTCATAGCAGATCAGATAAGGCAGATGCCCATAACTCTGCCTTTGTCTGTGACTAGATGAAGGTAGTGAGTAGTTAAGTCACACAGACTGGGATTTCTAGGTTTCCCAGATAGGAACTTCAACAAGACAAGGCAATTGATTTCAGTGCCCCTACTTGAGAAGGTATTAGAGAGATTGGGGCTTCCACTGAACTCTCGAGCAAGTATCTGTGTTTTGGTCTTGGATGAGAACAGAAACTATGCCCAGTGGTTGAAGAGCAATGTGTTGCTTGTTCAGTGTTCATTACTCTCTATTCTGTAAATGGGGCACACGTAATTGTCAAAGAAGCCCTTTGGTCATTTTTACATTGTTAACTTAGGCAACTAGACATCGGTTAGCTCAATTGGCTGGACTGCCAGTTTGTAATGCCGAGTGATGCCAAAAACGTGGATTCAGTTCTTGCACTGGCTGAGGTTACCATGAAGGGCTTTTATTCTCAACTACTTCCCACACCTGAGACATGGTGATCCTCAAATTAAACTACTAACGGTTGTTTACTACTAACAGAACATAGGAAATAGAGTAATAGTAGGTCATTCAGCCTCTCAAGCTTTCTCCACTGTTCAGCTAATCTTTTATCCAAATGTCATTTTCCCAAGTTATTCCCATATAGCAACATAGAAGTAGAAACATAGAAAACAGGAGTAGGCTATTCAATCCATCAACGAATTCAGTAGGATTCCAAATCAGTATCCTGTTCCCACTTTCACCCCATACCCTCTGGTACTTTAAACCTAAGAATTACATCTCACTCCTTCTTCAAAACATTCAATATTTTGGCCTCAACTGCTTCCTGTGGCAGAAAATTCTACAAGCTCACCACACTCTTGAGTGAATAAATTTCTCCTCAACTCAGTCCTAAATGGCCTACCTGTGTTTTTAGACTGCGATCCCCTGGTCTGGGCTCCCTGGTTATCAGGAACATCCTTCCTGCATTTACCCTGTCGAGTCCTGTCAGCATTTTATAGATTTCTACATGGTTCTCTCCCCTCCACAAATTCTTCTAAACACCAATGAGTATAATTCTAACCAATCTGGTCTGTCCTCATATATCAGCCCTGTCCATCTCAGGAATCAGTCTGCTAAAACTTTGTTGCACTCCCTCCATAGCCAGAATATCATTCCTCAGATACGGAAACAAACATTGCACAATAAGCCAGATGTCGTCTTGCCCAGGCCCTGTATACTTGCAGTAAAACATCTCTGTTCATGTGCTCAACCCCCTTGCTATGAAGGCCAACATACCATTCATCGTTTTCACTGCCTGCAGCTCCTACATACTTTCAGTTACGGATGTATAAGCACACTCAGGCCTCATTGCACTTTCTTCTTCCCCAATCTAACATCTTTCCAATAATAATCTACCTTCCTGTTTATGCTACCAA
Source organism: Ginglymostoma cirratum (assembly GCA_024137785.1). Lineage (NCBI taxonomy): Eukaryota > Metazoa > Chordata > Chondrichthyes > Orectolobiformes > Ginglymostomatidae > Ginglymostoma > Ginglymostoma cirratum. The sequence goes on along the minus strand of JAHRHZ010000023.1, from coordinate 19,816,594 downwards.
AGTAGTTAACCTTACATTTACCCACATTATACTTCATTTGCCGTGCATTTATTCACTCAATTATTTAAACGGCACTGAAGCATCTGCATCGTCCTCACAGTTCAACACTCCACCCAGCTTTGTGTCTCTGAAAACTTGGAGGCGTTGCATTTGGTTTCTTCATCGAAATCACTAATATATGTTGTGAATAGCTGGGGCTCCAAGCAATGATTCCTGTGGTACCCCACTTGTTCACAGACTGCAACTCAGAAAATGACCAGTTTATTCCTACTGTTTGTTTCCTGTCTGTCAGCTAATTCTTTATCCATGTTAGTTCATTACTCTAATGCTCTTCAATTTTAGATGCTAATCTCTTATATGGGATTTTTATTGGATGCCTTCAAAAGTCCAAGTAAACCATATCACTGGGTCCCCCAATCACACTCTATTTGTTACATCCTCAAAAAATTCCAGAATATTTGTCAGATCACTTGATGCTTTAATATCTAACTATCTATTGATCTCTATCTTGAAAATAATCAATGACTGAGCCAACATAGCCCCCTGGTGTCCAGAATTCCAAAGATTCACAACTGTGAATAAAAAAAATTCCTCCTCTTTTCAGTTCTATGTATCGGATCACTTATTGTGAGACTATGTCCCCTGGTTCTGGACTCCTCCAGCCAGACGTAGCATCCTTTCTGCATCTACTCAGTCGAGCCAGTTAAGAATTTTAATTGTTTCAATTAGACCATCTTTCATTTATCAAACTTGAAAGGCATGGTGGTTCAGTGGTTAGCACTGCTGCCTCAGCGCCAGGGACTTAGGTTTGATTCCAGCCTCGGGCGACTGTCTGCGTGGAGTTTGCACATTCTCCCTTTGTCTGCGTGGGTTTCATCCGGGTGCTCCGGTTTCTTTCCACAGTCCAAAGATGTGCAGGCTGGGTGGATTGGCCATGCTAAATTGCCTATAGTGCTGAGGGATGTGTAGGTGAAGTGGGTTGTAAGGGATGGATCTGGGTGGTATGCTGTGAGAGTCAGTGTGGACTTGTTGGGCTGAAGGGCCTGTTTCCGTGCTGTAGCGATTCTGTGAATACAAACCCAGTGCCCGCAATCTGTTCTCAAAGAAGAATCCCACAATCCTAGGAATCAGACTGGTGAACATTCATTGCACCCACTTTGTGGCTAGAATATCCTTTCCAAGGAAGGATAACAATACAGGCAACAACTGCCAAAAGGGAGTACTGTAAAGGGACTCAGCTATTCTGCTGACCTGACAGCTCATACTAACAAATAATATTTTACGTACAATAACAGTAACTTTCCTTTCTGCGGAACACTGAAGAATCACAGGGTTCGTGTCTCGTAGTGATCATGGTGTTGGCAGGAGTTCAACTGATCGACAGTTTTTCTTTATCAATCAGCGACCATGTGACCCTTTGAAGGTAAGAAGCAATAGCAGTGAAAATTGTGAATTATTGAATTCGAGCAACGGTTAAAACATAGAACAGTACAACACAGTACAGGCCCTTTGGCCCATGATGTTGTGCAGAACTTTTACTCTAATCCTAAGGTCTATCTAACCTCCACCCCGACCTTATACTATCATCCATATGCATATCTAATAGCCGCTTAAGTGCCCCTAATGAGGCTGACTCCACTACCCTCTCCGGCAATGCATTCCATGCCCTGACCACTCTCTGAGTAAAGAACAACCTCTAACGTCTCCCCCATATCTACCTCCACTCACTTTAAAACTATGCTCTCTCGTAATATCTACCTGTACCCGAGGAGAAAGTGTCTGGCAGTCTACTCTATCTGTACCTCTGATCATTTTGTAAACCTCTATCAAGTCACCTCTCATCCTTCTTCATTCTAAAGAGAAGAGCCCTAGCTCTCTCAACCTTTCCTTGTAAGACCTTCCCTCCATTCCAGGCCACATCCTGGTAAATCTCCTCTGCATCTTTTCCAACACTTCCATATCTTTCCTTAATGAGGTGACCAGAACTGGACACAATACTCCAGATGTGGCCAAACCAGGCTTTTGTATAGCTGGAGCATAACTTCACGGCTCTTGAACTCACTCCCTCTATTACTGAAAGCTAACACACCATACGCCTTCTTAACAACTCTATCTACCTGGGTGGCAGCTTTCAGGGAACTGTGGACTTGAACCCCAAGATCCCTCTGCACCTCCACGCTGCTAAGGATCTTTACATTAACCTTGTATTCTGCTTTCAAGTTTTTCCTTCCAAAATGAATCATCCGCCACTTCTCAGCCCAGCTCTGCATCCTATCAATGTCCCTTTGTAACCTAGAAGAGCCCTCTGCACTGTCCACAATGCGACCCACCTTCGTATCATCTGCGAACTTACTAATCCACTCTTCCGCTCCTTCATCCAAACCATTTACAAAAATCACAAATAGAAGAGGACCCAGCACAGATCCTTGTGGTACACCACTCGCAACTGAGCACCATGTTCAATATTTTTCGTCCATTACCACCCTTTGTCTTCTAAGGGTCAGCCAATTCTGAATCCAATCTGCCACATTTCCCCCTATCCCATGCCTCCTTACCTTCTGCATGAGCCTGCCATGGGGAACCTTATCAAATGCCTTACTTAAATCCATGTATACCACATGCACTGCTCTACCTTCATCCAAGTGTTTGGTCACCTCTTCAAAGAATTCAATAAGGTTTGTGAGGCATGATCTACCCCTCACAAATCCATGCTGACTATCACGAATCAAACTGTGCCTTTCCAAGTGATCATAAATCCTATCTTTCAGAGCCCTTTCCAATAATTTGCCCACCACTGACACAAGACTAACTAGCCTGTAATTTCCAGGGTTATCCTTATTCCCTTTTTTGAACAAGGGAATGACATTTGCCTCTCTCCAATCTTCCGGCACTATACCTGTGGACAGTGAAGACGATAAGATCATCGCCAAAGGTCCTGCAATCTCTTCCCTCGCTTCCCATAGAATCCTTGGATAAATCCCATCAGACCCGGGGGACTTATCTATCTTCAACTTCCTCAAAATTCCTAGCACATCTTCCTTACTAACAGCGACATGCTCTAGCCTACCAGCCTGTTTCACACTGTCCTCCTCTACAACTAGGTCCCACTCAGTTGTGAATACCGAAGAAAAGTATTCACCTCTCCTGGATAGGACCTCTCCTATCTCTTCAGGCTCCGGGCACAAATTCCCTTTACAATCCTTGATCGGCCCCACCCTTTCTCTGGTCATTTTTCTTATTCCTCACGTACATATAAAAAGCCTTGGGATGTTGCTTGATTCTATTTGCCAAGGTTTTCTCATGCCCCCTTATAGCTCTCCTAAGCCCTTTCTTTAGCTCCTTCCTGGCTAACTTGTATCCCTCTAGAGCCTTTTCCGATCCTTGTTTCCTAAATCTTATATAAGCATCCTTCTTCCTCTTAACCAGTCGTTCGACCTCTCTTGACAACCAAGGCTCCCTCACTCGATCGCATCTTCTCTATCTGCTAGGGACAAACATATCAAGCACATGCAGTATGCATTCCTTAAACAATCTCCACATTTCAATAGTGCTCTTCCCTGACAGCATCTGTTCCCATTTTATGTTACCCGGTTCTTGCCTAACAGAATTATAATTACCCTTCCCCCAATTATAAACCTTGCCCTGCTGTATGTACCTATCCTTTTCCATGACTATTGTAAAAGTAACAGAGTTATGATTGCTACCGCCAAAATGCTCTCCTACCAACGGGTCTAACACTTGGCCCGGTTCATTGCCAAGCACCAAATCAAAAGTGGCCGCTCCTTGTGTTGCTCTATCTACATGCTGTGTCAGGAATCCTTCCTGAATGCACTGGACAAAATCCGCTCCATCTCAACTATTATCACTAAAATGTTTCCAATCAGTATTTGGAAAGTTGAAGTCACCCATGACTACAACCCTGTGACTTCTGCACCTTTCCAGTATCTGCCTCCTAATCCGCTCCTCCACTTCTCTGCCACTATTAGGGGGTCTGTTTAAAAAAAAAACCCCAACAAAGTGACTGCTCCCTTCTTGTTCCTGACCTCAACCCAAATTGACTCTGTAGACGTATCATTCTCGAACTGCCTTTCAGTAGCTGCTGTACTAGCCCTGACTAGCAATGTCACTCCCCCGCCTCTTTTTCCACCCTCCCTATTTCTTTTAAAGAATCTAAATCTCAGAACTTCTAACAACCATTCCTGTCCCTGAGTTACCCCAGTTTCTGTAATGGCCACAACATCGTAGTTCCAAGTACTGACCCATGCTATAAGTTCATCCGCCTTATTTCTGATACTTCTAGCATTGAAGTATACACACTTCAAACCATCTTTGTGTCCACAATTATGCTCCATTGACCGCATTTCTTTATTAACAACCTCACTCCCTGTAGTGTCTGTTGCAAGGTTGAATACCTCATCCTCTGAATTACAAATCCGGTTCCCCACCCCCTGCCAAACTAGTTTAAACCATCCTGTATAGCTCAAACAAACCTCCGTCCCAGGATATTTGTTCCCTTCCGGTTCGGGTGCAACCCGTCCTTACTGTACAGGTCCTACCTTCCCCAGAATGTGCTCTAATTATCCACATAATGGAAGCGCTCCCTCCTACACCAGCCCTGTAGCCACGTGTTCAGCTGCACACTGTCCCTATTTCTTACCTTGTTATCACATGGCACTGGTAGTAATCCAGAGATAACTACCCTGTTTGTCCTGGACTTCAGCTTCCAACCTAACTCCCTGTACTCGGTTTTCATATTCTCCGTCCTTTATCTACCTATGTCATTGGTACCGATGTGTAGCATGACTGCTGGTTGCTCACCCTCCCTTAAGGGTCTTGAAGACACGATCCAAGACATCACGGACCCTGGCACCAGGGAGGCAACATAACATCCGTTCATCTTGTTCGCGTCCACAGAATCGCCTATCTGTGCTTTGACAACGCTGTTGACATGCATACTATGCCAATGGCTTTAGGTGGCCTTACAACCTGGTATTGTGAATGTGCAATAATAGCTAATATATATTTTGCATGTCATAGTGATCCCTGAATGCATTCAGTCCCTGATTATAGTTTATGCTTTTGATTCTTTATCGCTTTCTGATCTCATTTGTGAAAGTGGTTCTTTGTGGTCAGTCTGTGATCATGTCAATGTTTTCTAGTCCTCAATTTGTGATCTTGCTGGGACCCTTGAAAGCCAACTAACCTTTGTGTAGGAAGTAATTAGACAAACTCATCGTTATCATTCCACCCATTATCATGCTTCTCTTGGCACAGTGCATACTGACTTGCTATTTAACATCATCCAAAAATAATTATCTGTTTTGAGGATCGTAAAAAATGAAATAATTTGCAAATTGGGGTGAATGGAGAAGTAAAATAAGGTCCAGCTAAAGGTAGATAAAGTGATTAAGAAGCATATGGGTACTCACCTTTATTAGCTGAGGCATAGAGTTTGAACAGGCAGATTGTTAGAACTGTATAGAACATTGAACATAGAACAGTACAGCACAGTACAGGCCCTTTGGCCCACAATATTATCCTACTGAGATCAAACTACCCTGCATACCCTACATTGTACTGTCATCCATGTGCCTATCCAAGAATCGCTTAAAAGCCTCTAAAGTATCTGACTCCACTACCACTGCCAGCAGCGCATTCACACGCCCACCACTCTCAATGTGAAGAACCTACCTCTGACATCTTCCCTATAACTCCCTCCAATCACCTTAAAATTATGTCCCCTCGTAATAGTCATTTCCGCCCTGGGGAAAAGTCTCTGGCTATCCACTCTATCTATGCCTCTCATCATCTTGTACACTTCTATCAAGTCACCTGTCATCCTTCTTCGCTCCAGTGAAAAAAGCCCTAGCTCCCTCAACCTTTCCTCATTCGACCTGCCCACCAGTCCAGGCAGCATCCTGGTAAATCTCCTCTGCACCCTCTCTAAAGCTTCCACATCCTTCCCATAATTAGGCGACCAGAACTGAACACAATATTCCAAGTGTGGTCTCACCAGGGTTTTATAGAGTTGCAGCATAATCTCACGATTCTTAAACTCGATTCCCCTGCCAATGAAAGGCAACACACTTTACGCTTTCTTTACAACCCTATCAAATTGGGTAGCAACTTTGAGGGATCTATGGACGTGGATCCCAAGATCCCTCTGTTCCTCCACACTGCGAAGAATCCTGCCATTAACCCTGGATTCTGCATTCAAATTCAACCTTCCAAAATGAATCATTTCACACTTTTCTGGGCTGAATTCTATCTGCCACTTCTTTGCCTGGATTGGTTGCAGTTATTTTCCCTGGAGCAGAAGTTACTCAGAGGGGACATAATTAAGATGTATAAAATTGTGAGGGATACAGATATGGTGGTTGGGAAGAGACTTTTTCCCCTGGGTGAAGGATCAGTGACCAGGGGGCATAGATTTAAGATAAGGGGCTGGAGGTTTAGATGGAATGTGAAGAAAAATATTTTCACCCAGAAGATGGTGGGAAGCTGCAACTCACTGTCTGTAAGGGTGATAGAGGCAGAAACTCATTTAAGAAGTATTAGGTTTAGAATAGTTAGGTTGTTGTTTTGACCATCACAGACTCAGTAGACCAAAGGGCCTTTTCTGTGCTGTAGAGCTCTGTGATTCTATAACTTGGTAGATATATTTATTGGTCATTATGTTTGCTTCTTTGATGACTAACATGATTTAACATTATCTTTAGGTTTCCAAACTTGTAAATGAAGTCTATCACATGTACAACAGACATCAGTATCCATTTGTTGCCCTTAATATCGGTGTTAATTCTGGTAAGTTACAGTCAGATGTATGTTTTAGATACTTTATTTGTGAATAACTAAGCTGGGAAACATTATGAACTAATGCAGTAAATAGTTCATTTAAAATGGGAAAATATGAGGTAATTATACATTGATTATAGTATTGGACTTCTATTCTGATGATTTATGCAGCCAGGATATGATGTACCCTCCTAATAAATGAAGTTATACAAAGAACAAAGAAAATTACAGCACAGGAATAGGCCCTTTGGCCCTCCAAGCCTGCGCTGATTCAGATCCTCTATCTAAACCTGTTGCCTATTTTCCAATCATCTGTATCCCTCTGCTCCCTGCCCATTCATGTATCTGTCTAGATACATCTTAAATGATGCTATCGTGCCCGTCTCTACCCCCTCTGCTGGCAACGCGTTCCAGGCACCCACCACCCTCTGCGTAAAGAACTTTCCATGCATACCTCCCTTAAACTTTTCCCCTCTCACCTTGAAAACGTGACTCCTGGTAATTGAGTCCCCCACTCTGGGGAAAAAGCTTCTTGCTATTCACCCTGTCTATACCTCTCATGATTTTGTAGACCTCAATCAGGTCCCCCCTCAACCTCCGTCTTTCTAATGTAAATAGTCCTAATCTTCTCAACCTCTCTTCATAGCTAGTGCCCTCCATACCAGGCAACATCCTGGTGAACCTCCTCTGCACCCTCTCCAAAGCATTCACATCCTTTTGGTAATGTGGCGTCCAGAACTGCACGCAGTAATTCCAAATGTGGTCGAACCAAAGTCGAACAGCTGTAACATGACCTGCCAACTCTTGTACTCAGTATCCCGTCCGATGAATGAAAGCATGCCATATTGCCTTCTTGACCACTCTATCGACCTGCGTTGCCACCTTCAGGGTGCAATGGACCTGAACACCCAGATCTCTCTGTGCATCAATTTTACCCAGGGCTTTTCCATTTGCCGTATGGTTTGCTCTTGAATTGGATCTTCCAAAATGCATCACCTCACATTTGCCTGAATTGAACTCCATTATCTTCATTTACTAGATGTGCTTTGCCATTTTTAGAGTCTGTTGATCTCAATGTTACACCAGACAAAAGACAAATTCTTCTTCAGGAGGAAATGCTGCTTCTTGCAATTCTGAAGACATCCCTTATTCAGATGTACGATTCTAATGTCAACAAGCTTGATGTTAATGAAAAGTTTCCTCAGAAACCAGGTAAAGGACACCACAATGTCCATCCTTCTCAACTGAAAAATTTTGAATTGCGTGAAAACTGAATCTAAAATGTTCTATAATTGCCGTCTTTTTGTCCAGTGTACCAAATGTTATAGGTTGAAAACCTATAGAAAGAACAAATCTTCTATTAAAGCCTAGTGAAAGGAAATACCTATAGCATAGCTGTTCGATAATGTTTGACTGTGTACTGTAGATTAACATAGGTAAGATTTGCATTACATTGTAAAGTAAGATGGCTAAATGTGAATGGTATTTAAATCAAATCATTTTGATATAAATTATATCTTGTTTATTGGAGTAGCAAAAAAGTCACTTCAAAGACGTTTATATTGAAGTCCTCTGTCTTAGTTCCCTTTGTTCATGGGTGTTGTTATTGCACACCTCTAATTGCCCACGAGAAGGTGCTGGTGAACCTCCTTCCTGAACTATGGTAGTTCCCATGATGATAATACTGCCACAATGTTTTAATAGGGAGACTCCCAAAATTTGGACCAAGGGACAGTGAAGGCAATGTCTGCATTATTTCATATTGATTAATACCTCAGAGCCATGTGACCGAGGAGTGGGGTGTAGGGAGTTGATAAATGTTAATTCACTAAGATCACAAGCCGTCATTTTTAGGCTTGTGTGATCTATAATGAATGGTTTAAAATGTTTTTATTTTCTTAGTTGTGTAATGAGTACTTTGAGAATTAGAAATGGAATGATGCAATATTTGAAAGCATACATTACACTTTTTGAAGGCTCTGTCATTTTGAGTGTTTAAAATTGCATCAATCAAAGCTGAATTATTTCAAAGACAATGCTACTCTTAGATCTCTAGCGTACGCAAACTGTGGCTATTGCATTTGTTCACAAATATCTTTAAACACAAAACATTAATTCAGAGTTGTCAGCGAAATAGCTCTGTGGCACTTCAATTGCTAAACAAGTTTTAGTCTGGCTTCTCATCAATCAAAAATTTTACATAAAATTTCTTTCACTTGTAGCACTGTGCCTTTGGCACTAAATTAAGAACCCAAAAATTCATGAGTTAATGTCCCACATGGCAAGTTGTGAAGTAGAATTCTGTCAATCTGGTAATTTGTGAGCTGATACCAGAAAACCATCATAAAAAGTTACCAGAACATTGATTTTTTTTTTCAAAATGTAATTCATTAATATCCTTCAGGGAAGTAAAGCTGCCCTCACCCCACCCAATCTCATTCCACTTACATTCCACCTAAGCAGGACTGCAGTTCCAGCTTATGTTGATTTTTAATGCCCTGGATAACTAAGGAGAAGCATCAAGTACAACCCAGTTAGTAACACCAATAAAGCAGGAAAGCATTTTAAAAACTTCTGTAACAGTGCATATGGTACAATATTGCTTAAGATCGTTTTATTATTTTTAAATGCTAAGTTGTGTTCCCTGTTTTAGGAATCTCTGAAAATGTTCCCAAGGCAATCAGTCTGAAGTCCTCTGTTCCAATTAAGCAGCAATTACCTGCTGTGCAATCGTATGCAGATAAAGAGAAGTATGTAGGCATTGCAAGGTTACGTGAAGCATACTCCCTACACAGGTCACCATTATGTGGGCCCAAGTCTAACAAACAAGAGGACCTTCCAGTGCAAAGAAAACTGCACAATTTTTTTACCAGTTGTAAATTGAGTAGCCCTCAGCCTGATTGTAGGACTGACCACACCCCAGTGTCTGGAAAACCCAAACAAATGGAGCAGAACTCCATGGACTCTGAAAGTGGGACAGATTCTGCAAAAAGCTGCACAAGACAAACATCAGAATTTCACTGCAACATGCCAGAGACTAACACTTCATCCAAACCCAGTGGTGGCTCTGATCATGCTGTTACCTTGCCCAACATGCTCCAAAATGATTCAGAAACTGGGAAAGGAGAAGAAGAACTGAAAACTGAAATGACTGGCTGTGTTAGTGAGCTAACAGAGAAGACAGATTCCGCAGAAAATTGCAGCCGACTACTGACAGGTTCTTGTTCACACAGTTATGCCACCCAGGGTGCAAAACGCATGAAGGTTGGCAGCCCCTGTTTGGATGATAGCTTGTCATCAGGTCCTGGGACATTTCAGACTTCAGAGGTTGACATACCAGTAGAAATGAATAAAAAGTTTGTGAAACTCCCTTTCTCTATGGCCCTTCTTGCTTTAAGGATGAAGTCGGTCCATGAGCAGCAAGCGCTTCAAAAAAAGGCCCAGAGATGCAGGCGATTTCGAGCACACATTAGTCCTGAAGACAATCAAGTGGCAGAAGCTGAACTCAGGAAAGAGATTAGGTAATTAAATTGTCATCTTTTAAAAGTCATTCACAGAATCTGTGGATTAAAGTCAAAGCCAGTATGTATTGCTCATTCCTATTTGCCCTTGGGAAGGTGAGCTGCTGCCTTGATTACAAAACTCAGTGGGCTTCATAGGCAATTTCAAGTTAAGAGTCAACCATAGATGGAATCACATGTAGACCGAATGAGGTAAGGACAGCAGATTTTCTTCCTTAAAGCACATTAGTAAACAACTTAAGGCCATATTATTACCTATGAGTTAGGAGCAGGTGTAGACCATACATCATCTCAAGCCTGCTCCTCCATTCAATAGGATCATTATGATTATCAGCTTTTTATTGTATTTTATTTAGTTTAATTGAATTTAGATTCCTTGACTTCTGTCATGGGCTTTGAACTAATGTCACTGGATAATTCCAGCAATATAACTAATAATTCTGCTGTATCCCTAAATTCATACTTTTGTATGGAATATTTATATTTACTTTTGAACAAGGTTATACACTACAAATCACCACATTTACCTGATTGAAATTACCTCGTGTTGCTTGGCACTATCACTGTGCTGACTAGGATAGACTTCAAACAGATCCAGTAACTGAAGACTAGACATCCATAAAGTGTTGTGTGCTATGAGCAGCAGCAGAATTGTAATGCATGATCTAGGATGTTTTATAAAGTATAAGTAAGAATTTTTCAATTGCAGTAATTAAAGCTAAAGGTTAAGTTTTCTCAGGTATTGACAATAGGTGAAGAATTGGAAGTAAATTTACAGACAAACCAAAATCTTACACTGTGTTAATTGTGCGCAGCAACATATTTAGAAATTATTATGAAATAAACAATCGCAGTCCTAACACCTAGAATGAGAGGTCATTTGATCCCTTTCACGCTTGCTTGCTTGCTGTATGGTTATCCTCATAGAATCCCTACAGTGTGGAACAGGTCCTTCAGCCCAACAAGTCCACACCAACCCTCAGAGCATCCCACCCAGACCCATCCCCCTATAACCCACCTAATTAACATATCCCTGAACGCTATGGGCAATTTAGCATGGCCAATCCACCTAGCCTTCACATCTTTGGACTGTGGGAGGAAACTGGAGCATCCAGAGGAAACCCACGCAGACACAGGGAGAATGTGCAAACTCCACACAGTCGCCCAAAGGTGGAATTGAACCTAGGTCCCTGATGCTGTGAGGCAGCAGTGCTAACCACTGAGCCACCATGTTGCTGTGCCACTGTGCCACCTATAATCTCCATAGATGTAACATCTTGTGGACTTTGCTGGGATAATTTACAATTAATCTAGTAAAGCTCAAGTCATCCACCTACCTGTCATCACACTAACTTTAATTGACTGCTTGCATAAGTAACTCATTTGCTCCTTATTCCAGCCTTGGCTGGAAAGGAACCAAAGGCTTACAAACATGATAATCTCAGTCTGTTCTTATACCTACAGCAAGATATTTGTTCACCTTTTTTTTGATGAAGTCTTTTCACCCAAAAGGGATCTGGCATCTTTGTTTACATCTGCTAAAACAATTCCTGAGTTTACTTAATCCAATTTCATTGCTACATTTCTAATGTTGTTTCAACTTAAGGTCACACTCTTCCATATGAGAATACCAATCAGGAGTAGGCCATTCAGCCCCTCAAGCCTGCTTCATCATTAAGTATAATCATGGCTCATCCAATTGTAACTTCAAATCTGTGTTTCCTCCTACCCCAATAACCTTTCAACCTCTTGTTTAACAAGAATCTGTGTAAAATATTCAATATCTTGCACATCTTTCTAATATAAATTAAAAGTATTCAAAAGACTCTGGTTCCAGTACCTTTTTGGGAAGACCATCCTGAAGACCCATGTCCTGTAAGAGAAAATTTAACTTAATCTCTGTTTTAAATGGGCACTCCTGATTTTTTAAACAGTGAGCCCTAATTCTAGATTCTCCCATTAGACGAACCATCCTTTCAAGTCTAACCTGTTAAGACCCATCAGGATTTTATATATTTCAATCAAGTCGCCTCTTAAACTTCTAAACTCGAGCAGATACAAGTCTAATCATTTCCAGGTATTAGACTAGTAAACCTTACTTGAACTGCTGTCAACGCATGGACATCTTTCCAGATGAGATCTCACAAGTGCCCTTATAACTGAAATGTAAACTCCATAATTTTGTATTCAGATCCCCTCACAATAAATGATAACCTTGCACTAATTTTAGGCATTAATGCACAAGGACACCCAGAACCGTCTACATCTCAGCTTTGTAATCTCACTATTTAGATAATGATTTTTTTTATTCTTCCTGCCAAAATGGGCAATTTCACATTTTCCCACGTTATACTCTATTTTCCTCCTTAATTAACCTGTAAATATCTTTTTATATCCTACTTGTGTCCTCTTCACTCATCCCTTTCCTACCTATCTTTGTGTTGTGAGCAAATTCAGCAGACATACCTTCAGTCGTTTCACCTAGGACATTTACATAAATTGCAAACAGTTGAGCCCATCAATGATCCCTGTGGCTTACCACTCATTACATTTTGCCAACCTGAAAAAAACCTATTCACACCTACTCTCTGCTTCCTGTTAGCCAGCCATTCCTCTATCCATGCCACTATGCTACTTCCTACACAGTGAGCTTTTATTTTCTACAATGATCTTGATGTGGCGTCTTATTTTTAAACCAGCTATGATGAAGAAAGTGCTTTTGCCCATTAATCATTGGTCCATAATAATTATTCCTAAATATTACCCCACCATCTCATGATCATTTCTATAGACCACTTAAACAAGCAGATGGAATTTCAGTTTAATATCACATCTGATGTGCAGCACTGCAAATAAAGCTGTGCCTTGTTGGTGAGGAAAGGAGTGTTAGCGAGTAGTACTCTACACCAGGTTAAAGTAAACTAACAATATATCTCTTCAATATAAAATTTAAGTTAAAAAAGTCGGATGCTTCAGCAACTGTTCTCTTGGAAACAATGTAGATATTTGTAACTTAGCCACAACCATATGTTATTGAGTATTAGAGCTCTGCTATATCTTGCATAAAGTCTTATTTAGCGATTGGAGTAATGGCACATTTTCTTCTCTGAAGCACCTTGCATTAACCTTGTATATTCAGTGACCTTGTCTTGTACTGTTCGCAGCAAAGACAGGTTTTCCAGCATGGAAGTTATTGGTCAGTTCAACTTGGGATTTATCATCACTAAGCTGGATTCAGACCTGTTCATTGTGGACCAGCATGCCACTGATGAGAAGTACAATTTTGAAATGCTGCAGCAGCACACAGTTCTTCAAAGTCAAAAGCTAATAGTGTAAGATTTACTTTTTGTTGTTTGTTATCTTTGTTGTCTGAAATAAATCATTAGTTATTTTGTAAAATGCACTTCTCACTAAAACTTATAGTCACAGGGGGAGAAACAGTTGGAACTTTCTCCTCAGGTGGCTGACAAGCTTGAGATTAATACCTTTTGCTAGGAGTATGGGCCATGGTTGAAGTGCACACCAGCCATTACCTAACTGAATGGTGGAATAGACTTAAGAAGCTGAAGCCACAAAGACGTGGCTGCAGGATGGCAAAAGATAGGACGTAGAGTTGTAACAATCGCTGGAAAGTTTCAAAACAGAAATTAAATGGACAGACTGCCTGGCACCAACCTAGCAACAGAAGCAACAATGGCAAACTCAGCCCAGTTGACCTGAAAAGTCGTCCTTCCTAATATCAAGGAGATGGTGCCAAAATTGGAAGAGCTGTATCTCAGAACATTCATGCAACAGCCTCATGTAGCCATATTCGCAGAACCATACCTCACAGGCAATGTACCACACATTGCCGTCGCTATCCCTGGGTATGTCCTGTCCCACCAGCCGACCAAACCCAGCAGACGTTGCAGCACAGTGGTGTCCAGTCGGGAACGACTTGACCTGGGAGTTCTCAATGTTGACCCTAACCACCAAGATGGGGGTGACGCTCCTGTCTTCATACTGAAATGACCTTGTGTTGCGTGGCACTATCACTGTGCTAACTAGGATAGACTTCAAACAGATCTAATAACTTAAGACTAGACATCCATAAGGTGTGTGCTATGAGCAGCAACAGAATTGTAATGGAACAAAACATCATAGCCCAGCAACCGCACTGTACAATAAGCCAAGGGATCAACCTTGGTTCAGTGGAGAGTGTAGAAGGACATACCAGGAACAACGCGAGGCATATCTGAAAATGAAGTGTCAAGCTGTTGAAGGTACCAAACAGGACTTCCAGCATGCCAGACAGCTTAAACAGCAAGTGATAGACAGACCTAAGTGATTTCACAGCCCATGGATCAGGTACAAGCCCTGCAGACTTGCCATAGTGGATGGTGCTCAACAATGAAACAGCTCACTGATGGAGGAGGTTCCACATACAATTCCCACCTTCACTGAGTGGGGAGGCCAACATATCAGTTGGAATGATAAGGCTGAAGCATTTGCAACAATCTTCAGCCTAAAGTGCTGTGTAGATGACCCATCTCGGCCTCCTGTAAGGATCCCAGCATTACAGATACCAGTCTTCAGCCAATTTGATTCCCTTAGAAGATATCAAGAAATGACTGTAGCACTGGATAGGCTTTAGGTCCTGACAACATTTCCAGTAACTACTGAAACATGCCCCAGAACCTGCAGCATGCTTGGCCAAGATGTTCCAGTACAGCGACAACACTGGCATCTACACAACAATGTAGAAAATTGCCAAGGCCAAATCCAACTTGGCCAATTATCAGCCAATCGGTCTACTCTTGATCATCAGTAAAGTGACGGACAGTGTAATCGTCAGTTCTATCAAGCAGCACTTCCTTAGCAATAACTTGCTCACTAACACCCAGTTTGTGTTCCACCAGGCCTCCTCATCTCCTGACCTTGTTACAGCCTTGGTTTAAACATGGAAAAAAGAGCTGAATTCAAGAGATGGAGAAAGTGACTACCCTTGACATCATGGCCATATTTGACGAAGTGTGGTATCAAGGTGCCCTAGCAAGATGGGATTCGGGAAAAAAAACTCTTCGCTGATTGGAGTCATACCTGGCACTGACAAAGATAGTTGTAGTTTTTGACTGTTAGTCATCTCAGTTGCCAGGAGTTCCTCAGTGTAGTGTCCTCGGCCAAACAATTTAAATCTGCTTCATCAATAATCTTCCCTCCGGAAGTGGGGGTGTTTACTGATGATTGCATAATGTTCAGCACCATTTGCGACTCCTCAGATACTGAAGCAGTCCATATCTGAATGCAGCAAGACCTGGGCAACATCTAGGTTCGGGCTGAAAAGTGGCAAGTAATGTTTATGCCTCACAAATGCCAAGCTATGATCATCTCTGACAAGAGAGAATCTAATCATTGTCTGTTGACATTCAGTGATGTTACCATCACTGAATCACCAATTATCAACAGCCTAAAAGTTACCATTCAGAAACTGAATAGGACAAGCCACTGTAAATATTGTGGCTATAAGACCAAGTAGAAAGTTAGGGATACTGCGGTGAGTAACTCACCTGACTCCTTAAAGCCTATCCACAAGGCATAAGTCAGGCATGTGATAGAATACGTCTCACTTGCCTGGATGAATGCACCTCAGATCAAACTCAAGAAGCATGATACCATCCAGGACAAAGCAATAACCTTCCCTTTCCTTTCATTCTGTTCACCATTGACATTCAGCAGCAACACTCACAAGATGCACTGCAGAAATTCACTGAGGTTCTTTGGATAGCACCTTCCAAACCCACAACCACTTTCACGTTGAAGGACTAGGGAAGCAGGTACATGGGAACACCGACATCTGGAAGATCCCCTCCAAGCCATTCACCATCTGGAAATATATTTGTGTTGCTGGGTCAAAATCCTGGAACACTCAGCTTGGTGGCATTGTGGGTCTGTCTACAGCAACAGTTCAAGAAAGCAGCTCACCACTATCTTTTCCAAGGGCAACTAGGAATGGGCAAAAAGTGCTACACCAGCCAGTGAAGTCCACATCCCGTGATGCTGCTACTACACAGTGGCAGAATGAGTGATGCCTAACACAAACGATTAATGTGGTGTATGCATTTCAGTGCTGGTATGATGCCAAGTACGTCCCAAAGACTTATGGATCATATTAAACAGCATGCTCATTTGGCTGTTTGTAACAAGGGAGGTACCGATCATAATCATCCCCAGCTTGCAATACTCCCAACACAGTTTCTAACATTAGATGCAATTCAGCAACTGAACAACATTTGCTGGATAATCCTGAACGTGCAAAGAGTTACACTGACAACCAATTTTGAATTATCAGGCTGGACCTCTGTGTGGCGTACTTGCATGTGCTGGAGGCTATGTATACACAGGGCCCTGTTCTTTACAGATAGAAAGAACATATACATGCACTGGACCTGTTTCAATTTGTCAATTCTCAGTTGACCTGACAGATTTAACTTGCTTGGTTTGAAATTTTAACAAAGCCTGGGTTTTAACTGTTAATCAGCATTAATGGGTGCCTTTTCCATGTTGATGTTTCTGCCATTCAGTGTTTTCTTGCCAACCCATCAACATTATCCTCTCTCATGCAATGTACATGTTGGTTTTCATCTTAAATTAGTATCCTTGTGAAGTGTTCCAATGAGTGCATGGTGGAAAGCCTAGACGAAGTGTCCTTTTCTAGAAATGTATTAATCAGTTTATTGAAGTTCTTCAATAAAGTAACACACGTTGTGGGTAAGGGCAAATCAATTAATGTACTGTAGTTGGATTTCCAGAAGACATTTAACGTACCACGTCAAAGGCTTTTGCAGAAAATGAGAGCTCATGGGGCCATGGATGGAAGATTGGCTAGTTGACAGAAAACAGTGTAGAGGTAGAGATCTTTGCTCAAGCCTCGATCCTCTACATTTCTTTTAAATTACATGAATGAAAGGACTAAATACCTGATTGCCAAATCAGCTGTTGACACAAAGATGGGTAACAAAGTAAGTTATGAGGAGACATAAAGAGGCTACAAAAGGATGGTGATAGGTTGTGATTGGGCAAAGATCTAGCAAATGGACTATAATGTGGGAGCATGTGAAATTGTCCATTTTGGCTGAAAGAATCAAACAATAGCGTAATTCAGAAATGGTGAGAGATTGCTAAATCTTGCAATGCAGAGGGATCGTGATGTCCTTGTACATGAATTGCAAACGATGAGTGTGCGGGTACAGCAAGTAATTAATAAAGCTAATAGAATGTTATTGATCATTGCAGGGGAATTGAATACAGTAGTTGGGGAGGTTTCAGTTATATGGGGCACTGGTGAGATAACATCTGGAGTACTGCATCTAGCATTATCCACTTATTTAAGGAAGAATGCAAATGCATTGGAAGCAGTTCAGAGAACGTTTACGAAACTAATACTTGGAATGGGTGAATTGACTTCTGAGGAAAAGTTGAAGGTTAGAGTTTAGAGTGAGCGGTGACTTAATTGAAACATGTTCTGAGGGGTCTTCACGAGGTGAGTGTGAAAAAGATGTTACCTCCTGTGGGAAAATCGAGAACTAGGGTCACTATTTAAAGTAAGTGGTTGTCTATTTAAGATTAACTTGAGAAATTTTTCTCAAAGGATTGAGAGTCTTTGGAAATCTTCCTTAAAGGATGGTGGAATCAGAATCTTTGAATATTATTTAAGACGGAGGTAGACAGATTCTTGATAAGGAAGGGAGTGAAAGGTTTACAGGGGAGAAGTTGGGACGTAGAGTAAACCAATCAGGCATTGCTGAATGGCATAGCAGGCTTAAAGGGCCAAGATGTAAGGTGCACTGCAGAAATTCACCAAGACTCCTTTAGACAGCACCTTTTAAACCCAAGACCACTATTATCTAGATGGACAAAGGCAACAGATAAATGGGAGCACCATTACCTGCAAGTACCCCTCAAAGTTACTCATCATCTTGACTTGGAAATATATCGCAGTTCCTTCAGTGCCTTTGGGTCAAAATCCTGGAACTCCCTCCCTAAAGGCATTGTGGGTGTACCTATTTCAGTGGTTCAAAAAGACAGCTCACCACTGCCATATCAAGGACAACTAGGGATCTGCAATAAATGCTGGTCCAGTCAGTATTGCCCACATTGTTATGACCTAAAAGTGAATAGAATAATTGGATACATTATATTTAAATTTAATCTGGGAGGTTAATTGCCCATAAATGTCTTTTGCTATGCACAATCTATAAACATTTGTCATCCTGTTACAGCTGAATTCTGAAAATGAAATTTAAGTTGGACTTGATCCTATTTCTTTTTTTTAAAGAATATATTCTTCTCCATTCATATAGTTAAATATTGTTTTTAACTTCTAGGCCCCAGAGTCTTCATTTAACTGCAGTGAATGAAACTGTACTGATGGAAAACGTGGACATTTTCAGAAAGAATGGGTTTGATTTTATTATAAATGAAGAAGGTTGGTTTATCTCCTTGTATTTAAAACACCAGACATAAATATCCTTGAACAAAGTTGAGGTCAATAACTGGTTTTGTTCAGTACCTGCTTATAGAATGTGTTTTTGTTTTGTTTTGCCCATGGTGGTTTTCAATAAAGCCACTCCCACAGATAGAGTGAAGTTGGTTTCCTTGCCCATGAGCAAGAACTGGACATTTGGTCCTCAGGATATCGATGAGCTGATTTTCATGCTGAGCGACATGCCCGGTGTGATGTGTCGGCCATCCAGAGTCAGGCAGATGTTTGCTTCCAGAGCTTGTAGAAAGTCGGTAAGTGTTCCTCAGAGCATTTCTAATAAAGTGCATTTAATGATCATCACTAATTTATCGTGTTATAAACTATGAAATTGTATTATAAATCTTAAATGAAACTGAGCACCTAAGAAAAGGACACCACTGTATTTGTGCCCCTATTAAATAGAATTCTTCCTGTTGGCTCAGTAGAACCTTTTGCCTTGCAGTTATGTTCCCCTGCAGTATAATGCTGTCGATTTCACAGAAAGTGGCCCCTAGGAGTCCGAAGTAAACTCCCCTAATGGCGATCACCTACAGTATGACTGTGAGCTGCATTTGACCAATGTTTGAAGTTCGGATCTTTACGAAGAGTATTGAATCATTAGAAGAGCTACTTATCCCAAGAGATTCTTCCCCAATACTCAGAAATTCAGCTCTGTGCATGTTGGGCTTTGCTTTCCTTACTGCATGTAGCTGTTGACGTCTCCCTTAAATTTTTACCCAGCTCTCACAGTTAACTAGAGTGCATGGACCATATGCCATTATATTCAGCCATACAAAATACTCAGATTTGATCAGCTCTGGTTCAGTTGATGAGCTGCAATGAACTTAAATTCCCTTTAACAAGACTAGGAAGGAATCATCTAAGCTTTTTTTCATGATTGTTATTTAATGATTCCTGTTGTAAAGCATAGTAGGTAAAGAGATCAGAAGCAGAATAAACCGTGATGTTCCGAGCAGCGTAATAATCTTATCAGCACTCATTATTTTGGCTTTCTATTAAGGAATAAGCAGAAGGATGAGATATTGAGGGGACCACTGGCATAAACTGAAGTAAGGAGGTTGAAGGCAGTACTGTTGTGCCTTATATTGTGCAACTTTTTTTTCCACACCTCAGGTGATGATTGGGACTGCGCTTCATATCAGTGAGATGAAGAAGTTGGTTACACACATGGGTGAAATAGAGCATCCCTGGAACTGCCCACATGGGCGGCCAACCATGAGGCATCTAGCAAATTTAGACATGATATCGGTAGAATGAATGGCTATATTCATCCCATGTATATTATACTATAATCAATGTTATATTTCTTGAAAAGCTTTCATTTTAAAACGTAATCATCAATACTTTGTAAATGCCATCTTT
Source organism: Ginglymostoma cirratum (assembly GCA_024137785.1). Taxonomy (NCBI): domain Eukaryota; kingdom Metazoa; phylum Chordata; class Chondrichthyes; order Orectolobiformes; family Ginglymostomatidae; genus Ginglymostoma; species Ginglymostoma cirratum. Next base: position 19,796,395 of record JAHRHZ010000023.1, on the reverse strand, counting down.
TTGGAATTCTGTATGAGCTTAACTGCAATTTTAATCAATATTTTAGTTGTGGAAATTACTTCTGTGAATTTAATTTCATTTCCATTTATTATTAAAAAAATTATGTATCTCTGTTTACAAAACAATTTGTTTATTGTATTTGTGCCTAGAATTTGACTTTTGTATGCCAAAAAATTCTGCATTCCACAATGCCTCAAAGACCTGCATTTCTGGAACTGGCTTTGTGAGGCAATCCTATGTCCATTGCTTTCTCTGAGCAAATTAAAACATATTTCAATCTGCATGATGCTAGGATCAAAGTATTTGAATGGGTTAGTCAGCCTGTTTTTCTTCCTTTCTAGTGTAAAATCTTGTAGTTATGCTGTAATAATGAATCATCAGCTGGACTCAGTTTGTGGCTTTCTTGACTGAGTCATAAGGTTGTGGGTTCAAATTCCACACCAAAGCATTCAGCAAAAATGTTCTAGGCAAACACTGCATTGCATTACTGAAGGAATGCTGCACTGTTGGAGGTGCTGTCTTCCAAATGAGACATTAAAGGAAGGCCCTGTTGGCTTTTTCAGTTGGATGCAGAGGATCTTGTAATACTATTTTGAAGACGTGGGAGAGGTGATCTCAGCTTCATGGCCAATTTTTATCCCTCTGTCATCACTGAAACAGATTGTCTAATCATTATCCAGTTGCTGTTTGTGGCAGATAGCTGTATTAAAATTTATTGTTACCTTTCCTAAATTACAACAGTGACTGCACTTCCAGAATACTTCATTCTGATGTGTTTTGGGATGTTCTGAAGTTTTGATGGACGGTGTATTAATGCAAGTTTTTTTATCTTAAATATAGATGATCTTTTGGAGTTTCTAATACTTGCAATTTGGTGTAAGACAATGCTGCTTACACATGTAAAGGAATGCTAGGGAATTCTAGCTAGTCCTTCCAGCCTGTACTATCATGGTGTAATTTTTGAGCATAAAGCCTACTTGTTCTCCACTCTCAAACTGGGACATCCTGTCTCCTAGACGAAATGTCCTGAGTTAATTTAGAAAAAAAGTGTCTGGAAAATTTCTGTCTACCCTCAGTCAAATAAACAAGTTCAAACAGGGAAATGATCACTTAATTAATTAAGCAGTCCGGTTATACTTTTGTAGCTTGAAATATAACCAGTACAAAAATATTTTAAACTAAGCTCGGAATTAAAGCATAATGTTTTGCATCCATCTTGTTTTTACTCCTTACTGAAGGACAATTCTATAGCCATGGCTAGTTTTTTATTACTAGCTTCCTATATAGCCATTCCTCATTGCAGCCTCAATGGTTCATTTTTGGGAGGCTGGTTAAGCATGGTGGCAAGCTAGATTAATAACTATCATAGGAAAAAACGCTGAAATCTTATAAACGAGTTTATAACAGGGCACTTAGAGAGTCTCAATTCATCAGGCAGGGTAAACAAGATGATTTGGTGAAAGGGAAATTGTATTTGATTGTTATAATTAATTGAACTAACAATCAACATAAATAAAGGGGATCCTGTGGAGGTGGTATACTTCAATTTCTAAGAAGAGTTTGACAAAGTGCCACACCAAAGGTCATAGCACAAAATAAATCAGCTTATGGTGTAGGCAGTAAGAAATTAGCATGAGTATATGATTACCTAACAGGAAGCAAAGAGGGGGTTAAATGGATTATTATCAATTTTGCCAGTGATATGCCACAAGGATCAGTGTTGGAGTCTCAACTATTTACAATTTTTATCAAGGACAAGGAACTGAATATGTGGTTGCAAAATTTGCTGATGACACTAAGATAGGAAAGTATGTAGGAAAGAAAAGAAAAATAGCACTTTATTTAAAGGGGGAGAGATTGCAAGACTCAGGATCCCATACATTAATGACACAATGTCAGTAGGCAGGTACAGCAAGTGATTAGGAAAAGATATTGTTCTATATTGCAAGATGAATGGGATATAAACGTGGGAATGTTTTGCAATAGTTATACAGAATGTTGGTTAGACTACATCTAGAGTACATTGTACAATTTTGATCTCCTTATTTAAAAAAGGACACAATTGCATTTTGAAAACTGAAAGAATTGAGGATGCTGTCAATCAGAACACTAAGGAAGGGGCACCGGACATGAAATGTGAACTCTGATTTCACACATGCTGCCAACATGCTGAGCTTTTCCACCAAGGATCATAGAAACTTAGGTGTGCATGTCCACTGATCTGTTGAGGTAATGGGTCAGATGGATAATGTGGTTATGAACACGTGTGGTATACTTTCCTTTATTAGCCAAGGAATAGAGTTTTAGAGCAGGGATGTTATGTTGCAAGTGTCTAGAATGTTGGTTAGACCAAGCTAAAGAACTGTGTATAGTTCTGGAATCCACGTCATGGGAGGGATGTGATTACACTGCTGAGGGTGCTGAGAAAAATTACCAGGATTTTGCCTGGACTGGAGAGTTTTAGTTATGAAGAGAGATTGGATAGATGAGGGTTGTTTTTCTTGAAGTAGGGGAGACTGAAAGGGAATGTAATTGAGGGGCATAGATAGAGTGGTCCCATTGGTGGGGGAATCAGTGAGCAAGGGGTATAAATTCAAGGTAAGGGGCAGGACGTTTAAGAAGGATGTGAGGAAAGATGTTTTCTCCCAGAGGATGGTGGGAATCTGGAACTCACTATCTGTAAGGATACCTATAAAGCACTGTAACCTAATAACATTTAAGAAGTATTCAGATGTGGCCTTGTGATGGCAAGGTACACACGTTATGGGCCAAGCGCTGGAAAATAGAAAAGCTCGTTTGTTTTTGATTGGTGCAGACTGGATGGGCCGATGGTTTTCTTCTGGGCTGTAGACCTCTGTGAGTTTATAATATGTAGTGAAAATGATTGCAGATAAAGGAAGATAAAAACACATTCTTGCTTCAAATAAATAGTCTGGAGGTTGCACAACAGGTGACAATATATCAGGTACATGTTTTGAATTCTAAAGCGCGTTTTGGAGCATTTGTTTATGAGTCTTGTGGCGAACTGCTGCCGATATGTGCGCAGGCGCACGGAGTTGCCTAGGTAACCGCGGAGCCACGTTGCTAGGGGCGACGGCAAGATGGTGAAAGGAGCAGACAGGAAGAAGAAGAAAGGGAAGGAGGAGAAGGAGAAAGAAAAGGACAAAGAAAAACTAACGAAGGGGAAGTCCTCCGAATTGGCAGAGGAGGTCCTGTCAGAAGCGGAGCCTGTGCATTCCGAAGGAAATCTGACGTGTCGGATGGTGTCGGAACATCAGGATGAAACCACTCCAGACATGTCCGAGGGCTCCGAGCGCCATGGCCAGACGCAGGATATCTCGGCGGTTTTCTATGAGGAGCCTATCCTGACCAAGTTAATAATAGAGAGGTGCGGCCCTGAATGGTGTTTGACAGCTCGATCACTAGCTGACACTAAACGAGCCATGTCTCCACACTTACTATTGACCAGTTACTGAACCGTATCTACTAACCTTCACTTCCAGTCTCCGATTCTGGATTGAACCTGCATCCTACTGCTAAAACAAATCTCCGCTCCAGTTCTAAATTTAAGGACTGACCAACCTTAAACCCTTCTGCTAACCCGAATCTTAATCTGAACTCTAAAGCAAACTACTTAACCAGAACTTCAACACCTACTACTGACCTTAACCTCAAACCCTCGTCCAAATCTTAATCTGAATTCTAAATCTATCTGTTTTGTTGCGTGTTTAATGCCCATATTCATGAGTTTGGTCAAGGAGAAGGTAGTCTTCAGGAGAACAGTTTTCAGGCTTAGACTTCTTTATAACAGTTTATTACATGTGAGTACTAAATATTACAATTCATGGTATCCAGAGATATACGAGGCTCTTACCGTTACAGGATAGAAAGACTATTCCGTAAATTCTTCTACCTAATGCTAGATGGTCTACTTACATATTTTTCTACAAGTGTTTCAAACGTGCACATGGATAGACTTCAAGCTTCTGCCTAGCTCTCCTGGTGCTTCTTTTTTTCCCCCTAACTTTGCCTACACTTTACATCTAATGAAGAAGAACTCTGTGAGATCATCACAAGGTTGCTCAAGCCCTTACAAAAAACCCCTCCTAAGCTTTTTTTCCCACCTTAAATATTGATTAATATTTATATACATTCTCAAAGTTGCCCAGATTACATTTTTTTACAATATTTAATGCACATTTTTCCTTATCGCTCCCACCTCTCTCCAAATCTTTGACTTGTTTCATTTGTGTCATTAGATGGGTCAGGAAAGTCTATGACAAGGTTAAAAAATAGCTGAGGTAAAGTTAGTAAGCATTTTTTTTTCTCTGCTGACTTCTGTTAGATCAGCAGTGCTCCCTGAAGGGTCTTGCTTTGATATAACTGCAGGAATGCATGGAAAAGTTGGGTTGTTTCTTCTTCTCCATCATTAACATCTGGATAAAATAATATTGTTAATTCTTCATGAAAGGAGTGAAGTCATTCATCCATTGATGCGTATTTCCTATAAATAAAAACTAGTGGCATTAACCTATTCTGCAAGGTTCTGTTCCAAGGCATGAATATACATGTTGGCATAGAAATTATTTGGTTTGATGCTTGTTATATTCTTTAGACTATAGCAAGTTTTCGAGAAATTACCTCTTTGCCTACAAAGAATATACTATTGGTGTAACAATGGGCAGTTTGTCTTTGCTGATGTGGGTTTTGGAATCACACCTGTGACAAGATATTGAATTGATGTTCTCACATATGGTATACTTTTTGGATGAGAGGTTGTCTGCACTAGCTGCATACTCTATCATGTTTAAAATATATAATACTCTGTATAGAATGTTCTGCATTAAATTGAACTTTTACTTTTTAATGTTTCTTGAACGTTTTCCAGACTCTGTATCTATTGTTATTTGAACGGCTAGTTGTAAATTTGAATCATCTTTTGATTGAAGAAATTCAGTAACTGATTTATCTGACAGACCAATAACAACTCTGTTGCAAATGAGCTCTTGTTGCAAATTTCCATAGTGATATGGTTCAGATTAGCTTCATTAATAGGCTGCATATACTTCTGTAGACTGTTCTGGGAGTTGGTATCTGCTACTGAAGCATGATCCTGTGTCCTATCTATTTTTGAGGTAAAATATTAATCAAAGATTATTAGGAAGTTGTCGAACAGATGTTTCTCATCAATCTATTGTCTATGTAATATGTGATCTCGGGCCCTCTTGTGGCACAGTGGTTATTCTCTCCACCCATTGAAAGACCTGGGTTTAAGACCCACCTGTTCCAGAGGTGTGTAGTTAAATCTTTGAACAGGTTGATTAGATATTACGTAAAATAAAAAAAAGTACCACATGATTTTTTTCCCGCATATAGTAGAGAGGTATGCTAACCTGTTCTGCATTTGATTTCTGCCTAATCTTGAAGCTGTTTGAAATCTTGGGAATTGTACTTTCCATATTTGCTGATTTATCAAATGGATCTGAAATTTTTTTTCAGTCTTCTACAAACAATTTCAAATCTGTTTATTGATCTTCATTGCTGTCATGATTTTCTAGGATCCTGTCACTGCTACCACCTTTTTGTTGTGTGGTCTTATGCCCAAATCCATGAGTTTGGGTTCAAGGCAGGCCAATTGAGGAGAAGGCAAGGTCAAGAACTGTCTTCAGTCTTAGGCTTCTTTATAGCACGGTTAATTACTACTAAGACAGAAAGCAGAATTTTCCCAAGCCCCAAATAACTGGCAGGCAAGGCTGTTGGGAGCATGTTGCATGTTGTTGGAGCATGTTGTTGGGAGCATCAAGTTGCATTTACCAACGGATTTCCAGATATCACAACAAGATTATCACTAGTGAACAGTATGAGACTGATTAATGGGGATTAGTGCTCATTATCACTCTCATTGTTCCTTAAAAAAAGCATTGGGTGAAAGACTGTGGCACAGTTGTTTGTGATAGTGGGAGGTGGCAGAAAGTTGGTGAAATCTCTTGATTGAATGAGAAAGCAGTGCAGAGAGCATACAATATTAATTATGTGGGGAGACTGCATGCGTAACAGGGAATTAGGGAAGATATTGCATGCAACAGTCAGAATGGTAGAGTATGAGCCTTGGTGAGTGGTAAATGTAGTGACAGAAACAGAATAGATAGGGTGAAGTAACAGAGAAGGTGGTAACAGTTACCCTGGCAGATCAAAGAAAGCCATTGTCCTTTTTCCACATTAACCCAGGCGTAACCCAGGCTGGCGAGGTCCGAACTTATCTCCACCTGTCTCAACTCCATTTTCTCCCCCTTGGTCCAGGAACTCCCTACCTACGCCCTCCACCTCCTCCAGAACTTCCAATTCCTCATTTTTACTATGGACGTCCAGTCCCTATACACCTGCATTCCCCACGCGGATGGCCTAAAGGATCTCCGCTTCTTCCTGTCCCGCAGGCCTGACCAGTCCCCCTCCACTGACACCCTCATCCACTTAGCCGAACTTGTCCTCACCCTCAACAACTTCTTTTTCTATTCCTCCCACTTCCTACAAAGGGGGTGGCTAGGGGTACCCGCATGGGCCCAAGCTATGCCTGCCTCTTTGTAGGTTATGTGGATCAATCCCTCTTCCAAAGCTACATTGGCCCTAAACCCCACCTCTTTCTCCGTTACATTGATGACTGTATCGGCGCCGCCTCGTGCTCCCATGAGGAGTCGAACGGTTCATCCACTTCACCAACACCTTCCACCCCAACCTTAAGTTCACCTGGACCATCTCTAACCTTCTTGGACCATCTCACCTTCCTGGACCTCTCTGTCTCCATCTCAGGTAACCACCTAGAAACCAATATCCATTTCAAGCCCACCGACTCCCACAGCTACCCAGAATACACCTCCTCCCACCCACCTTCCTGCAAAAATGCCATCCCCTATTCCCAATTCCTTCGCCTCCGCCGCATCTGCTCCCAGGATGAGGCGTTCCACTCCCGTACATCTCAGATGTCCTCGTTCTTCAAGGACCACAACTTCCCCCCCGCAGTGGTCGAGAATGCCCTCGACTGTGTCTCCCGCATTTCCCGTAACTCATCCCTCACACCCCGTCCCCACAATAACAACCAAAAAAGAAGCCCTCTCGTCCCTCACATACCAACCCACCAACCTCCGGATCCAACGCATCATCCTCCGACACTTCCGCCATCTGCAATCCAACCCTACCACCAAAAACATCTTTCCCTCCCCACCCTTGTCTGCTTTCTGGACGGACCACTCTCTCCGCGACTCCCTTGTCCGCTCCACACTCCCCTCCAGCCCCACCACACCCGGCACTTTTCCCTGCAACCGCAGGAAGTGCTACACCTGCCCCCACACCTCCTCCCTCATCCCCATCCCAGGCCCCAAGAAGACTTTCCACATCAAGCAGATGTTAACCTGCACATCTGCTAATGTGGTATACTGCATCCGCTGTACCCGTTGTGGCCTCCTCTACATCGGGGAAACCAAGCGGAGGCTTGGGGAACACTTTGCAGAACACCTGTGCTCGGTTTGCAATAAACAACTGCACCTCCCAGTCATGAACCATTTTAACTCCCCCTCCCATTCGTCAGACGACATGTCCTTCCTGGGCCTCCTGCAGTGCCACAATGATGCCACCCGAAGGCTGCGGGAACAGCAACTCATATTCAGCTTGGGAACCCTGCAGCCCAATGGTATCAATGTGGATTTCACGAGCTTCAAAATCTCCCCTCCCCCAACCGCATCCCAAAACCAGCCCAGCTCGTCCCTGCCTCCCTAACCTGTTCTTCCTCTCACCTATCCCTTCCTTCCACCTCAAGCCGCACCCCCATCTCCTACCTACTAACCTCATCCCTCCCCCTTGACCTGTCCGTCCTCCCTGGACTGACCTATCTCCTCCCTACCTCCCCACCTACACTGACCTTTACTGGCTCCATTCCTGCCTCTTTGACTTGTCTGTCTCCTCTCCACCTATCCTCTCCTCTATCCATCTTCTATCTGCCTCCCCCTCTCTCCCTATTTATTTCAGTACCCTCTTCCCCTCCCCCATTTCTGATGATGGGTCTAGGCCCGAAACGTCAAGCTTTCCTGCTCCTATGATGCTGCTTGGCCTGCTGTGTTCATCCAGCTCCACACCTTGTTATCTCAGAAATTGCATTAATTGTTTTTGAAGAAAAATCTTTTAAGCTTTTGTGTGACCTTAACAAAGCTACAAAATTTTATGGAAGTGGGAGTGTGAATGAATATCCCATTTATAAATGATGTAATTTAGTGAGAAATGATAAAGTTATATCCATAAAGAAGTTGATCAGTTAAAATGAAACAAGCAAATAGATTTCTACCTTATAAAAATAAAACATTTCTTTTAAAGCTATGAGGGAGAGACAATACGAGGTCTTTACGAAGGTGTAGGAACTGCCCATTTCCAAGGAGGTCATGTTTACCAAGTGAGTGGAATTCTGCTTACAGCTCTTTTCTGGTTCAGCCTTTGCCTTTACAGTAGAAGTTTGAGTTCTCTGTGTGATCATTATTGCTGAAGAATTTTCTTTTGGAATGCTGTATGGTCGAAGGAGCTAAGATATATAGGCCAATTTTCATTCCTAGGCTCAATAAACAAAATTGGGAGAAACCTCTTCGCTGCAAACTCAAATGTTATGAATGGCTACAAAAGCAGTTGGAGCTGTCCATCAATAGACAGTAAAGACTCCAAAATTCAATTTCAGTGCATGCGTAATCTATTTTCTGACCCTCAGTCCCATCCCTACAAAAATGGTAAATGCCAAGATTGGAGTTGGGGGTGGGGGGGGGGGGGGGGGCAGCGGTCAGGATTTAGGATTGTTAACTTTCAGCATTTTTGCCATAGCAGAGACATTGTCTGTCAAGGCAAAAATTGAGGCCTTAGGTGCAGGGATAGGCGAAGAGCTCTTTGACCTCCTCTGCCATTCAATAAGGTTGACTAAACATCACCTCAATTCCTCTTACTTGTCCAATTCCCATATCCCAGTATTCCTTTTTTGCTCAAAAGTTTACTAATCTCATGGTGGCTCAGTGGTTAGCATTGCTGCCTCACAGCACCAGGGACCCGGTTTGATTTCAGGCTCAGGCGACTGCCTGTGTGGAGTTTGCACATTCTCCCTGTGTCCGTGTGGGTTTCCTCCAGGTGCTCTGGTTTCCTCCCACAGTCCAAAGATGTGCAGGCTCGGTGAATTTGCCATGCTAAATTGCCCATAGGGATGTGTAGATTAGGTGGGTTATAGGGGGATGAGTCTGGGTGGGATGCTCTGAGGTTTGGTGTGGACTTGTTGGGCCAAAGGGCCCATTTCCACACTGTAGGGATTCTATAAAAAAATTATAAGATGCTCATTTATTTAGTATTCATGCATATCTGGGATATTGAATTCCACACAATCCTTTGAGTGAAGAAATCTCTCCTCATCTCAGCCAAAAATGTCAAACCTGTATCCTGAGACTATGGTTCGATTTTCATATCAAACTCAGGAATTCGAACACCTAGAAAAATTCCATTTCTTGACTCCACACTTCAAGTGATTTTATTATTAAATGTCAGAGAGAATAAACAATTAGAAAAAAAAACTAAAGCTTAGAAATAAAAGTGTAAGATAAGTAGAACATTGTGGTATGAAGAACATTGAAAGACAATATAAAATAGGAGATAAAACACAAAGAAGAGTGCAGGAGCAAAGATACCTGCACGGGTCATTGAAAGTGGCAGAACAGGTTGAAACAGCAGTAAGTAAAACATACAGTATTCTCAACTTTTTTACGGGGGCATAGCGTACAAGAGCAAGGAAGCGATGTTGAGTTTATATAAGACACTGTTAGGAAGAAGAAACATTACTAAGGGGAGGACTGTTAAATAAGAGCCCATAGTATTAGGGGGCAAGCTGCAGGCATGGATAGAGGCTTGGCTGACTAGCAGAAAGCAGAGTGGGGCTAAAAATGTTGTTTTCAGGATGGCAGCCGGTGATTAATGGAGTTCCACAGGGGCTAGTATTGTGACCACAACTTTTCACATTTATATGTTAATATTCTGGACAAAGGAACTAAGGGCATTATTGCTAAGTTTGCAGATGACACAAAGAAAGGTGGAGGGACAGGTAGTGTTGAGGAACCAGGAGACTGCAGAAGGCCTCAGACAAGTAGGAAAGTGGGTAAAGATGTGGCAGTTAGAATACAATGTGGGAAAATGTGAGATTATACACTTTGGTAAGGAAAGTAGAGGCTTGGACTATTTTTTAAATGGGGAAAGTCTTCAGAAATCTGAAGCACAAAGGGGCTTAGGAGTCCTAGTTCAGCATTCTTTTAAGGTTAACATGCAGGTTCAGTTGGCAGTTGGAAAGGCAAATGCAAGGCAAATGCAACGTTAGACTTAGGTTTGAGAGGACTGGAATACAAAGGATGTGCTGCTGAGGCTGTATAAAGGCCGCATTTAGAATATTTTGAGCAGTTTTTGACCCCATATGTAAGGAAGGATCTGTTGGTTTTGCAGGGGGTCCAAAGCAAGTTTACAAGAATGAGATAGTAGGAACTGCAGATGCTGGAGAATCTGAGATAACAAGGTGTGGAACTGGATGAACACAGCAGGCCAAACAGCATCAGAGGAGCAGGAAAGCTGACGTTTCGGGCCTAGACCCTTCTTCAGAAATGCCCCATTTCTGAAGAAGGGTCTAGGCCTGAAACGTCAGCTTCCCTGCTCCTCTAATGCTGCTTGGCCTGCTGTGTTCATCCAGCTCTACACCTTGTCATCTCTTTCACAAGAATGATCCCAGAATGAAGAGTTTGTCATATGAAGAGCAGTTGAGGACTCTAGGTTTCCACTTGATGGAGTTTAGGAGGATGAGGGACGATCTCATTGAAACTGAAATAATACTGAGAGTCCTGGATGGAGAGGATGTGGAGAAGATGTTTCCACTAGTAGGAGAGACTGGGACCTGAGGGAACAGCCACAGAATGAAGGGATGACCCCTTAGAATTGAGATGAGGAGAAATTTCTTCAGAGGGTGCTGAATCTGTGGAACTCATTGCCATAGCAAGCCGTGGAGGCCAAGTCTTTGCGTTTCTTTAAGCAGAGATTGATAGGTTCTTGATTAGTAAGGGGATCAAGGGTTACAGGGAAAAGACCGGAGAATGGACTTGTGAAACTTATCAGCCATGATCAAATGGTGGAGTGGACTCAATGGGCCCAGTGGCCTAATTCTACTCTTATAACTTCTGGTTTTACAGAGAAAGCAGGAGATTGGCAGTAGGCAATGATACTCATTTAACGTGCTGGTGCAGGCACGATAGACTGAATGGTCTCCTGCAGAGCAACAATACTATAAATCTGTGACGAATGTACTGGCTATGCTGGTCATTTTGGAGTATACAAGACAAGTCAGACCGGTACATCTTATTCACAGGTTTAACTGACTTTTTCTCCTAGGGAAAGATGAGTTCAGCATGTTACTAGGAGGTAGGAACTACCCACAGAGTACAATCAGCAAAGGGAGATGACAGTCCAGATGGGGCCTGCTGCTGCCATGTAGAAGAGAATAGGCAGCACCTCAAAGGGCCAGTAGCCTCACCACACACAAAAATTACCATTTGATGCAATGAGTGGTGGGGCATGCCATCTCACAGGTTCTGAGATTTTTCATCAAAACGTCATAACCTTCATCATGCATTGAATCTGACAGTGGTGTACTAACATTCATCAATTGGACTTGCCAGTTTAAAATTATTTTCTTGCCTTCTGCAGCCCATTAACAAACTTCTTAAGAAGAATAGTGGGCCTTCTCTTTGGAAATTACATCCCATTCTCGAAGTGACAGAAGTCACCTCCTCTTCCTGGAATGTGCTTTTTAAATCACACCCACATCTATTCTCCTCTATCTATCTCCTCTATCCATCTTCTATCCACCTCCCCCTCTCTCCCTATTTATTTCAGAACCCTCTTCCCCTCCCCCACTTCTGATGAAGGGTCTAGGCCCGAAACGTCAAGCTTTCCTGCTCCTATGATGCTGCTTGGCCTGCTGTGTTCATCCAGCTCCACATCTTGTTATCTCTATTCTCAACCCCGCTGACATTTGAAAATTCGGTGATATGACTGTTAGTTCTTGACTCCTCAGCCAGGGATAATGGCTACCATTATCAGATAATTTCTCACTGTATATTGTTCAAATTCATGAAAGGGCCTTAGGCTGTCACTTTCGGTGAGAAGTACAAAATCTGTTTCAGATAGCCCTGAAAGGATAAGGTATTTCAAAGGTTTAAGCAACAGGTGAAGCTCATTGCCTCATGCTGCTACTATGCAGAAGCAATGAATGGTATTCACCACTAAAAGGATGCTGCTGTTAAGCCAAAAACACTTTCTGCCTATTATATAGATGGGTAAAGTGGTATAAGACTTCCAGTGCTGGTGTGATGTTAGGTATTTTGGCATACGCCCCAAAACTGGTGATCCCATCAAATAACTTATCGCTTCTGCTGTTCACAACAAGGTACTGGCTATGTGCAGCCAGCCTGGGCTTGCAAAGCTGACACCACAGTGGCCAGTATTGGATGTGATTCTGTGATTAGAAAACATTTCCTAAAGAACCCTGAGCATGTGAAGAATTATGTTCGCAAACAATTTGATTGTTGGGTTCGTGGTTTAACACATTTGCGGAAGCTACATGTAGTAATACACAGGGCCTGTTCTTTGCAGACAGAAAAAACAAATACTCGCACTGCATCTGTTTCAACTCAACAAAATAGGTTTCCTCCATTCGTTGTTCATTTCTCAGGTTAATGCACTGACGAATCAAATTCAACCTGCCTGGTTAAAAATGTAAACAAAGCTTAGATGTTAACTGTCATGAACAGGTGATTCTCTACAGTAAAGCCTGTATTAATTAGAGTCCACTTACTGATGAGTCGGGACTCTTTAATGTTGTGTAAATGTTGTTTTCACATTACTTTGTTAGTTCTTGGAAAAGGACCTCTAATGCATGCAAGTTGAAAAGCTTTGATAACATGTTTTTTTTTAGAAATACTGCAGTCCTGAATTACCAAATGACCAGTTGTAAGTGTTTTACCACATGTTTTTCTGCAGGGCATGTTTTCTGAAGGTCTTATGCATGGTAGAGGCACTTACACATGGAAGAATGGAATAAAGTACGAAGTAAGCAAACACCAAAACACATCGGTGTTATCAGCTATTACAAACAGATTTAAAATACATTGATCAGCATGTAGAGATATAATGAGATTAGCAAAGAGGTGAAAATGTTTCTGTCGATGAGATACAACACTGTAATTGCTGCAAAATCTTCTTGCTTTATGTAAACTGGGTTGGTCTTGATTTAGCAGAGATAAAAGGTACTGCAGATGCTGGAGAATCTGAGATAACAAGGCGTGGGGCTGGATGAACACAGCAGGCCAAGCAGCATCATAGGAGCAGGAAAACTTGACATTTC
>JAHRHZ010000023.1:19770975-19782548 GCA_024137785.1 Ginglymostoma cirratum | reverse complement strand
TTTCCCTCCCCACCCTTATCTGCCTTCCGGAGGGACCACTCCCTCCGCGACTCCCTTGTCCGCTCCACACTCCCCTCCAGCCCCACCACACCCGGCACTTTTCCCTGCAACCGCAGGAAGTGCTACACCTGCCCCCACACCTCCTCCCTCACCCCTATCCCAGGCCCCAAGAAGACTTTCCACATCAGACAGATGTTCACCTGCACATCTGCCAATGTGGTATACTGCATCCGCTGTACCCGTTGTGGCTTCCTCTACATCGGGGAAACCAAGCGGAGGCTTGGGGACCGCTTTGCAGAACACCTGTGCTCAGTTCGCAACAAACAACTGCACCTCCCAGTCACGAACCATTTCAACTCCCCCTCCCATTCCTCAGACGACATGTCCATCCTGGGCCTCCTGCAATGCCACAGTGATGCCACCCGAAGGCAGCAGGAACAACAAATCATATTCAGCCTGGGAACCCTGCAGCCCAATGGTATCAATGTGGATTTCACAAGCTTCAAAATCTCCCCTCCCCCAACCGCATCCCAAAACCAGCCCAGCTCATCTCCACCTCCCTAACCTGTTTTTCCTCTCACCTATCCCCTCCTCCCACCTCAAGCCCCACCCTCATCTCCTATCTACTAACATCATCCTGCCCCCTTGACCTGTCCGTCCTCCCTGGACTGACCTATCTCCTCCCCACCCACCTACCTACACTCACCTTTACTGGCTCCATCCCCGCCTCTTCGACCTGTCTGCCTCCTCTCCACCTATCCTCTCCTCTATCCATCCTCTATCCGCCTCCCCCTCTCTCCCTATTTATTTCAGAACCCTCTTCCCCTCCCCCATTTCTGATGAAGGGTCTAGGCCTGAAACGTCAAGTTTTCCTGCTCCTATGATGCTGCTTGGCCTGCTGTGTTCATCCAGCCCCACGCCTTGTGGTCTTGATTTAGCTTTGGGTTTTGGTGCTATCAAATCATAATCAGACCTTTTTGGTGTGATACAGAATACAGTTCTTGAACTGTTAAAGGAAAAGAGACTTTATATTTAATCTTTGAGGACTTAAGGATGTTTTAACCAATGAAATATATTCGTCTCTGGCGATTCAAGTTCCACCCCAGGCTGCAACTCCCAGTACAGTATTTTGGGAGTACTGTAATGTCATACGTGCCTTTTCCCAGAGAGACATTATCAAAGGCACTACCATCTTAGCTGGATGCAAATGTACCCATGAGCACTATATCAAAGAAGAGCAGCTGAATTCTCCTCCCATGTTCTAACCAATATTTATCCCTCCACTGACATTATTAAAGCAGAATCTTTATCCATCATAACGATGTTTGTGGGACCTTGTGTGTAAATCAGGTGCTGTATTTTCTAAATTACAACACTGATTATACTTAAAGTGCACTACCTTGTTGTACAACACTTTGGAATATGAGGCCATCAGTTGTCTTATATAGATATATGTTTTACTTTAGTCTTTACAGGATGGTCATGACTGGGAGTTAAATATCCAGGGGTATCAAACTGTTCAGAAGGACAGACAGGAAGGTAGGGGAGGTGGTGTTGCTCTGATTTTTAAGGATGATATCAGGGTGGTAGTGAGAGATGATATAGGTTCTACTGAACAAAACGTTGAATCCATTTGGGTGGAAATTAGGAATAGCAGGGAGAAGAAGTCACTGATAGGTGTGGTCCATAGGCCACCAAATAATGACATCATGGTGGGGTGGGCAATAAACATAGAAATAGCTAATGCATGTAAAAATGGTACAGCAATTATCATGGGGGATTTTAATTTGCATATAGATTAGTCAAACCAGGTCGGTCATGGCAGCCTTGAGGAGGGGTTCATTGAATGCATCCGCGATAATTTCCTTGAACAATATGTAATGGAACCTACGAGGGAACAAGCTATAGCTTAGCTTGTTTATAGACTTAGCCCTCTGTAATGAGACAGGAATAATTAATGATCTCACAGTTAGGAATCCTCTCGGAAGGAGCGATCACAGTCTGGTCGAATTTAAAATACAGATGGAGCGTGAGAAGGTTAAATCCAGTACCTATGTCCTGTTCTTAAACAAAGGAGACTATGAAGGAATGAGGGAGGAGTTAGCTAAGGTAGAATGGGAGCAAAAACTTTATGGTGGGTCAATTGAGGAACAGTGGAGGACTTTCAAAACGATTTTTCACAGTGCTCAGCAGAAGTATATTCCAGTGATAAGGAAGAACTGTAGGAAAAGAGAGAGCCAGCTATGGATGTCTAAGGAAATAAAGAAAAGTATCAGATTGAAAAAAAAATACATACAAAAAAGCAAAGGGTAGTGGGGAACTAGTAGACTGGGAAATCTTTAAAGGCCAACAGAAAGCCAAAAAAAAGGTTATAAAGAAAAGTAAAATAGATTATGAGAGTAAACTAGCTCAGAATATAAAAACAGGCAGCAAAAGTTTCTATAAATATGTAAATCGTAAAAGAGTGGTGAACGTAAACATTTAGAGGATGAGAAGGCCAATTTTATAACTGGGAATGACGAAATAGCTGAAACATTAAACAGTTATTTCGTGTCGGTCTTCACAGTGGAAGACACAAATAACATGCTGAAAACTGATGGCAAGAAGGTTATTAGCAGGTGAGGACTAGAAACTATCATTATCACTAAGGAGGCAGTGCTGGGCAAGCTAATGGGGCTAAAGGTAGACAAGTCTCCTGGCCCTGATGAAATGCATCCCAGGGTACTAAAGAGGTGATGGGGGAAATAGCAAATGCACTAGTAATTATTTACCAAAATTCACTGGACTCTGGGGTGGTTCCCGCAGATTGGAAAACAGCAATGTGACGCCATTGTTTAAAAAAGGAAGTAGACAAAAAGCAGGTAACTATAGGCCAGTTAGCTTAACTTTGGTAGTGGGGAAAATGCTTGAATCTATCATTAAGGAAGAAATAGCAAGACATCTGGATATAAATTGTCCCATTGGGAACACCCAGCATGGGTTCATGAAGGGTAGGTCATGTTTAACTAATTTGGTGGAATTCTTGAGGACATTACTTGCATGGTGGACAATGGGGAACCTGTGGATGTGGTGTATCTGGATTTCCAGAAGGCATTTGACAAGGTGCCACACCAAAGGCTGTTACATAAGATAAAGTTTCACGGTATTACAGGTAATGTGTTGCATGGATAGAGGACTGGTTGATCAGTAGAAAGCAAAGAGTGTAGGGGTAAATGGGTATTTTTCGGGTTGGTGGACAGTGGCTAGTGATGTGCCTCAGGGATCAGTGTTGGGACCGCAATTGTTTACAATTTACATGGATGATTTGGAGTTGGGAACTAAGTGTGGTGTGTCAAAATTTGCAGGTGACACTAAGGTGAGTGGTACAGCAAAGTGTGCAGAAGACACTGAAAGTCTGCAGAGGGATATAGATAGTCTAAGTGAGTGGGCAAAAGTCTGGCAGATGGAGTACAATGTTGATAAGTGTCAGGTCATCCATTTTGGTAGGAATAACAGCAAAATGGACTGTGTTTTAAATGGTAAAAAATTGCAGCACGCTGCTGCGCAGAGGGACTTGGATGTCCTTGTGCATGAATCGCTAAAAGTAGGATTGCAGGTGATTAAAAAGGCAAATGGAATTTTGTCTGCCATTGCTCAAGGGATGGAGTTTAAAAACAGGGAGGCTATGCTGCAGCTGTATAGGGTCCTGGTGAGGCCACACCTGGAGTACTGTGTGCCGTTTTGGTCTCCTTACTTGAGAAGAGATATACTAGCACTGGAGGGGGTGCAGAGGAGATTCACTTGGTTGATTCCAGAGTTGAGAGGGTTGGATTATGAGGAGAGACTGAGTAGATTGGGATTATACTCATTTGAATTCAGAAGAATGAGGGGAGATCTTATAGAAACATATAAGATTATGAAGGGAATAGACAAGGTGGAGGCAGGGAGGTTGTTTCCGCTAGCAGGTGAAACTAGGACTAGAGGGCATCGCCTCAAAATAAAGGGAAGCAGATGCAGGACTGAGATCAGGAGGAACTTCTTCACCCAAAGGGTTGTGAATCTGTGGAATTCCCTGCCTAGTGAAGCGGTTGAAGCTACCTCGCCGAATGTTTTTAAGGCAATGCTAGATAAATTTTTGAACAGTAAAGGAATTAAGGGTTATGGTGAGTGGGCGGGTAAGTGGAGCTGAATCTCAAAAAGATCAGCCATGATCTTATTAAATTGCGAGGCAGGCTCGAGGGGCCAGATGGCCTACTCCTGCTCTTAGTTCTTATGTCCTTATGTTCTTATAGTCTTAAAATTAAGATAAATTAGTTGCAAACAAGCAATTTGAAATAAAATGCACCTTGGCCTTTTGTATCCATGGTTCTCTCAGTACTAAATAATTAAGATGTCATTTCTTAAACTTAATTTGTTATTCTACAGGGAGACTTTTCAATGAATACCCCTACAGGCCATGGCACCTACACATGGCCTGATGGCAGCACCTATGTTGGTGAGGTTGTAAATGGAATACGCCATGGAAAAGGAATATTCACAAGTACTGACCAATTAATTTCTTACACAGGAGACTGGCACCAAGCCAAAAGACATGGGAAGGTAAGAGCAGACTTTTTTCTGTTTGCTACAGCCTTTTGAGGAAGAGTTTCAAAGACACTTTGAGAGAAAAAAATCTCTTTATCTCTGTATTAAATGAGTGACCCCATTTTAAAAAATCATTTAATAGTGAATTGTTATTGATATTATCAAGTTTAATGACCTCACTTAATGAAGGACTTCTAATTTCAATAAATAACTATAATTAGAGGACTGGATACCACAGGATTACACTACTGCTTTCACCTCTGCAAATTGGGTTTGACTCTAGCTCATAATGATAGAAATAAAGTGTCTGCAATTTGTTGGTATTGAGAATCTATGGAGAAATGGGCTTAGATGGTTTCAGCCTGGTCTGTTGGCTAGTTGTGTACAACTCTGAACTGCCTTTCATTCAGTATTAGCCACCACTAACTTGAAATCAATCCCCTCAGATGTCAAGGGAAGACTTTTTATCTGAGACTGTATACACTTTGTGTGCAAATAGACAGCCCAAACATGGAAATCTGACAAAAAAAAACACAGCATTAAACTTATTTTGTTTTCTGAAGCTTTGAAATGAACACCTTCCTTAATTATGTCAGAGAACCACTTTCAGCTAGAAGCATATTTCAGCACAAGAGAACAGAGAGACAGGTTTTGCTACATTTGTAATTTACATTTGTCTTTGTACATTGCTGCGATCTTGCTTTCTAGGGCACCGTATACTTCAATCAAGAAGGGAGCTCATGGTATCAAGGTGACTGGGTAAACAATGTCAGGGAAGGCTGGGGTACGAGGCGGCAAGTATATTTTCAAGGACATTAATTTTGTAGGGTTTTGTCAATGTGGTTATTCATTTTATTGAAAAAGTACATCGTATAATAATTTTAGATAGACATTGTAAGTAGCATAGTAAAGTTAGAATTTGATATTTGAATTTTTTAAATTATTGGTAATCTGAAAGAAGTGAGTGAATTAAAAAGAAAAGACCAAAACAATATAAAATCCATGCATTTTTCAAAAAAACTTTAGTATGTTTTCTATAAACCTTATTACCAAGCTTGTGAGCAATATTGAGAATAATTTTCATTACAACTACAAACAGACGTGAAAGCCTTGGCATATTTTAGGAGGCTGAAAATGCTGAATAGTTACTATTGTTGTCAACTGAGTAGAAATGGTGAAGAGATGAGAGAAGAGTGTACCAACTCCACAGACCAGCTAGCTTTCTGTGCTGGTAGATTAATCAAAAATGGTTACGCAGAGACCTCTGATGGAAGAAGCAGACTTGATGATTTTGTTTTGAGTGCACTGCAGAATTTTCCCTGATGTTGAGTTAAGTTTAGCAGTTGGAAACTTCCAAGTCATATTACTTGCCTGTCTGTTACATCAATGCCAAGTATGTATACTTCCTATAGAAACAAAAACTGCTAACTTTGCAAGAAATTACCAAACACCAGCAGCTCGGGTAGTAGTGAACCTGACTTTCTCTTTCTCTCTCTTTTCAGTCCCTTGATTACTAACTGTAATTAGATAAGATATTTCTGAGGGATCATTTTGTCAAAATATATGGGCTGAAGTTAGAAATAAGAAAGGGATGGTCACCTTGATGGAATTGTACTGTAGGCCCCCCAATAGTTAAAGGGAAATTGAGAAGTAAATTACTGCTGTCATTAGTGAAAACATTTCTAAGGTATCATTTAATAAAAATATGTGGATTGAAATTAGAAATAAGAAAGAAATGATCACATTGATGGGATTGTGTTATAGGCCCCCCAGTAGTCAGAAGGAAATTGAGAAGCAATACGTTGAGAGGTCTCAAATATATTTAAGAATAATGATTGTAATAATAGGGGATTTTAATTTTGCCAACATTGACTGGCACTGCCATAGTTTTAAAGGTTTGGATGGTGAAGAATTTGTTTAATGTGTTCAAGAAATTTTTCCTTATCAATAATCAAACAATACTAGAGAAGGAGCAAAACTTGACCTTTTCTTGGGAAATAAGGCAGGGCAAGTGACTGAAGTGTTAGTAGGGGAACACTTTGGACTAGTGATTATAATACTATTAGTTTTAAAATAGTTATGGAAAGGAATAAGTCTTCCATAAAAGTTAAAGTTCTTAATTGGAATAAGGCAAATTTTAAGGATATGAAACAAGAACTTTCTGAAGTTGATTGGAGTAGACTGTTCACAGGTAAAGGGACGACTGACAAGTAGGAGGCTTTCAAAATTGTGATAACGAGAGTTCAGAGGCATTATGTTCCGGTTAGAGTGAAAGATAAGGCTGGTAAGATTAAGAAATATTGGATGAATAAAGATGTTGAGGTTCTAGTCAAGAATAAGAAAGAATCATTGATATAGACAACTGGAATCAACCGAATCTCTTGAAGAATATAAAGGGTCTGGGGGTATTCTTACGAAGGAAATCAGGAAAGCAAAGAGGGAATATGAGATAGCCTTGGCAGATAAAGGACAAAGATAATCCAAAGAGATTCTACAAGTATATTTGGAGCAAGATAGCAACTATAGAGAGAGTAGGATCCCTTAAGGATCAATGAGGCCATCTTTGTGTTGAACCTCAGGAGATGGGAGAGATAGTAAATGAATATTTCACATCAGTTTTTGCTGTTGAGAAAGGAATGGAGGCTAGAAAACTCAAGGAGGTAAATATTGATGTTTTGAAAACAGTTCATATTACAGAAGAGGAAGTGCTGGAGGTCTTAGAAAACATAAAGGTAGATAAATCTCCAGGACCTTGTTAGGTTCATTTTCGGAGACCCTCACAGACTTGATGTAATAACAAGACACTGACCTGTTTAGGAAAACACAAATCCTTTATTACAGAGCAAGTACAAGCTGTGGGGGATCACTGTACTCAACCTGGCACAGAGTGCAGAGTTTCGTAAGCGAGTCTCCCCGAGCAGCGGACAGTCCCCGCTTTTTATAGAGATAAAAGTACTGCAGATGCTGGAGAATCCGAGATAACAAGCATGGGGCTGGATGAACACAGCAGGTCAAGCAGCATCATAGGAGCAGGAAAACTTGACGTTTCGGGCCTAAACCCTTCATCAGAAATGGGGGAGGGATATACCTTATCGAGTGCATAATACATAAAGCAATTTTACATCTCACAATGGCATGTTACATGAAACAATCACTACATCGGACAATGACATGATACACAAACAACTACTACATTGAAAACATAAAGAGAGCAGGATACAGTATCGATTGTTCGCAAAGTGACTGCTAATGGCAGGAGGCGATTTCAAGTTGCCGAAGTGACAGAATGTAATTTCAAGCTGCCGAAGTGTCTGGCTTGAACAAAAGTCAGTGCCCTGGCCCCTTTAGCAGAAACAGAAGTTACAATCTTTACAGGATTTCAGAAGTCTTACACCTTTACAAACGCTGCCCACCTAATCTTATTTGAGACAGTTTCCACATACCCCTATGCAGGAAGATAAAGATTTACAAAGTTTATACCTAATTCTATTCAGGCAGGAAGCTTAAGGCAGTGTCTTTCTACCTATGTGTAGGAAGATAAGGATTTACAAAGTTTTACACCTAATTCTAGTCAGGCAGGAAGTTTGAAGGCAGTGCCTGCATACCTCTGTGTAAGCAGATAAAGAGCATTAATTTATAGAGAATATAGAAATCAATGGGATGTTATCCCAATAACATCTCAACCTGATCAAGTGTATCACAGGAAGTTAGGGAGAAAATTGCGGGGCCCTGAGCAGAAATATTTATATCATCTATAACTACAGGTGAGGTATCAAAGGACTGGAGGGTGGCTAATGTTGTGCCATTGTTTCAGGAAGGCTGTAAGGAGAAGCCTAGAAATCATGAGTCTGACATCGATGGTGGGTAAGTTTTTGGAGATAATTCTGAAAGAAAGGATTTATATGCATTTGGAGAGGCAAGGATTGATTAGGGATAGTCAGCATGGTTTTGTGCAAGGAAAATCGTGTCTGTCAAACTTGAGTTTTTTAATAAAGTAACCAAAAGGATTGATGAGGGCAAAGGAGTAGACTTTGTTTACTTGGACTTTAGTAAAGCCTTTGAGAAGGTTCCATGCGGTGGAGTAATTAGTAACGTTAGATCACATGGGATTCAAGGTGAGCTTGCCAATTGGATACAAAATTGGCTTTACCGTAGGAGACAGAAGATGGTGGTGGTGGAGGGTTGTTTTTTGAACTGGAAGCCTGTGACCAGCGGCGATCCACAGGGATCTGTACTGGGTCCACTTTTGTTTGTCTATTATATAAATGATTTGGATGACAATACAGGAGGCATGATTAGTAAGTTTGAGGATAACACCAAAATTGGTGGTATAGTGGACAGTGAAGAAGATTATCTATGATTACAAAGAGATCTTGATCGATTGAGTCAATGGGTTGAGGAGTGGCAGATAGAACTTAATTTGGAAAAAGGTGAGGTACTGCATTTTGATAATACAAACAAGAACAGGACACAATTAAGCATAGGACCCTGGGTAATGTTGTAGAACAGAGAGACCCAGGGGTTCAGGTACATAATTCTTTGACATTTGCATCACAAGTAGACAGGGTGATTAAGAAAGTGTTTAGCACCCTTATCTTCATTGCTCAGACCTTTGAGTAAAGGAGTTGGGATATCATGCTGGGGTTGTATGGGATGTTGATGAAGCCTGTTCTGGAGTACTGTGTGCAGTACAGGTCGCCTTGTACAGGAAGAATATTATTAACCTCCTCAGAGAGGGTTCAGAAAGATTTACTAGGATGTTCCCGGCAATGGAAGCTTTAAGATATAAAAGTAGGCTGGAATGGCGGAGACTTTTTCCACTGGAGCATAAGAGGTTGAAGAGTGGCTTTATTGAGGTTTGTAAAATTATGAGGGACATACATAAGGTGAATGACAAGGGTCTTTTCCCTCAGATGAGGGAGTTCAAAACTAGGGGGCATATTTTTAAGGTGAGAGGAGAAAGATTTAAAGTGGACATGAGGGGCAACGTTTTTCCACAGGGTGGTTCATGTGTGGAATGAACTGCCAGAGAAAGTGGTGGGATGCAGGTACAGTTACAATGTTTAAAAGACATTTGGATAAGTTCATGAATAGGAAAGGTTTGGAGGAACATGGGCCAAGCGTGGGCAGGTTGGACTAGTTTAGTGTGGGAACATGGTTGATGTAGACTGGTTGGACCAAAGGGCTTTCTTTCATGCATTGTTTTTCTTTATGCATTCAACCAAACCCGTTGGGATCCTGTATGACTCTATGACTCCCCCCACCCCTGCAAACTGCAAAGCCCAGGTTTCCTATTTTTTCTCATGCATACAGACATTAATACTTGATTCAAATACCCAATACTGATATGTGAACATGGGATAGAGGCTATTTGACTCTGGAAAGTCTAGCAAATAACTCAAATGCTATCCTATCTCACATCAATATGCGCAAGTTTCAACAATTCACTGAATGGGAATTAGAACTGTTGATTTCCACAACCCTTGCTCTCCCACCCCTCTTAATACATGGCCAGGGAACACACTATAGAGTTCTCATTGCAGCCTGTCTGATTCAGCAGCGACTAGGAACCAAACCAGTTGGGATGCCGGATAGCTTTGGACCTTTTTATTCTGATGACTAGGGGAAGAAAACTGATTCTCTGTATGTCGGGGATGTAACTGAGTATTTCATTAAGGGCAACATCTAAATATTCTGTATTGCAATGTGCTATGTAATATGAAAATCTCTGTGTAGGTATAAGAGTGGGAATGTTTATGAAGGGGAATGGAAAGGCTTTCAACGCCATGGGGAAGGCACCATGAGTTGGATTTCTACCAATGAAGAATACACGGGGCAGTGGCAAAACGGTTTACAGGTAGGATTTCAAATTGTTAAACTTTCTTTTAGTTGAAGGTGTATGATGTTGTCAACAGAACAAATTATTCTACAGTTTCCATTAAAATGGCCAAGATTTTAACTCCCTCAAAATTCACTTGCACAAAGCAAAACTTGGGCTTGTGGTTTCTCAAATTCCAAATTCTATACAAAAATAGAATGAACTTCTGGAATCGCAGCACATTCAGGAAGGCCTGAGCAATTAGTTTCACTGCATATTGTAACCCAGGTGGCTTGGGTGTGTGTGGTCTGAGGTTGGGAATGGTGAAGTTCATCTGTGTGACTTTGGTCCATAATTTATATCTCAGGCCTTAATTTAAATTTGTTCTTCCCATTTTCTTTCAATCATTAATGGGATTTAGAACTGTTGATTTCCCCAAACCTTTCTTTCTCACTCCCCTTAGTACCTGGCCAGGGAACACACTGCAGAAGGTCTCGTTGCAGCCCTCTCTGATTCAGCAGCGACCAAGAACCAAACCAGCTGACATGGTGGCATCACTGGCTGGTCCATCCCTAATTGCGCAGAGGGCAGTTAAGAGTCAACCACATTACTGTGGGTCTGGATTCACATATAGGCCAGACCAGGTGATGATGGCAAATTTCCTTTCCTAAAAGGCATTAATGAATCTAAAAGACATTTCTTGACAATCAGCAATGGTTTCATGGTTAATATTAAACTCTTATTTCCAGATTATTGTTGAATTCAATTTCCACCATCTACCATGACAGTATTTGAACCCAGGTCTCTAGAATATTATCTGGATTTATAGTTTAGCAATAACACCACTAGGCCATTGCCTATTCCATAGGGGTGAAGCCACTGAGGAGGATCAGTAATTGTACCAGGAATTGGATGCTATTAGGGTCTAAGGGAGCAAACCCTGATGGAAGAGATAACAAGCATGGGGCTGGATGAACACAGCAGGTCAAGCAGTATCATAGGAGCAGGAAAACTTGACGTTTCGGGCCTAAACCCTTCATCAGAAATGGGGGAGGGGAAGAGGGTTCTGAAATAAATAGGGAGAGAGGGGGAGGCGGATAGAGGATGGATAGAGGAGAGGATAGGTGGAGAGGAGGCAGACAAGTCGAAGAGGCGGGGATGGAGCCAGTAAAGGTGAGTGTAGGTAGGGGGG
>JAHRHZ010000023.1:19741287-19765975 GCA_024137785.1 Ginglymostoma cirratum | reverse complement strand
GGTGGTAGTGGACGGAAAATATTCAACATGGTGCTCAGTTACGAGTGGTGTACCACAAGGATCTGTTCTGGGTTGTCTTCTATTTGTGTTTTTTGTAAATGATTTGGATGTAGGAGTGGAAGGGTAAGTTCGCGGACAATATGAAGGTGGGTCGAGTTGTGGATAGTGCGGAGGGTTGTTCTAGGTTACAAAGGGATATTGGTAGGATGCAGAGCTGGGCTGAGAAGTGGCAGATGGAGTTTAACTCTGAAAAGTGTTCAATTTGGAAGGACAAACTTGAAAGCAGAATACAGGGTTAACAGAAAGATTCTTGGCAGTGTGGAGGAGCAGAGGGATCTTGGGGCTCATGTCCACAGTTCCCTTAAAGCTGCCACCCAGGTGGATAGAGTTGTTAAGAAGGCATATGGTGTGTTAGCTTTCATTAATAGAGGGATTGAGTTCAAGAGCCATGAAGTTACGCTCCAGCTATACAAAAGCCTGGTTCGGCCACATCTGGAGTATTGTGTCCAGTTCTGGTCGCCTCATTACGGGAAAGATGTGGAAGTCTAGGAAAAGGTGCAGGGGAGGTTGTCTGGAATGGAGGGAAGGTTGTGAGAGCTAAGGCTTTTCTCTTTAGAACGATGAAGGCCGAGAGGTGACTTGATAGAGGTGTACAAAATGATCAGAGGTATACATAGAGTGGACAGCCAGAGACTTTTTCCTAGGGTGGAGGTAGCTATTACGAGGGGGGTGTAGTTTTAAAGTGAGTGGTGGTAGATATAGGAAAGACGTGGGAGGTAGGTTCTTTACTCGGAGAGTGGTAGGGGCGTGGAATGCATTGCCAGAGAGGGTAGTGGATTCGGCCTCATTAGGGGCATTTAAGCTGCAATTAGATAGACATATGGATGATAGTATAAGGTAGGGGCGGAGGTTAAATAGACCTTAGGTTTAGGATAAAAGTTCGGCACAACATCGTGGGCCAAAGGGCCTGTACTGTGCTGTACTGTTCTATGTTCTATGTTCTCTTCATACCTAAAACATTGCAATCCAAGGCAACATCCAGAAGTAGGCTATGTGCGCCAAATAGTCTGCTCTGCCATTCAGTAAGATCATGGTTGATCAGATATTCTTCAACTCCACTTTCCTACATTATACCCATAACCCTTGAATCCCTTACTGATTAAATAACTGTCCATCTAGGGCTTTAATATACTTAACAACCCAGTCTTGATTGTCCTGTGCAGAAAAGAATTCCACAGATTCACTCCAGGGCTAAATTAATGAAGTGCTTTATTGACTCACAAAAAAATTATTCCTTATCTCTTAATTTAAAGGGCAACCCCTTATTCTGAGATTATGTCCTCCAGTCGCAGAATCAAGCAAAGGTAAACAACCTCTCCGCCTCTATCCTTTCAGTCTGCCTAAGAATCTTGCATGTTTCGATAATGCCTCTTCCCATTCTTCTAAACTCCAATAAGTGCAACCAGTGTACTCAATCTCTCCTCATAAGAAAATCCCTCCATACACAGAAACAACCTAATGAGTCCCCTCTGGACTACTTCCAATCCCAGTATATTTTTCTTTAGATAAGGAGGCCACAACTGTTCAGAGTATTCCAGATGTGTTCTGACTTGTGCCTTGTATAGTTGTAGCACGGCCACCCTATTTTTATATTACATTCCCTTTTAAATAAAGGTCAACAGTTTACTTGCCTTCCCTATTACCTGCTAACCTTGTATGCTAAGTTTTGCAGCTCATGCATGAGGACCTCCAAATTCTCCTGTGCTGCAGCTTTCTGCAGTCTTGTCAGGGCCCAGTTTTTCACCATTTAAATAGTATTCAGTTCTTTAATTCTTCCTGATAAAATGCATAACCTTACCTTTTGCCTTATTATGTTCTAATTGCTACTCACCTAACCAGTCTACATCATCCTGTGGTCTGTGTCATCCTCACAACTTGCCTTCCCACTTATTTTTGTGTGATTTGCAAACTTGGCTATAGTATACTCACTTCTGTTAGCCAAGTCATTAACATATAGTATACATAATTGTGGTCCCAGCACTGGTCCCTGTGGTACCCCACTAATGGAATCCTAAAAAAATGCCTCCTTTATCACAACTCTCTACCTATCAGTTAGCCAATTCACTATTCATGCTAATATACTACCCCCAATGGGTTCTTTTTAAGGAGCCTCATCTGTTGTACCTTATCAAACACCTTTGGAAATCCAAATATATTACATCTACTGGTTCCCTTTATCTATCTTGCTTATTAACTCCTCAAAGAATTATACTAAATTTGTCAGGCATCTTTTTCTTAACTGAGATACATCTTTGCTAAGAATCATAATCTTTGTTCCTCAACTATCTTTGCTGCTAAACTCCTTTTCCAGTACTTTCCAGCTAAGTTTGCCCTCATCCCAATGTAATTACCCTTATTTAAGCTGAGCAAAGTTGCTCATAAACAGAGTTTCTCATTTTCAAACAGAGTACTAAATTCTACCATGTTGTGGTCGCAGTTGCCGAGGGGGTCGCAGTTGCCGAGGGGATCTTTTATTCTCAGATCATTTGTAAAAACCCATTTCATTATACACATTACCAGATCCAAAATAACCTGATTCCTGATTGAATCCACAACATATTATTCTAGGAAACTGTTCTAAGTTGTAAATATAGTGTATTTTTTTTTCTCTTAGTTGCATTTGCTGATTTGATTTTCCTAATCTACATGATTATTAAAGTTACCCACGCTTAATAAACTGCCTTGTTTATATGTTCTAATTATCTCCTGGTTCATTATATGTGTAACAGAACAACTACTGTTAGGAGCTCTACAGACTATTCCTACCAACATCTTCTTCCCTTGTTGTATCCTAGATGTGGAGGTGCCAGTTGGACTGGGGTGGACAAAGTCAGAAGTCACACAACGCCAGGTTATAGTGAAGTGGACTTCACCTGACGAAGGAGCAGCACTCCGAAAGCTTATGATTTCAAATAAACCTGGTGTTGTGTGATTTATGACTTTGTTTTATCCTACTTTGCCCATGTAGATTCCACATCATCCAATCCTGATCATTTTTTTGCTATCATACTTAGTCCATCTCAGACTAACAAATCTACCCCATGACTCTTCCCTTCCTTCTGGTCCTTTTGAAATGTCACAGAACCCTGAGTATTTAGTTCTTAGCTTTGATCTCCTTGCAACTGTGTCTCTGTAATAACTAAAGTTCTTCCCATTAACCATTATTTGTGACATTAATTCATTTATTTTGCTCTGAACTACACATTGAATTAAAGAGCCACAAATTTTGCCCTTTTACCATTCCCTCCTAAGACTTCTGCTATTGCTTTTTTTTATATTTGTACTCTTTGTCCCTTTCTGTCCCACTCTGGATATTGTTATCAAAGCCATTGTCCTGCAATGCCACCATATTTGTTTGCTTAGTAAACCTACATATCCCCCTCCCAAATGCTAATTAGTCTAAAATCTTCAATATCGTTGTAGTTATTCAATTTACCAGGTCACTGATCCGAGCACGGTTCAAGTGAACCCCATCGAATAGAACTCACTTCTATCCAAGTACTGTGGCCACTGCTTCATGAACTGAAACCCATTCAATTTTTAAGCTATACATTTAATTCCTTGATTTTAGCTACCCTGTGCCAGGTTGCCCATAGTAATACTGAGATTATTATCTTGGAGTTTCTGCTTTACAGTTTAGTTCCAAACTGTCCAAAATATTTCAGGAGAACCTCCTTCCTAGTCCAGTCAATGTTGCTGGTACCAACATTGATGAAGACTGCTGGATCCCTTTCCAAGTTCCTCTCTAGCCTTGAGGAGATGTCCTTAACCTTGGCACTAGGCAGGCAACACAGCCTTTGGACTCAAGCTCATAACTGCAGAGAACAGTATCTATACAGCCAAGTGATAGCTTAGCCAATGATGAAAGAATAAAACTCTATCTCAATAATGTATTCTGTATCTAGATAACAGTTCTGCTCTCTTGAAAATTATACTGATTGTCTTATGTAAATTTAAACTTAAATTGCTGTCTTTCTTGCATTTGCTGAATGTTTGACATATGGCAGTAGTTCTGGAAAAATGCACCATTGTTTACTCCAGACTGATGTGGTCTGCTAGACAATTGGTATTCAGTTTAGCAAAATGTATTTTCAAACTAATTACACCCACATTTTAAATCAGCTTTTCTACCTTTTGTACCATTAGGGGACATTCACGTTGAAGAATGGTCATACTTTTGAAGGAAAGTTTATTGAAGATCGTATGGTAGAGTTTCCTGAACTTTCAATCACTGGAATGAAGACACCAGACCTTGGTACTATGCAAACCCAATTGCCACTTGACACTGGTAAGAAGCTTTGCAGAGATATCAATCTGCATCATGTGGAAGTGCTCAGTTTTCAAAGCATAATGTAAGCACCACCTGTACCTTCTTCTCCCCCCCAACATACTGTTGGTGAGTACTTTGAAAAGAAATTACATTTTGTTATAAACTTGCACCATAATAATGATGGTACAATTACTGCAGTAGCTAACTAACTCAAGTGATGTTGAGAAACCAGTGAAGGATGATGCAAGCTTTAGGAATGCAAATTCTGGAGGGTGGGGTGGGTTTACAGCACAGAATTGTTGTATCCTATACAGCTGGGAGGCTGCAGGGTGATGAGGGTGGGAAGGGTTATGTCAAGAAGCAAAGTGGCTTGGCGCAGTAACAACAGGAAAATAGTCACACTTGATGGAAAAAATACCAAAACAAAACTAAACCATATAAAATTTAGTTGCAGGTTGAAAAATGTTTGTGGGTCTGTCATTAAGGAAAAGTCATCCAACAATGTCTAAATATAATGGGCCTAATTTTAATCCATTCAAAGCCTCTCTACTCACACAGAAATTGGACCCAATATGTTGATTGTGGTCCCCAACTAGCTTCAAAAGAGCTAAGACATAAGTGGAACTATGGAGGTACCTGTATCATCAGGTTTAGCCCCTGAAATAAATGGAAATAGTGCAATATGACTATGTTGTAAACATTGGAAGCTCCCACAATATATAAAAGTTCTTAACATTTGCACATGGATAAATAGAGTTAATAAATGATTTCAAAATCAGTGAAAAGGAATAAAAGTTCAATATTATTTCTATGATAGATAATATCAAAACAGGTGGTTCAAAGGGTATCATTAAGTCAGTTCTGGAACGTAACGTGGAACTTGATATTGCTTCACTTTTGGAGGTGATTCCAGAGGAAGACATACAAAATGAGCTAATGCAGGTAAAAATAAATTAAAACAGATTTTGAAAAGCAGTACCATTGTTTCAGTACCATTACGGTCTCTAGCAGCCCTTAAACCAGTGATTTGTGGCGTTACCATCTCATAGGCCTCAGATCACCAGTCTCCTACTGTGTAGTCTTCAGACACTGGTTCTAATGCCATTTTCTTGTTCTATGCCAAATCCCAAATGCCTGCAGCCTGTCTGCCCTGTTTTTTTTCTTGGTTTATAGCCTCAACACCCTTTCTGCTCTTTTAGATTCAAAACTTCTCATCTGTTCTTTATGATCCTGACTACTTCTATTCAGGCACTGCACATTGTTTCTCACTCCAGCCTTAGGATAATTCTGCTCTGTTATCTCCACATTGTTTCCTGTCAATTTGCATTTACAATATTTGATCTTTATTTACCACTGGGTAATGATGTAACTGTGCATCATATTGGGATCATAGCGACCACTTTGTTAATTCAGAATAATCTATACATATGAGTGTTTACTCACACACATTCACATAGCTTTATAAATTATTAACTTGGATGCTTCATAATCAGCCACAGTATTCGAATTATTTATCTGTTTGATATTTATGTAAGTTGGCAGGTATTTTTCCTCTTCCCCCTACATATTTGATTGATCCTAATCTTGTGACAGTTCTTCACTCAATCGCTTTCTAGCCCAGTTCCCACTATGCAGCCATGTATTCCTCTGGCCTTCTCATTCCATGCATTAGTCCTGCACCCATTCCTAGCCCAATTCTATCCCACCATCTTTCAAGGATCTCTAATCAAACACATTCAATAAAGTTACTTTATTAGAATAACATAATATGTGACTTTAAATTTTGATTTTTTGTGCAGTTAGAGTACGCTACTCTTCGATATTTGTCAGAACTGAGGAAAATATACACTTTCTACAGTAGCCTTGGACATCAGCAAACACTGGATAATACCTTCTTAATGAGCAAACTGCAGTTCTGGCGCTTTCTGAAAGATTGCAAACTTCACCATTATGCCCTGAGTCTGGCTGACATGGATAGGATCCTTAATGGTAATCAAATGTCCTTTGGAACACAAATCCATACCCTTTTACTTAGTCGTTCTGCATGATATTACTAATGTGATGTAGCAAGAAAACTGCATCTTCAGCTAGTCAATTACTCTTTAAGAAAGATGGCATTGCTCGTTGGACTTGGATGAAAATGTTCACTCATGCTCAAAATTTGTGAGGGAGTGTTGATAGAGTAAACTAGGAGAAAATGTTTCCGTTGATAGGAAGGTCGATAACCAAAGGACACAAATTTAAATTAATTGCCAAAAGAGGCAAGGGAGGATGAATGGAATTATGTTTATGTGGGAAGTTTATATGATTTGAAACACACCTGCCTGGAAAGATGGTGGGACCAGATTAGTAATTTTCAGAAGGAAATCGAATAGTTCCCAGTAAAGGCTTTGTATAAGGCTTGAGATAAGAGTGTAGGGAGAGGCACTAATTGGACAGCTCTTTGAAAATGCTGAATGGCTTCGTATTGTGTTGTATGAATCACTGTCTGTTTCCTAAATTTAGAGTAATGAATAGTCGAGGTAACCTGATAGAAATAATCATTTAGAAACACAGAATTTGAGTATTGTTGAAAAACGACACATTGTTGACAATTTTCATCTGACACTCATCAGGAAATTTCACAAAAACACAAATTCAAAGCGAAAACCAACATTTGTACCGCACGAAAGGAGTGTGCTGATTTGGTTGGCAAATGGACTCTGATTGGCAGAGGTATTGGCATGGAAAATACACCCATGGGCTCTCTCTCGCAGATTATTATAGAAGTGAAGTTCTGACCTGTATATACTTAATATTTAACATATTTAAAGGAAAGATAATATTTGGTATCGTACCACATAGCACAAAGCTGGGTAAGGAGCAAGTCAGTATTCTTTTATAGGCAATGGAAGTTTCTTCAGATGATTTCCTCATTGGGCAAGGGATTGATGATGAAGCAGCTACATATGGTGTTGTAATTAAAGCGTTTGATGACTATTTCAGTTTTAGAAAATCACCATTATTATAGAGTCATACAGACATATACCACAGAAACAGACCCGTTGGTCCAATCAGTCCATGCTGACCATAATCCCAAATTAAACTAGCCCCACCTGCCTGCGCTTGGCCTATATCCCTCCAAAGACTTCTTATTCATGTACTTATCCAAATGCCTTTTAAAAGTTATAACTGTGCCCGCATCCACCAATTCCTCTGAAAGTTCATTCCACACACAAACCACCCTCTGTATAAGAAAGTAGTGTTGTCGAGAGTCAAGAGAACACAGGCTCTGGTTATCAGATTGTACAGAGGGGAGAAGAGGCAATTCTCATGACCTCACAAATTACTTTATTAATGTATTAAACAAGACACGTGTTACTTAAACGTCTTTATCACAAAACTAGACCATATATACTTTTCCACAAACTGAACTAGGACCTAATTATACACCCACTAGAGTCCTCTGACACTCCCTAAATAGATACAGAATATAAAAGCTAATACCTAATCAGGATAGCTGCTGCTGATGACGTGGGCTGACACTGGCCAGGCACTGCACTCGATGTCGTCACCACATCCTTGACGAAGGGTCTGCTTCTGCGATGGTTGGTCTCCAGAGTTTTTGCTGGCTGCATGCCCTGAGGGTCTTCTTCATATTTTTTCTCTTATCTCTCTCAAGTCATGTTGTCTTCCCGTTTGCTTGGGCTAATTCACTTATTGCATGCCTTTACCTTATTGGCACTGACATAGACACTCAGGTAGCATTACCTCATTGTTTCTTGTCCAAATAAGGCTTTTGCATGACCTCATCTTTCTTACTTTTTGCAGAACTTAGTTTGTTCAAACTGCTTTAAATTGGCTCACACTAGCACCTGGGTGCAGGTTATTTTTAGTTTACAAGCTCTTCTTTCTTTGTGTCAGCGTCTTTGCATTCAGTACCTCTTGATAGCGATGTAGGTGTCTTGTACCCCTCTCTCTCTCTCTATCTTTCTGCAGCCTCTGACTGATGCCTCCCCAGGCAGCGATGTCAGCAGCTCTCTCTCTCTCGCTCTCTCTATCTATCTCTCTGCAGTCTCTTGACCCAAAGATACTTATCTTTGGATCATTCTCTGTCCCTGTTCTGTGGACCACTCCTAGGATTGTCAGTGTTCTCGAATGAATGTATCACATCTAAGCTGTTATATTGTTATAATATATATAAAAATGTACATATAAAAAAGTGCGTGTGTGTATATATAGATAAAAATGTGCACATAGGAAGGAAAAAAGTGAAAAACGTAAACATAACTTAATTCACACAGTGTTTCCATAACATTCCTTCTGTTTCATTATCGCCTCCACTTCCAATCTTTGTAAAAATTCATTTTTCCACCTTCTAAGGTAACATTCATTGACTATGATGATTACTAATGTACATAGAATTACTACTACAGCAGCATACAACAGAATTCAGACCCATGGCTGTATTTGAACATTAGTTCCCCATTCCCACAACCCAAGGTCAACAACTTCTTTGCTGTTTCAGCATGAGTTCTAATTATATGTGTCCAATCTGCTGTCAGGTGTGGAATGGATGGTAGTTCAGTGGGAACAAATCTCCACACATCTTGGTCTGTATCAGTACATTGGATTGTAAGGTTTTCTTTTATCACCACCCTGGTTATTGGCTGGGGTAGTGCTTGTCCACCAATCATCAAATCAGAGGTCACATTATTAATAGCTAGATTGTGTACTTCCAGAGGACATTTTCTCCATCCCTTGGTATAGTTCGTGGCTGCTGTGGCTATGTATTACATTTCCCCTACAAGGGCATATTGTAGAAAAGCCTGGTTATTAACAGGCAGAATGGATAATGAACAGTTTTCCTGGATACTGAAACCACAATCTGTCAGTCTCTGTCTTCTTATCTCGTCAGGACAGGCCCAGTAATCCCCTCCTTGGTGACATTTTGACAAATCTATCCCTTTCTCAGCACCATCTAATACATTGGCATGAGATGGTGGGTTACTTAAAGATATCAAAGTACCTTCATTGTACTTTCCCACATTATGAACTCTTCTTTTAAAGGGTAGGTCACATTATTTTCTTCTTGGGGAATATGAAACACTACCCAACATAATATTTCCCTTTATCATTGTCACAAGTATCCAACGCCCTATGAGTTAAGGTCAAACTTCTGAGGTGACATAGGGGTTCCTTTTCTCCAACCCACTTTATTAATTGTTCATCTGACTCCCAGACTGGGACTTGATGAGCATACAGCTGTAACAAATTAGTCCTGATCATCGTCAACACTCAGCTAGAGTATATGGCACATACGTCAGCCTTTTGGGCCTCTTCAGAAGTATTGGCCATAAGATCAATGATTAATTTCATTGTATCCTGTAAAGGGTTTAGAAATTTAACTGTGTCTAGGGTTACTTGTGACGCACCCTAGCCCATCTCGTTGGTTCATATCTGATCCAAGTAACCTTCTCCAGTAATGACTTTTCTGCTGGAGCAATCGTATCTGACTTTCCAATTCTGCTATGTCCAAGGTGTTGATGGTTGCCACTCCTGATGCATATCCTGCTCCTGCCAACTCCAATAGTTCTTATTTCTTTTTATTCTTGTTAGGCGTAAGCTCTCTCCTGCTCAATTTGTTCGTCAAGGAGGTGGACAAATAATTGTTTTGTGGTGGATGAGCACCATTCTGAAGAAATCATTTTGGTTAGATTAAAGACTACCTGGATATGCTGACGTCCTGGTACCAAAGTGACAGATTCTCCGGTCTCTTCTAGCACCAGATCCACAACTTCTGTTCTGTACTGTGATTCACTACATCTGGGTTCTGGTGTGGTTTTAATCACTGGGGTTGTGGGGTAATAAGCTTCTTACGGGTCATGAAAATTATGAAGGGCCCCGGCCCCTGACGTGTGCATCTCTCAACGTCCTTTTTTCTCTCCTCCTGTATCATGTCATCCCTTGTACAATTGATGATGATCCAACCAATGTTCTTGAATTGCCTTGAGTAGCCGCCCCAGACAGCATATCTTTTATACCTCCAGAACTCTGTTGCATGAGAATTGTACCCTTGTACCTTCCAATATACACAAAATCTTCCCTGCGCATGCCAACCCATCCACTCCCATATAATACAGATATAAGTCCCCTCTGCTTCCTTTATTAGTTCGTATTTTCTTGCGCTGCGGAGCAGAGTCATTCTTGATCACAGGATATTCTTCCAGCATTGATGCTGCTTGAGGCACATTTACTCATCGTGATGACTCTGATGCTGGCTGTTCTGTAGTTTCAAGCATGATCAGCCCAATAGCGACAAAATATATTACTCCACTCATCCTAGGTTATTCTGCTCTTATTTACAATTTCTTTCTTATCACCACTATAAGCCCAGTTCTGCCATTCTCTGAGCCAGATCGTCTGTCCCCTGTACCCAATCTGTTTCAGATTCTAACCATCCATCTCGCCTGACCCAATTACTTCCTCTACCCTTTCTCTTTTCCATTTGTCATTTTCCTTGGCTTTCCTTTATACGTGAGAGGCCAATATCGGGTCGCGTTCCAGTTATCTCTTTGGATATCTGTAACCAGTCCTGTTCTTGGTCTCTTTGACCTTGGGAACTTGGAACATTGTTAGCATTGAGCATCACATGCCAATTGTGGCTATCTTGTTTCTCTCGTACTAACTTTAACTGATTGATGTGATACCAGCTACTGTTGCCTGTCGCCGTTAATACCTTGTATATGGAAGGACTAGCCCTATCTGCTATCTCATAGGGACCAGTGAACTTTGGACTTAAGAATGAGGTGGGCTGGTGTAATCTTATCATTACTCTTTGTCCGTGACTCAATTCTATTGGGCTGCCTTTTGTGTCGAAACAGGCCTTACTTTCCTCCTGCTTCTTCCCTTGTTGGTGGGCAGCTGCGTGATTTGCTTCCTCTACTGTTTCTACCAACTGTTGTACCCATTTTTCAGATATGATATTGTCTACCTCGGGTTCAGACAAGTCCAAATCCCTCCATTCCTTCCATGTCCCTTCCTACCATGAGCTTATAAGGAATGTAGCTTGTTGATGAAGCCACAGTGTTCCTCAGTATCATTAACATATAGGGCAGGACAACCTGCCAAGTTGTCTGATGCTGCTGCATCATTGTAGTTATCATGTTTTTTTTAATATCTGATTCATCCTTTCCACAATTCCACTAGACTGCAGCCTACAGGATATGTGGAATCTCTGACTGATCCTAAGAAGGGTCATTACATTTTGAATTATTTGTGCCGTAAGATATGTTCCCTGGTTTGATTCTCTGCTTCAGGGTATACCCTAATGAGTTAATACCCGTCGCAACAAAATTTTTTGCAGTATTCCTGGCTGTGTTTTGCCTTTGTTGGGAAAGCTTCCACCCATTTAGTAAAGGTATCCAACTATTTCCAGAATGTGCTTGTATCCTCCTGGAGCAGGGGATAGGGGTCCTATATAGCCTATTTGTAAATTAGCCCACATCCCTTCTACTGGTCTAGTATGTCAGCGGGCCCCTTTCTTAGCGTTCTTATCGGGGTTATGCTGTGTGCAGATCAAACAATTCGTAATGTAGTGTTCTACGTCACGTTTCATTGCGGGCTACTAGCACACTTCCTTTACCTTATCCAGGGTATTTGCCACCCCTTTATATCCCCATAAATCAAAGTACCAGTGAAATTTTTGATTTCATTTCCCCCTCTGGCACCACAAATATTCCTTCATATAAAACTACTCTGTCTGGCACTTAGATCCCCTTGTGTGCTCTATATGTGTTTGATTCTGCTCCTTCCATTATTTTTTTCAATTCCCTGCCTTTCTTTTGCTCCTGTGCTAAATCCATTACCTTGACGTGTTTCTTCTTCTGGCCCCTGATTTCTTCAATTGGTGGCTGCCATTCCTGCCCTTTTATAGCACCTTGTTTAGCTAACTCATCAGCCTTCCCGTTCCCCCGGACATAATTTTAAGTGAGTTTTTACCTTTGTGACCCTATATCCTTTCCCTTGTGCTCCTTCAAAGATGTATCATAACAGTGGAGCCGATGTAAGGGGCTTTCCATCTGCTGAGACAAATCCTCTCACCTTCCATCGGGGCACATATTCCGTGAGGTTATTACAGACATACATGCAACCAGAGTATATAACTGATCCGGTCAGAAAGAGTTCCGACTGGTCAACCACAAATGCAACGGCTGCTAACTCTGCTGCCTATGCACTCATGGTTCTGGGTAACTTTAGGGCAACACTATATCTTTCCTGTCTGTTCCCATCCTCCATGTATATCACACGCCCAGTATTCCTTTCTCCTTCCTGTACAAATGAAGAACCATCCACAAAAATTTTGAAATGGGGTTCTACCGTTCCTTTTTGCTTTGCCTCCCTGCTTTCAGGCCCTATGTTACCCCCTCTCATTTGTTTTAACGCAAATGGGCCCTTGGGCCTATTTGCTATCATCAATTAACATTTGTGTTTCTCCCCCGATACACTAAGTTGTCTGCCAACATGGTGGTGGCTTTTACTCCTTTTCCAATGATATCCCTTCCCTGCGACAACAGTGTCCATCTAGCAATTCTATTTTGGCTAACTAAACCATCTTTAAACCTTCTGTTTAACAGTAGCTGTATTCTGTTAATATTGTAACTGGGTTTAGCCCCACTATGTAGGTAAAATGTTGCATTGCCCAAAAAACTACTGGCAGATGTTTTTCACATACTATCTACCCCTGCTCTACCGTTGAGAGCATACGTGAGGTGTATGCTACTGTCTTAAATTCCCGTGCATCTCCTGTAACAGAACTGCTGAGAGGGTGGTGTCTGTGGTGGCAATCTCCAATGAAAATGGTTCATTTGGACTTGGACCCAGTTACATTAATGATATAGATGAAGGCGTTAAAAGTAATATTAGCAAATTTGCTGATGACACAAAGCTGGGTGGCAGTGTGAAATGTGAGGAGGATGTTACGAGAATACAAGGTGACTTGGACAGGCTAGGTGAGTGGGCGGATGCATGGCAGATGCAGTTTAATGTGGACAAATGTGAGGTTATCCACTTTGGTGGCAAGAACAGGAAGGCAGATTACTACCTAAATGGAGTCAAGTTAGGTAAAGTGGAAGTACAACGAGATCTAGGTGTTCTTGTACATCAGTCTATGAAAGCAAGCATGCACATACAGCAGGCAGTGAAGAAAGCTAATGGCATGCTGGCCTTCATAACAAGACGAATTGAGTATAGGAGCAAAGAGGTCCTTCTGCAGCTGTACAGGGCCCTGGTGAGACCGCACCTGGAGTATTGTGTGCAGTTTAGGTCTCCAAATTTGAGGAAGGACATTCTTGCTATTGAGGGAGTGCAGCGTAGGTTCACAAGGTTAATTCCCGGAATGGCGGGACTATCATATGTTGAAAGATTGGAGCGACTGGGCTTGTATACACTTGAGTTTAGAAGGATGAGAGGGGATCTGATTGAGATGTATAAGATTATTAAGGGATTGGACATTCTGGAGGCAGGGAGCATGTTTCCGCTGATGGGTGAGTCCAGAACCAGAGGACACAGTTTAAAAATAAGGGGTAGGCCATTTAGAACAGAGTTGAGGAAAAACTTCTTCACCCAGAGAGTGGTGGATATATGGAATGCTCTGCCCCAGAGAGCAGTGGAGGCCAAGTATCTGGATACTTTCAAGAAAGAGATGGATAGAGCTCTTATAGATAATGGAATCAAGGGTTATGGGGATAAGGCAGGAACAGGATACTGATTGTGGATGATCAGCCATGATCATAATGAATGGTGGTGCTGGCAAGAAGGGCTGAAGGGACTACTCCTGCACCTATTGTCTATTGTCTATTGTCTATTGGGGTTTTCAGAGTTGGCGCATTAGCTAGTGCTTGCTTCAGAGTTGCAATGGCCTCTGTGTGTTTTGGTTTCCATTCCCAGGCCACATTCTTTTTCAATAACTCCATCAATGGAGCCGCTTTTGTAGTGAATTCGTCAACGTGGTCCCTGCAATATCCCACTAAGCCCAGGAAGGATCTTAACCCTTTGACGCCCCGTGGAACAAGGAATCTGCAGACTACCTCTTCCCTTCGTTTGTCAATTTCTCTTTTCCCCAGTGACAGAATCATTCCCAAGTAAGTCACTTTCTGTTTCATTATCTACACTTTCTTAGGGTTTACTTTCAAACCCAATTCTGGCAACAGCTGCAGCAGTTCACTTAGCAGCTGATAATGTTCCTCTTTAGTTTCAGTTTGTAGAAGCAAGTCACTTACCTACTGCACCAGACACTCAAGTTTCAAGAAGCGTTTTAACCCCTGTCTTAGACGTTGGTGAAGTTATGAAATCCCTGCGGCAGAGTGGTCCATGTATATTGCTGGCCTCGGAAAGTAAACACGAATTCATGTTGGCACTCTTTGTTCTGTGGGATTGACCAAAACTTGTTACTTATGTCCAAAACCATGAACTATTGCGCATCCTCATTTTGTTTGATTGTTGTGTCTGGGCTAGTTGATACAGTGGGGGCTGTTAACAGGGTGGTCTTGTTCAACGCTCTGTAGTCTACCTCACCGGGCAAATAGGTGAATTGTTAGTGGAAGCTATCGGTCTCAGTATCCCTTGCTGCAGAAGACTCTGTACCACCTTTCCTACCTCTTCTTCTGCCTGCTTAGGAAAACCATACTACGTCTTTGGGGTCTGGACCCTGTATACACACACTCCCAGCCATCTTCCTACAGTCATGTTTATGTGGGGGCAAATACTGCTGAGTATCATGCAATGAGTTGCTGCACTTCGTGACCATCAATCATCTCCCCTCGCTTTATCCACTTTTCGCCAGCTGTGCATATCCTGTCCTGATATTCTCCCACCGGGATAAGCGTGCAGTTTTCACTGCTCATACCTTCAGGCATTTGCCAAATCATGCAATTAACGGGATCAAAACAGAGTCCCGCTTTGATTATATAGTTACTCCCTGAGATATGTTCTTGTTTCCTAGGCAGGTTGATAAGGACTACTGAATGTTCTAATACTATGTCTCCCACACTAACCTCCAACGGTACACTCACACGTCCCACTCATGAATGTCTCATGAATCCGCTTAGAATGATTTTATTTTGAATTTTCCAATTTGTGTCATTAACATTAGTAGTATTGATGATAGTTCAGGATCCCCCAGTGTCCCACAGGAATGTGACAGGGCAGCCTCCGACCTTACCATAGTGGGAGGTGATGTCCTAGTGGTATTATCGGCTGGACTGTTAATATAGAGACCCAGATAACATTCTGGGGACCTGAGTTCAAATCCTACCTTGACAGATGGTGGAATTTGATTTCAGTAAAATATCTGGAATTAAGATTAATGATGACCATGAATCTATTGTTGATTGTTGGGGGAAAAAACCATCTAGTTCACTAATGTCCTTAAGGGAAGGAAACTGCCATCCTCACCTAGTCTGGCCTACATGTGACTCCAGACTCACAGCAATGTGGTTGACTGTGAAATGCCCTCTGGGCAATAAGTGATGCCCACATCCTGTTAATGAATAAAGGAAAAAAAAATTCACTAGGGGTCTTCCTTGTTCTGACCCACCCCGTATCACATACGCATAACAGAGAGACCTGCGACCATCATTGCAGTTCAGGGTACATACCCGAAGATGGCAGTATCTCCATCACACTGAGGGTTGGATCAGTTCTTTCATGGGTAAGCACTGGCCTCCTCCTGATCCTTGTTTTCACGTCTTGGATTCGGACATTCTCTTACGAAATGTCTCGCTTGGCCACATTTGTAGCACCTGGACACCCTGTTTCGTGTTCTCC
Source organism: Ginglymostoma cirratum (assembly GCA_024137785.1). Taxonomy (NCBI): domain Eukaryota; kingdom Metazoa; phylum Chordata; class Chondrichthyes; order Orectolobiformes; family Ginglymostomatidae; genus Ginglymostoma; species Ginglymostoma cirratum. Next base: position 19,749,840 of record JAHRHZ010000023.1, on the reverse strand, counting down.
CTTTTCCCAAGACATTCCCTCTGTTGGATAGGCTGGAGGGGGTGCCCTCCGAGTAGGTCTTGTCCCTTTGTTTCTCCAGATTGTTGCCTGATCTTTAACAGGCGTCATCCATACCCTAGAGGTTTTGGGAGATCTTGTTTTGTCTTTTTCCCATGCTCTAACCATTTTCTCAATACCCAGGCCTCTTTGTGCGTGTGATCAGTGCTGTAATGCCCTCTTTGACTCCTCAGCACCATGAAACACCAGTGTTCTCAGCCATCGGTTCCTCGCTGCTGCCTCCAGATTGTTCCTAAGGGTGTACCGTATATCCCCTGAAACACTCCCAAAGGTATCCTGTAAACGTGCTGGGGTGTTCATTTTTCCTTTGGTAGCACTTTGTCAGTACCTCCACTGGGTCCCCTCTGTTAGCACCCATGATATTTAACACCTGGTCTTTTAAAGCCTCAGTTGTCCCTCTACCAAATCTCTTCTGGTAAGGCAGAGTGTATGTGTGGGTGCAGGCACATTATTATTAATTTTCTTTCCTCAGTGTCATCTAAACCATGTATTTCCCTCAGGCGACTGACCACTTGGAACAGCTCCCTAAGATCGTCCCCGGGTGTGCATGTTCCTCAACTGCTGTACTCCCCAGTGGGGTGAAATATACTACCCTCTCACCCTCTACCAGCTGACCACTTGCCCGTATTTCTCCACTACTGGTTACAAGGCGGGGGCCATGCTGGAGCTGACGGGGTCTCCGACCCTGAGTCATGAACTGGTGGTGGATCCTCTGGTGAAGGCTCCCCGTCATCATGACTATACCTAGCTGCTTCATCTGCTAAAATTTTCCCCATCTAAGTCCCCTTCACTGTCTTCCTCACCTCTTTCAGATGCGAAGGCGCACATTATGCCTCTGCACGGCTAGCTGATCTTGCAGCTTCTCTACCTGTCTGTGACATTTTGTGTGATCTGCAGCAATACGACTCTTGTCCTGAGCTGCTCTCTGAATCATATTCGTTGCGGCTTTTGAATCATTACATTTTTGCTTCCGTCCTTCCACCTCAGCTTTAGCTGTCTGGACTTCTCCCTTTTGCTTATTCCTTTCCCCAACCAGCATCTCACAATGCATCTGGTACTGATTCTCCCTGACCCTGCAGATCGGTTACCTTCTTACAAAGGCGGGCTACCTTCTCACGAAATCTCTTATTCTCTTCCTCTATCCTGTCCCTCCACACTTTCTCTAACTTGACTTGCTGCTGGTATTCACAAAGTCCCTTATTCTCTTCCTCTAGTCTTTCCCTCTTTACCTTCTCTAACTTGGCTAGCTGTTAGCTTTCTATCCATTCCTCCATTAAACAGCCGATCGCTACCACCTTCTGCACTGTTTTAAACCTCTTGTCCGACATCTTCATTTGGGCAAAAGTGCATCCCCAGCAGACTTTCCCTTTTCCCTAGTGTGACCTGCATATTTTCCGCATTGCAGCCACTTTCCTATTATGTGTTTCTGGTGTTGCCCTGTCCAATCAGGGCAGTCCATTCTCTCCTGATTCATCATTGTATACAGGTGGCTACGGATTTACCCCAAGCTCCCATTCTCTCTGTACTCTACTGATTCGGTTTGACTCATGCCTCCTGCTGACACAACAGCAACGTCTTCCCTTAAATCCAAAACTCCCGCTTGGTCTGACCCGAGTTTCCTGCTGACTCAACGGAGAGATCTATTCTTGGATCTGAGTCACGGCACCATAATATGTTGTCCAGAGCCAGGAGAACACAGGCTCCGGTTATCAGATTGTACAGTGAGGAGAAGAGTCAATTCTCATAACCTTACAAATTACTTTATTAATGTATTAAACAAGACACATTTTTATCACAAAACTAGACCTTATATACTTTCCCACAAACTGAACTAGGACCTCTTATCTACCCACTAGAGTCCTATGACACTCCCCAAGTAGTTGCAGAATATAAAAGCTAATACCCGACTAGGATAGCTTCTGCTGCTGACATAGGCTGATGCTGGCCGGGTGCTGCACTCGATGTCATCACCAAGTCTTTAACGTAGGGTCTGATTCTGCAATGGTTGCTCTCCGGAGTTTTCACTGGCTACATGCCCCAAGAATCTTCTTTTTACTTTTTTTTCAAGTCGCGCTGTCTTCTTCCCATTCGCTTGGGCTAATTCACTTATTGCATGCCTTTACCTTATTGGTGCTGGCCCAGAGACTTAGGTAGCATTACCTCATTATTTCTTGTCTGAATAAGGCTTTTGCGTTACCTCATCTTTCTTACTATTTGCATAATTTAGTTTATTCAAAACGGTTTAAAGCAGCTCAAACTAGCATCTGGACGCAGGTCATTTTTAGTTCACAAGCTGCTTCTTTCTTGGTGTCAGCACTTTTGCATCCAGTACCTCCTGTTAGTAATCTGGGCTGCTGGTACCCCTCTCTCTGTCTCTCTCTCTTTATCTTTCTGCAGCCTCTGGCTAATGTCTCCCCAGGCAGTGATGTCAGCAGCTTGTACCTTTCTCTCTCGCCCTCCCTCCGCAGACTCTGGCTAACAGTAGCCCCTTCTGTCTTTTATAAATCTTTCTTCTCTCACCTTAAAAGTATGTGCCCTAGTCTTAAAATCCCCCACCCCAGGGAAAAGACACCTGCCATTCACCTTATCTGTACCCCTCATGATTTTATAAACCTCTATGAGGTCACCCCTCAACCTCCTATGCTCCAGTGAAAAAAGTCCCAGCCTATCCAGCCTTTCCCTATAACTAAACCTTCCATTCCCAGCAACATCCTGGTAAACCCTTTCTGAACCCTCTACAGCTTAATAATATCCTTACTACAACTGGGCAACTAGAACTGGACACAGTACTCCAGAAGAGGTCTCACCATCACCCTTTACAACCTCAACATAACACCCCAACTCCTATACTGAAAGGTCTGAGCAATGAAGGCAAGCATGTTAAACTTCTTAACTGCTCTGTTACATGTGACACAAAGAATTATGTACCTGAACCCCTAGGCCTCTCTGTTCCACAGCACTACCCAAGGCCTTACTTTTAATTGCGTAAGTCCTGCCGTTGTTTGTTTTACTAAAATGCAATACTGCGCATTTATCCAAATTAAATTCATCTACCACTCCTCAGTCCATAGACCCATTTGATCAAGATCTCTTTGTAACTTTAAATAACCTTCTTCACCGTCCGCTATACCACCAATTTTGGTGTTGTCGCAAACGTACTAACCATGCCTTCAATATTTACATCTAATTCTCATTTGGCAAGTTTGCTAAAATAGCTGAATATTAATGAGGCAAATCAGGTCATTTAACAAGCAGTAATCCCCTTGATTTTGTACCTCATTGCTGCCTACTGAGAAATTCACCATACCACTTGTGGAAACTGTAAAAGATGGTGTGAGATACTCATGATGTCAAAACCACCTTTGCCAGGCATCTCATCTGATTCTGCTGCAACTCTTGTTCAGATCCTTATAAAATTCCATCCTAGATTCTAACCCTATGGGAATTAAACTCATGACACAGGTGAAAGGGAGAAAAGGAAAGTGGCCTATCATATTGCGACCCCTTGTCATCCAACAGCATGGATTAAGATTAAGGTATCAATTAAAGTGTAAATATCCATCAATATTTATAAAATATCAAGACTAAAATTCAAACAAAATCTACAAAGACTGTACTGGAACCTTTTATTTTCCTCTCTGAGAATCAAGGTTTCTGTATTCATTAGACCTGAATTCATGAACTGTGTGGTGTTATGAATTAAAATGAATTTGAAGATATTAATATTAATATTATAATATGTTAAGCAGTCTCCAAAAAATCTCATAAATTAAGGTATTAATCTTTTGATTGTTGCAGGAAAATTTACTACACTGGAGGAAACTCACTCTCCATTTGATACATTGTTGCTGGGGAAGTTCCTGAGCTATATTATTATCCTGGCATACCATATTTACCACAAGAAGCATGAGTAAGACACTTATATTTAGCTGCTGTAAACAGCCATATTCTTTCCATCTCCTTTGAATTGGACATTAATGCAATAACTATATTTTGGAATTACACATTGAGGGGTTTGTAGAGTTGGATCTGGAAGTGCAGGCCTAAAAATGGGAGGGAAACGACCCAACTGGATTCTGCTTAGCCAGGGCGATAATGGGACTTCAGTACCTAACTGGGCACAATTAATAACTGGGTATTCTCAATCAGCACTTATTTAAGTGTACTCTTCTGACTAGGTTTGGATCATTCAGCCAGTGCACAGTGTATTTACTAAATCAGGAGGCTCTCCGTAAAAGGATGGAGGCTTCCTAGCTGCACGCCAGGTAGCTTTCAGATCTGAATATTCCATTCAATAGTCTAGGCTCCATGTAGTAATCAACAGCTGCAACCACAGGGTTTTTTTGTTTAGGCACATTGGAAGGCCCTAGCCCTTCTGGCCCTCTTTTCTCCTCAATTTGTGGCCAACAACAAGGAATGGAGTCTCCTTTGTGTCCCACCTATAAACTTCAACGCTGCTTACCTCTGACAGTGGGGCTGCTGAACTTTGACTGCTGGATGGATCCATTTGGCCATCCAGATGTGGAAGGTGCCTCCAAAATCTCCACTGGGGATCCACTGCTAGCAATCTCAGTTCTCCATTTACATTTCTTCCCCATGAAGTGTTTGGAAGATTCTGCAGTTAGTGCTTATTATACATTTTGGTTTTGAATCACACTATTTGAGGATTTCTTGATGTACTACAAAAATAAATGTATTGTCTGTTTATGTCAACTCTGTAATAGTATTGGCTTTGAAAACTGTCGGCCTTTGAAGTTTAATTCTATGTAACTATTCCTCCATTTCCAAACAGCTAGCATCCTCCTTCTAGTTAGTTCAAACTTTTAAGCATACTGAGGTCAAGGTGGGTTAATAAAGCATTTTGTTTTAAATGTTTAAGAGCCTCTTGAATTGAACAGGAGAATGGCTATGTTAAGTGGCCCCTCCCAAGATTAACTATTTTCATAAAGTAATTAATTTGAAATAACAAATATTTAGTTATGCCTGAGCATTTTTTAATTCATTAATGAATAGCGGGAATTTCTAGCATGTGCAGCATTTATTGCTCATCCCGAACTGGCCTTGAGAAGATTATAATGAGTTGTTTTCTTCAGCTCTTAGGATGTTGAGACACCCACAGAGCAGTTAGGAAAGGTGTTCCAGACTAGTGAAGGAGTGGTGATATATTTCCATGTCAGGATGATGTATTGTTTGAAGGGGAGCTTGTAGGTGGTGGTGCTCCCATGTATCTGCTCCATCCTTCCAGATGATAGAATTTGAGGGTTTAGAAGGTGCTGTCTAAAGAGCCTTGATGAGCTGTGGCATTGCTTCCTGTAGATGACACACATTGCTTTCACTGTACGTCAGTGGTGAAGGGAGAGATTGTTGAAGGTGTTAGATGGGATGCCAATCAAATGGGCTGCTTTGTCCTTGGTGGTGTAGAGCCTCTTGAATGTTATTGGGTCTGCAGTCATCCAGGTAAGTGGAGAGAATTAGATCACACTGCTGACTTGTGCCACAAAGATATTGAACAGGTTTTGAGGAATCAGGAGGTGGGTTAACGAATGCAGAATTCTCAGTCTGTAACCTGCGAATAGAGCCAGTGTTTATTTAGAATCATAGAATTCCTACAGTGTGGAAGCAAACTATTTAGCCCATCAAGTCCACACTAACCCTCTGAAGAGCATCCCTATAACCCTGCTGATCCACCTAGCTTGCACATCTCTGGACTCTATGGGCAATTTAGCGCGGCCAATCCACCTAAACTGCACATCTTTGGACTGTGGGAGGAAACCGGAGCACCCAGAGGAAACTCACACAGAGGCAGTGAGAATGTGCAAATTCCACACAGTCACCTGAGGTTGGAATCAAACCCAGGTCCCTGGAGCTGTGAGGCAACAGTGCTAACCATTGTGCTGCCCTCTGGCTGGTCCAGTTCAGTTTCTGGTCACCGCTAACCTCCAAGATATTGCGAATGGGAAATCCAATGATGGTAATGCTATTGAATGTCAATGCGAAATCTTTAGATTCTCTCTTTTTGGAGATGGCCATCGTCTGGCATTATGTGGCATGAATGTGACTTACCACTTGTCAGCCCAAACCTGAACGCTATCCATGTCTTGCTGTATTTGGATACAGATTGTTTCAATGTCTGAGGAATCAGGAATATTGCTGAACATTGCACAATCATCAGCAAGCATCCCTATTTCTGACCTTATGGTAGAGGGAAGGTCATTGTTGAAGCAGCTGAAGATAGTTGGCCTGGGATACTACCTCGAAGAACTCCTGCAGTGATGGTCTGTATCTGGGATGATTGACCTGCATCAAATACAACCTTTTTCCTTTGTGCTGGGTATTACGCCAACAAACAGAGCTTTCTCCCTGATTTCCATTGACTCAAGATTTGTTAGAGTTCCTTGATAATGCAGTGTGTTAAAAGCTACTTAGATGTTAAAGGCAGTCACCCATTCCAGTTCAGCTCTTCTGACGATGTTTGGATCAAGGTTGCAATGAACTTAGAAGCTTAGTTTGTCTGAAACTAAGAACCCAAACTAAGTGTTAGTGAGCAGGTTATTGTTGAGTAAGGCCATTTGATATCTCCATCAATGACACATTCCTGCATTTTGTGGATGACTGAAAGTAGACTGATTGAATGGTAATTGGCCCTGTTGAATTTGTCCTGCTTTCCGTATGGACAGGACAAACCTGGGCACTTTCTACACTGGTGGGATGCCAAGATTGTAACGACTGGAACAGTCTGGCTAGGAGTGCAGCTCGTTCTGGAACACAAGTCTTCAGCACTACTGGCAGAATGTTGTCAAGGCCTGTAGCCTTTGCAGTATCACATGGCTTCAGCCATTTCTTGATGGAATGTAGAGCAAATCGAATTGACAGAATATTGGCATCCATTATGCGAGAGACGTCAAGAGGAGGTTAAGATGGATTGTTAACTTAGCACTTCTAATTGAAAGATGCCATTGCTTCAACCTTGTTGTTTGCACTGATGTGCTGGGCTTTCTCATTATTAAGGATAAAGGTATTTATGGGGCCTGTTCCCCAGTGAGCTGTTTAATTGTCTTACACCATTTATGACTGGATATGGCAGAACTGCAGACTGTTGATCTGATCCATTGCTTGTGAGATTGCTTAGCTCCGTCTACCGATTCTCCTTATGCTGCTTGGCATGCAAGTAGTGCTACATTGTAGCTTCACCAGGTTGGGACCTCATTTTAAAATTTGCCTGGTGTTGCTCCCAACATCCTCTCTAGCACTTTTCATTGAGACTAATTGTGTTATGTATTGTAATGGATTGTTACCAGCCTTGTTACAACCATGGTGAAGCAGCAAATGGGATTTTCCCTCTTGATTGGATAACAAAGGTCAAGACTGTTTCTTGATGCCGATACTGCATTGGGCAATACAGTGACACATTATAATGTTCATGGGGATTTAGAGACAAGGTTCACTGTGTGATTAAGGGTGAGAGGGCTATTACAAATATATGAACAAATCGAACAAGGTGCGGAATGAACCTTGGCTCAAGCCTGCTCTGCCATTCAATAAAATCATATCTGATCTGATTGTAATCTCAAATCTGCATCCTCATCTATCTCTGATTGCCTTTTATGCCTTGCTTAACTGGAATCCATTTATTTCTGCCTTAAAAATATTTCAGGACCCTGCTTACACCATCTTGTCAGGAAGAGAGTTCCAAAGACTCATGATCACAATTTTTCCATATAGGCCAGACAAGGATATAGCTATTAGAAACATACTGCTTATACTGAATACTTCTGACCTGTTTAAAGTTAAATTAATTTGTCTGTTTGTTTATAACTGAAGATTTGGAGAGATAGAATGTATATACTCATATTTCATATTAGTGACATGGATTCTTTGTTTAATTGTTGGATTTTGCTGCACTTGCGCTTGACATACTGGGCCAGAACAGGCAACGGTGATTCACGACCCTCAGTTTTTCTATGTAGGTCCCTCAAGGATGTATCTATATAAATGTACTGCTTTGCAATATCCACTTATTTATGAACCTCAACCAAGGATAATAGACAGCATAAAAGCCACAAAATATAACTTGCCTCCTTGTCTGCTATAAACTTCTCAAACTGAATGAATAGTTGTTGTCACAATGATGATTTTCTCATTACAGAGGCCTGGGATCATTACTTGCTGCATGTTTTTCTAAGGTAGTGACCAATAATATTATTCCTTATGCCTGCAATGTTAACGGTATGTACAATTTTCTAAATGCAAATTAATAAAGTAGCCACTGATAGTACACAATGATCTGTTTTGCTTAATCTGATTTGAATATAGGATTGTGAGGATATATTCTGAAGTTTTGGAGAAATGATTTGCACCCCTTGGGTGCATTCACTTGTCAGAGGTAACACGGTGTAGAGCTGGATGAACACAGCAGGCCAAGCAGCATCAGAGGAGCAGGAAAGCTGACGTTTCGGGTCGAGACCCTTCTTCAGAAAATCATTTTCTGAAGAAGGG
>JAHRHZ010000023.1:19626570-19736287 GCA_024137785.1 Ginglymostoma cirratum | reverse complement strand
TGGAAAAGCTCAGCAGGTCTGGCAGCATCTGCGAAGGAGAAAACAGATTTAACGTTTCGGGTCCGGTGACTCTTCCTCAGAACTGAGGATGGGTCACCGGACCCGAAACGTTAACTCTGTTTTCTCCTTCGCAGATGCTGCCAGACCTGCTGAGCTTTTCCAGCAACTTTGTTTTTGTTCTTGATTTACAGCATCTGCAGTTCTTTTGGTTTTTATTAATTTCTTGCATATACCAACACTTACCAACAGAGGGAGTCAGACCCCGTGCCACAATTAGAGGCAGGATCACCTATACACTAAAGAAATTACAGTGGATAGGCCAATTAACAAGAACAGACTTCCTAAAAATGAAACCTGATGGTTCAAACACCCCCCCAATTCTATGGACTACCCACGGTGCACAAACCAGACATACACCTTAGACCCATAGGTTCCTTGCTGGGCACACTGACACACAGGCTAGCCAAGGAGCTACAACATAAACCGAAACACCTCACTAACGGATCGACTTGCTCCATACACTCCGCACAGGAATTCCTGAATAACATCAGAAACATAAAAATCGAAAAGGATGAAACAATGGTCTCCTTCAACATTACGGCATTATTCACCTCCATTGACATGACACTAGCAAAGGAAATACTAGCCGCATCACTAGACAATCCGAAAACACAGACCTCCAATGAAACCATCAGTAAGAACAATATGCTGAAATTATTAGACTTATGCTTTACCATGCAGTTTGTCTTCAACGGCCAGGTATATGAACAAATTAATGGGTCACCAGTGGTTCATCTATTTTGGATCTTATAGTGGAAGCAGTAATGCCAAGACTTGAACACACAGTCCTCCCCCTGATCCAGCCTAAACTATGGGTCAGGTATGTGGACAATATTTTTGTGATCATTAAATGAGCAAAGTTAAAAGAAACACACCACCTTATTAACAGCATACTCACCGAGATCAAGTTCACCAGGGAAGAGGAGGAGAACAATCAACTCCTGTTTCTAGGTGTAATGGTGAGATGAACAAATAACAGTCAATTCCTTACCATTGTATACAGAAAGACTACACACATACAGACCAAATCCTGAACTACAACAGTAACCACCCCAGTGTCCACAACAGAGCTATGTCAAGACTCTACTTATACGAGCAAGAACACACTGCAACACCCCGGAGCTCCGCAAAAACGAAGAGGAGTACCTGTACAAAGCCTTTGCAAGCATTGGGTATCCTAACAGCTTCATCCGCCAATGTCTGTCAAATAAACAATACCAAGAAGACACTGTATGCCCCAACACAATGGCCACCCTCCCCTATATTAGAAACATATCAGAACTGACTACAAGACTCCTACGACCTCTTGGAATAATGATAGAACACAAACCAACAGCCACACTTTGCCAGCTACTCTCAAAGAGGAACGACCCCATACCCACAATGAGCAGGACAAATGTGATACACAAAATACCATGCAGCAACTGCGAGAAGCAATGCAGAGGACAGACCAGCAGGAAACTCGCCACAAGGATACACAAACACCAACTCGCAGCAAAATGGCATGACCAATTCTCCCTCACTTCTATTCACGCCGACAAAAGGACATCAGTTTATTTGGACAATGTAACAGTACTAAGATAAGCAAAACAAGGACAACCATGAGAATTCCTGCAAGCCTGATTTTCAACCACTGGTGCGATAAACAAACATGTTGAAATAGACCCCATATACATACAACTAAAGAGCAAAACCGGAGACAGAACTACCCACCATAACAGACCAGACCATATAAGTTCAGAGCAGAACAGAACAACAACACTTCAGTGGAGGCTAGGCAGCACTGAAGATGTCACCTAGAAGTGGGACGAAATGTTTGCACAAAAACCAGTCAGTTCAGTGAACCAACCAACTTCTCCATAACTAGGTGATATTTCTTCAACGTTGACATTTAAACCCAGCCTGGTATGCACAAGAGCATTCTGACCTACCAGCACACTCCAGTAGAGTTAAAATTATTTTTGTTTTAACTCAAATCCTTGAGTATCCTTCAAGGGAAAAACAAAATCTGTCTGTAATTTGGGTTAGAGGTTAATGCTGCTGCCTCACAGCATCAGGGACCCGGATTTGATTCCAGATTTGAGTGACTGTCCGTGTGGAGTTTGCACATACTCCTTATGTTGCATGGGTTTCCACTGGTTGCTCAGGTTTCATTCTACAGTCCACAGATGAGCAGGTTAGTTGGATTGGCTGTGTTAAATTGCCTTGTAGAGTCCAGGGTTGTGCAGGGTAGATGGATTAGCCATGGTTAATAGGAGGTCTCGGAGATGGCGGTGCATGTCTGAACAGGCTGCTCTTTGGAGGGTTGGTGCAGACACAATGGGCCTAATAGCCTCTATCTGCACTGTCTTGCTGTTGAACAGAAGGTAGTCAGCCCCTTGTTATATTTATAGTCTCAAGATTATATTTTTTATTGAGATCTGTCTCTTGATTAAGCTAGGTACTAAGTTAGCCTAGAGCAGTGTTTTTAGAGCAGTAAAAGAGCACTGTTTTCTGGGTCTGTAGATTGTAAAGGTGCAAAGAAAACCTTTAGTAGAGTGATGTGCTCTTTCTGTCAGATGTGGGAGATCAGGGAGAGTTTCCATGTTTCTGATGATTATGTCTACAGGAAGTACGCTTGTTTGCGAATCCTATTGGATCGCATGGATCGGTTGGAGCAGCAGTCAGAGGCAGTGAGGAATTTACAGGAGCTAGGGGGTGTGATGGATAGCAGTTACAGGAAAGAGAAAAAGGTACAGTCAGGTAGAATGGTGACCTCCAGGAAATGTAGGAGATGGAGGGAGGTAGTGCAGGAGTCTCCTGTGGCTATCCCCCTGTCAAACAACTATGCTGTTTTGGAAAATGTAGGGGGTGATGGACTGTCAGGGGAGTGAGCACTGACAGCCAGGTTTCTGATACTGAGACTGACTCTAATGTAATGAGGGGTACGCCATGTTCCAAGCAGTCAATTGTGATAGAGGACTCTCCACTCAGAGGCACGGACAGACGTTTCTGCGACCGACAGCGAGACATCAGAATGGTATATTGCCTCCCTGGTGCCAGGATCTAGGATATCTCAGAGAGGGTGCAGAATATTCTCCAAGGGGAGAGGGACCAACAGGATGTCGTTGCACACATTGGAACTAACAACATAGGAAGAGATAAGGACGAGATTCTAAGAGACAGTATAGGAAGTTAGGCAGGAATTTAAAAAGGAAGTCCTCAAGGGTAGTAATATCTGTATTACTCCCACTGCCACAAGCTAGTGAGGACAGGAATAGGAGGATAAGGCAGATGAATGTGAGGCTGAGGAGCTGGTGCAGAGGAGAAGGATTCACATTTTTGGATCATTGGAATTTCTTCTGGGGTAAAAGTGACCTGTATAAGAAGGATGGATTGATCCTGAATTGAAAGGGGACTCACTTATTGGCAGGGAGATTTGCTAGTACTGTTCAGGAGGATTTAAACTAGAAAGGTGGGGGAGGTGGTGGAACCCAGGGAGATAGTGAGGAAAGAGCAGTCTGAGACTGATAAAATTGAGAAAAGTAGTAAGTCAAACAGTCAGGGCAGGCGGGAACAAAGCAGAGAATGAGGTAAGCCTGATAAATTAAACTGCATTTATTTCAATGCAAGAGGCATAACAGGTAAGCCAGATGAACTCAGGGCATGATTGGAAATGTGGACCTGGGATATCATAGCAATTACAGAGATGTGGCTCAGGGATGGACAGTACTGGCAGCTTAATGTTCCAGGGTGTCAATGCTATAGGTAGGATAGAAAGGGGAGCAAGCGAGGAGGGGGAGTGGCGTTTTTGATTAAAGATGACATTACTGCTGTATTTTTTGAGGATATTCTTGGGAAGTTATTTGGGTAGAACTGAAAAATAAGAAAGAGATGATCACCTTATTGGGATTGTACAATAGACCCCCAATAGACAGCGGGAAATTGAGAAACAAATTTGTAAGGAGATCTCCATTATTTGAGAGAATAATAAGGTGGTTATGGTCAGTGATTTTAATTTTCAAAACATAGACTGGGACTGCCATAGTGTTAAGGGCTTGGCTGGAGCGGAATTTGTTAAGTGTGCACAAGAAAATTTTCTGATTCAGAATGTGGATATACCTACTAGAGAAGGTGCAAAACTTGACCTACTGAGGAAATAAGGCAGAGCAAGTGACTGAGGTGTCAGTGGGGGAGCACTCTGGGGTCAGTGAACATAATTCTATTAATTTTAATATAGTGATGGAAAAGGATAGACTGGATCTAAAAGTTAAAGTTCTAAATTGGAGGAAGGCCAATTTTGACACTATTAGGCAAGAACTTTCAAAAGTTGATGGGGGGGCAGATGTTCACAGGTAAATGGGTGGCTGGAAAATGGGAAACATTCAAAAGTGAGATAACCAGAGTCCAGACACAGTATGTTCCTGTTAGGGTGAAGGGCAAGGCTGATAGGTGTAGGGAATCTGAATAACTAGAGAAATTGAGGTTTTGGTCAAGAAAAAGAAGGAAGCATATATCAAGTATAGACAGCAGGGATCGATTGGATCCATAGAAGAGTATAAAGGCAGTAGAAGTATACTCAAGAGGGAAATCAGGAGGGTGAAAAGGGGATATGAGATAGCTTTGGCAAATAGGGTTAAGGAGAATCCAAAGGGATTTTATACATACATTAAGGACAAAAGGGTAACTAGGGAGAGAATAGGGCCCGTTAAAGATCAGCAAGGCCACCTGTGTGTGGGACCACAGGAGATGGGTGAGATACAAAATGAGTATTTTGCATCAGTGTTTACTTTGGAGAAGGATATGGAAGATAAAGAATGTGGGGAAATAAATAGCTACATCTTGAAAAATGTTCGTATTACAGATGAGGAGGTGCTGAACATCTTAAAATGCATAAAGGTGGAAAAATCCCTGGGAACCTGATCAGATGTACCCTGGAACTCTCTGGGAAGCGAGGGGAGAGATTTCTGGGCCCCTTGCTGAGATATTGGTATCACAGATAGCCACAGGTGAGGTGCTGGAAGACTGGAGTTTGGCTAACATGATCCCACTATTTAAGAAAGATGGTAAGGAAAAGCCAGGGAACTATAGACCGGTGAGCCTGATATTAGTGGTGGGCACGTTGTTTGAGGGAATCCTGAGGGATAGGATTTACATATATTTGGAAAGGCAAGGACTGATTACAGAAAGTCAACATGGCTCTGTGCGTAGAAAATCATGCCTCACTAACTTGATTGAGCTTTTTTAAGAAGTAATGAATGAAGTAATGAAGAAGTGATTGATGAGGGCAGAGTGGTGGATGTAATCTATATGGATTTCACTAGGATATTCAACAAGGCTCCTTATGGTAGACTGATTAGCAAAGTTAGATCACATGGAATACAGGGAGAACTAGCCATTTGGATACAGAACTGGCTCAGAAGTAGCAGACAGAGGTGGTGGTGGAGGGTTGCTTTTCAGACTGGAAGTCAGTGACCAGCAGTGTGCCACAAGGATTGGTGCTGGGTCCATTGCTTTTTGTCATTATGTAACTGATTTGGATGTGAACATAGGAGGCATGGTTAGTAAGTCTGCAGATGACACTAAAATTGGAGGAATAGTAGACAGTGAAGAAGATTACCTCAGAGGACAATGGGATCCTGATCAGATGGGCCAATGGGCCAATGAGTGGCAGAAAGAGTTTAATTTAGATAGATGTAAGGTACTGCATTTTGGAAAGGCAAATCAAGGCAAGGTCCTGGGGAGTGTTGTTGAACAAGGAGTGCAGGTTCATAGTTCTTTGAAAGTGGAGTCACAGGTAGACACGATAGTGAAGATAGCGTTTGGTGTGCTTGCCTTTATTGGTCATTGCATCGAGTTTTGGAGTTGGGAGATCATGTTGTAGCCGTACAGGACATTGGTTCAGGTACTTTTGGAATATTGCATGCAATTCTGGTCTCCCTGCTATAGGAAGGATGTTGTGAAACTAGAAAGGGTTAAGGAAAGGTTTATGAGAATGTTGCCAGGATTGGAGTGTTTGAGCTATAGGGAGAGGCTGAACAGTTGGGGGTATTTTCCTTGGATTTTTGGAGGCTAAAGGGTGATCTTATAGAGGTTTATAAATCATGAGGGGCATGGATAGGTTAACAAGGCAGGGTCTTTTTCCCAGGGTAGGGGAGTCCAAAGCTAAAGGGCATAGGTTTAGGACGAGAGGTGAAAGATATAAAAGGGACCTAAGGGGCAACTTTTTCATGCAGAGGGTAGTGCGTATTTGGAATGAGCTGCCAGAGGAAGTGGTGGAGGTTGGTAAGATTACAACATTTAAAAGGCATCTGGATGGATTATAATAGGAAGGGTTTTGAGGGCTATGGACAAAATGCTGGCAAATGGAACTAGATTTATATAGGGTGTCTGATTGGCATGGACGTGTTCGACCGACCGGTCTGATTCCCTGCTGTATATCTCTACGACTCTATGACTCTGGGAGTCTAGTCTGGTCTACTTTGACATGCCTCTTCCCCTCACTTTAAAAGGTTGTTGCTGGAAGCTTGCTTCATATTAATAGGTGTGACGTTTTATGGGTCTGTTTCCAGTCATCTATTAAATTTACATTTGTAGCTGTTGTTGGCTGTATCAACCCTCTTTTAAAAACACATCTGGAATTACAAGTTAAAAATGTCCACAGTACTTCAGGGTTCCAATCCCTGGTATGACAGTTCTTATTTTAGCTGCTACATTAGCTACATGACAACAACAAGTACACTTTAAAAATGTTTCACTGGCTGTAAAGCACTTTGGGATATCCTTAGGCGATAAAAGATGCCATTTAAATACATCTTTCTTTTTAACATGATTTATGCCCCCTATTCACCTTAAGTTGTCAACTTGAGCTGATGTGTAATTTCATTGCCACAATTATTCTTCTGTACATGTTTACCATGCAAAAGCTGAGCCAAAAGGTTTTGACCAGTGATGTGCAGCCAGCTAACTATAGCTGGATACTTAACACTTTCAGTAATTTAAGTGAAATTTAAATAGAGAGTCATAGAGTTATACAGCTTGGAAACAGACTCTTCTGTCAATTGTGTAATGAAACTGCAGAAACCTACAGTGCACCCACTAAAATGTTCAAGGCTCATCCCTGCAAAAATCCCTGCGATTTGCTTCAGCACAGTTACGGTTATAATAACAGTAGCACCATCTCCTACTGCACGATAGCATTATGCCAAAGGCAAGTCTGGTTGAGAGATTGATTAACTTTACTTATTTTACTGTTCAAAGTGGAGAAAAAAAGAGTTTGTGAAAAATAAAACAACAAAGCTCTAAAGGACCACTGTTCAAATTATATTGAGTAAACGTTTACAGTATGGGTAAAATTAGTGAGACATGCTTTTGATATTGTATTGGATGAAACAACAAGGTGCTTAGGATACTGTGCCTTGGAGTTGTTTGATTTTGCTATTTGCCATATAGTGAATTTGAATCCGAACTGTTCTATCATGCTGTAGCACAAGGGCATTTGCTAGGGAGAAGTCCTGAGAGTATGTCAACCATTAGCACTCTCAAACACTTCCTAATGTCCATCTTGGGTCAAGGAGGAATTTCTGATAGTATAGTTATCTACCATATATCACTTTATTTGTTTCATGAATGTGAGCATGGCTTGTAAGACCAATATTTTGCGTCCGTCCCTAATTTTCCTTGAGAATGTCAGTTGCCTGTATTTAAAATCACTGCTGTCTGTCTGGTGTAGGAATACCCAAATTCCTGACAGTGCTTCCTAACAACACTTTGGGTATACTAAGGCACTAGATGAACTGCAAAAGTTCAAGAAGGCAACTCACCATCACTACCACCTCAAGGGCAACTAGGAATGGGCAACAAATTCTTGCCTTTTCAGTGATGCTCACATTCCACGAAATAATATAATTAAAACCAAATTGTGAATTGCACCTTAAAGTAAGTTCAAAGGTACATTTTAAGCTTGTTTTGATAACGTGTGACTGTTGTACGTAATATTTTCCAATAAGATGATGAACCAAAGCTATTTTTCTATATGACTTTGTAACCTCAATGAATTATAGTGATGAGCAATTTGCACCACAGCACTAAATGGAAGAATTCTGACTAAATATTTTTATATATGCCATAGATTTTTAATTTATTTTTAAAATTTATTTTAGTTAAAGAATGTGAATAAAATTTTTAAAGTTATTTTTTGATTAACCAGATCATAACCCAAGAGTCAATGACAGCAGAACCAGGTGAACAAAGCACAAAACCCACCACAAAGAAACGCGGAGAGGCCACTGTAAGTACTTAAAGGAAATCAGAGGTTTAATTGATGATTACACATCTAATTTATTTACAAGTAAAAAGGATGATATTTTATATGCAAGGTGTTAAGTGCTTTTACTAATGCATCTTTGCTAATCTCTCCAGTAGAGGCAGTAGCTTCGTGTTAGGGTATAGTAGAGCATTGCAATCCATTGTCAAGTCTGGGGGTGACAAAGGCTTGGAGAGAGTTTCAACAGCAATGGTTGAGACAAACATGGAGATGAGCATGGTTATGGTGGTGAAAATAGATTTTCTTTATGACAAAAAGGATATGAAATCAGAAATTGGTAAGGGTAAAATCGGGTTTACGAATTTCAGTCTGTATGTTCTACCACAAACAGTGGCTGGGGTAGGACTGAATGGCGGCCTTAAAGGGTCTACACTGCAGCAAGAACTACCTATATTTGCTTCAATCTTGCAATTGTCTAGCTCGAGGAATTAGGCTATTGTCACACAAACAGCCTGGAAGGGTCATGAGATGATGGAGAGGTAGAATTAGATGTGGTCAGTATATATAAGGAAGCACCACCAACAATATAATGCCTTTCATGTTAAAAAAAAAGTGGTCCACTTCACAGGAGCAGTGCAAAACAAAAAAAAATGACACTAAACTACATAAGGAGATATTAGACCAGATGATAAAATCTTGGTCAAAGAGAGAGATTTTGATCAGTGTCTAAATTAAGGAAAGTGAGTTAGAGAGGTGGAGAAATGTAGTGAGGGTGTTTTAGAGCTTGGATCCTAAGTGACGGAAAGTATGGCTATCAGTTGTGGAGCAATTGAAATCAGGACTGCAAGAGGCTAGAGTTAGAAGAGTGGAGATATTTCTTATTGTTGTGGGGACTGGAGAAGATTGCGAAGGTAGCATTGGGTTAGAATATGAGAGATTTGAGAACAAGGATGAAAATTTCAATGTCAAGACATTGTTTAACTGGGAGCAGTATCGGTCAGCAAATGCAGGTGATTGGCGAATGTGATTTGGTGCATGTTAAGGCACTGGCAGCAGAGGTTTGGATAACCTCAAGTTTACTGAAGCTGGAATTTAGGAAAACAGTCATGAATGTTGTCATGGTGATAAAATATGGACTATCAATTTTCCAGCCAATGTTTTCTCTTTTTTTTCAACTTCTATCATCTGATTTAATACCTGACATGTTAATGGACTAGAGAGATTTTTAAATCAGAAAAATCATGGACCTTTCATGGCTGTAGCAATCACCTGACCAGTACTTGAGGCAAGTTCAGAAAACCAATGTGGGCTAAACGAAATTGTTTGAATTGTAATTGCCATTTTATCTAAATATATTTAAAGCCAGTCGACTGGATCAGACATCAAGAAACCCTCATGCTGTGTTCTAATTTACACTTGTATCTGAAGTTGCACATATGAAGTTGCACATCTAGGACTGCGAATGTGAAAAATGAGTACAGGGAGTTAGGTTGGAAGCTGAAGTCCAGGACAAACAGGGTAGTTATCTCTGGATTACTACCAGCGCCATGTGATAACGAGGTAAGAAATAGGAAGAGACTACAGCTAAACACGTGGCTACAGGGCTGGTGTAGGAGGGAGCGCTTCCATTATGTGCATAATTGGAGCACATTCTGAGGAAGGTGGGATCTGTACAGTAAGGATGGGTTGCACCTGAACCAGAAGGACACAAATATCCTGGGAGGGAGGTTTGCTCGAGCTATACGAGTTTAATCTAGATTGGCAGGGGGTGGGGAACCAAATTTGTAATTCAGAGGATGAAGTATTCAACCTTCCAACAGACACAACAGGGAGTGAGGTTGTTAATAAAGAAATGGTCGATGGAGCGTAATTGTGGACACAGGGATGGTTTGAAGTGTGTATGCTTCAATGCTAGAAGTATCAGAAATAAGGCAGATGAACTTAGAGCATGGATCAGTACTTGGAACTATGATGTTGTGGCCATTACAGAAACTTGGGTAACTCAGAGACAGGAATGGTTGTTGGAAGTTCCAGGATTTAGATGCTTTAAAAGAAAGAGAGAGGGCAGTAAAAGAGGTGGGGGCGTGGCATTGCTAGTCAGGGCTAGTACAGCAGCTACTGAAAGGCAGTTCAAGAATGATATGTCTGCAGAGTCAGTTTAGGTTGAGGTCAGGAACAAGAAAGGAGCAGTCACTTTGCTGGGGGTTTTTTACAGACCCGCTAATAGTTGTAAAGAAGTGGAGGAGCAGATTGGGAGGCAGATACTGGAAAGGTGCAGAAGTCACAGGGTTGTAGTCATGGGTGACTTCAACTTTCCAAAAATTGATTGGAAACTTTTTATTTGTAATAGTTTAGATGGAACGGATTTTATCCAGTGCGTTCAGGAAGGATTCCTGACACAGTACGTAGATAGACCAACTTGAGGAGAGGCCACTTTGGATTTGGTGCTTGGCAATGAACCGGGCCAAGTGTCAGACCTGTTGGTAGGAGAGCATTTTGGCGGTAGCAATCATAACTCTGTTACTTTTACAATAGTTATGGAAAAGGATGGGTACATACAGCAGGGTAAGGTTTATAATTGGGGGAAGGGTAATTATAATTCTGTTAGGCAAGAACCGGGTAACATAAAATGGGAACAGATGCTGTCAGGGAAGAGCACTATTGAAATGTGGAGATTGTTTAAGGAATGCATAAAGTGTGTGCTTGATATGTTTGTCCCTAGCAGGCAGGGAAGATGCGGTGGAGTGAGGGAGCCTTGGTTCTCAAGAGAGGTCGAATGACTGGTTAAGAGGAAGAAGGATGCTTATATAAGGTTTAGGAAACAAGGATCGGAAAAGGCTCTAGAGGGATACAAGTTAGCCAGGAAGGAGCTAAAGAAAGGGCTTAGGAGAGCTATAAGGGGGCATGAGAAAACCTTGGCAAATAGAATCAAGCAACATCCCAAGGCTTTTTATATGTACGTGAGGAATAAGAAAAATGACCAGAGAAAGGGTGGGGCCGATCAAGGATTGTAAAGGGAATTTGTGCACGGAGCCTGAAGAGATAGGAGAGGTCCTTAATGAATACTTTTCTTTGGTATTCACATCTGAGAGGGACCTAGTTGTAGAGGAGGACAGTGTGAAACAGGCTGGTAGGCTAGAGGAGGTGGATGTTAGGAAGGAAGATGTGCTAGGAATTTTGAGGAAGTTGAAGATAGATAAGTCCCCCAGGCATGATGGGATTTATCCAAGGATTCTATGGGAAACGAGGGACGAGATCACAGGGGCTTTGGCGATGATCTTTTCATCCTCACTGTCCACGGGTATAGTGCTGGAAGATTGGAGAGAGGCAAACGTCATTCCCTTGTTCAAGAAAAGGAATAAGGATAACCCTGGAAATTACAGGCCAGTCAGTCTTACGTCAGTGGTGGGCAAATTATTGGAAAGGGCTCTGAGAGATAGAATTTATGATCACTTGGAAAGGCACAGTTCAATTTGTGATAGTCAGCATGGATTTGTGAGGGGTAGATCGTGCAGCACAAACCTTATTGACTTCTTTGAAGAGGTGACTAAACACGTGGCTGAAGGTAGAGCAGTGCATGTGGTATACATGGATTTAAGTAAGGCGTTTGGTAACGTTCCCGATGGTAGGTTCATGCAGAAAGTAAGGAGGCATGGGATGGGGGAAATGTGGCAGATTGGATTCAGAATTGGCTGACCCTTAGAAGACATATGGTGGTAGTGGACAGAAAATATTCAACATGGTGCTCAGTTACGAGTGGTGTACCATGAGGATCTGTTCTGGGTCCTCTTCTATTTGTGATTTTTTTAAATGATTTGGATGTAGGAGTGGAAGGGTGGATTAGTAAGTTCGCAGACAATACGAAGTTGGGTCGAGTTGTGGATAGTGCGGAGGGCTATTCTAGGTTACAAAGGGACATTCATAGGATGCAGTGCTGGGCTGAGAAGTGGCAGATGGAGTTTAACCCTGAAAAGTGTGAGGTGATTCATTTTGGAAGGACAAACTTGAAAGCAGAATACAGGGTTAACGGAAAGATTCTTGGCAATGTGGAGGAGCAGAGAGATCTTGGTGTTCATGTCCACACTTCCCTGAAAGCTGCCACCCAGGTGCATAGAGTTATTTAGAAGGCGTATGGTGTGTTAGCTTTCATTAATAGAGGGATTGAGTTCAAGAGCCGTGATGTTATGCTCCAGCTATACAAAAGCCTGGTTTGGCCACATCTGGAGTATTTTGTCCAGTTCTGGTCGCCTCATTACAGGAAAGATATGGAAGCGTTGGAAAAGGTGCAGAGGAGATTTACAAGCATGTTGTCTGGAATAGAGGGAAGGCCTTATGAGAAAAGGTTGAGAGAGCTAAGGCTTTTCTCTTTAGAACGTCAAAGGATGAGAGGTGACTTGATAGAGTTGTACAAAATGATCAGAGGTATAGATAGAGTGGACAGCCAGAGACTTTTTCCTAGGGTGGATGTAGCTATTATGAGGCATAGTTTTAAAGTGAGTGGAGGTAGATATAGGGGAGATGTCAGAGGGAGGTTCTTTACTCAGAGAGTGGTCGGGGTGTGGAATGCATTGCCAGAGATGGTAGTGGAGTCAGCCTTATTAGGGGTATTTAAGCGGCAATTAGATAGGCATATGGATGATAGTTTAAGGTAGGGGTGGAGGTTAGTTAGACCTTAGGTTTAGGGTAAAAGTTCAGCACAACATCGTGGGCTGAAGGGCCTATACTGTGCTGTACTGTTCTATGTTGGACATGAAAGGGTTGCCTGCAAATATCCAGCTTAGGAAGTTATTGGAGCCAGACTTGAGAATACATAAATGAACCATAGGAGCTGCTTGGTAATTTAATGCAGTAAACAGAAAGGAAGAAAGTTAATTGGTAACAGTAAAACTGGAAGAACATATTTACTGAGAATTCATGTATTCTACAAATTTCATGACTGCTGGGCTACAAACCATCAACTAAGTAGCAGTGGTCTCAGTTTTAACTGTAACAACTCAATGTTCCTAAGAACATTTTAAATAGCATATTCTTTATCTTCCCATTGTACTAGACCTTTGTAAACTTTATTCTTCTGTTTTGTCTTCCTGTGTGTATTACATGTCAACTTTTATTATTTTATCTTGGGGTTAGTAAGTAACGATTCCTCTTTCTTTCACTCAGGAAAACATTGTAAAGACATGACTTATTGTTTCAAGGGCAGGTGAGCTGAGATAGAGGTGGAGTCAGAGTAACGTTGCAGAGGTGGAAATAACTTGTCTTTGAGCAAGTAAAAGGTTGGAAACTGAACTCAGGATCAAATTTAATGTCATGATTGTGAACAATTTGGCTTTACCTCAAGCTGCCGCCATGGAGAAGGATGGATTTGGTAGCTAACCCATTGATTATGTTTAAAGTTGTCAAAGGGCAGTATGTAAATGAGGAAGAAGAAGAATCAAGGGAAGGACTATCAGTGTAAATTAAAATCAAAGAGATTTTAATCTATGACACCTATTTTATACAATTACTCAAAGTCAAAATTAGCCCCATTGTCTTCAAAAATTTGGACTTCAATGACTACCATGAGGCAAAAATTAACTTTCACATTTGTTTTAGCGGAAGAAAAATAAAGCCCCAGCCTCATCAGCTGAGAAGCCTTTGAAAGCGTCTGCCCATCATGGTAAGTTTAATATAACAATACTTACAGGACACCCAGTGTTCCTTCGGAGGAAGAGTAGAGGGCTGGGTAGAATGGGAAGAAATAATAATTTTCTCAATTATGGAAAGCAAACTATTATTTCAGTGATCTTACTTGCATGTGGCCTAAAGCATATCATTTTGGCATGCTGTTAGAGTCCTGGTTTTGGCTTAGCGCAGTGCTGTTCACTAACCAGATTTGATAATGAACTAGACAACGCAGAAAATATGAAAGATAAAATAGAACTTGCACTGAACCTATCAAGGCCCTTTGTCCAATTTATGTGCTTTAGGACATTGTCGGAACCCTTAGGGAGCTTCCTAGTGGGAAACAGGGAGTGCTTTTGCATATCTGAGATTATCAATGACATGTTAAATCTCTGCAAGTGAACATAATGGTACAGTTTTTCAATTTTCATTAAATGATGCCATGATCTGCATAAACATATTAATGGCCTTATAGCACTTTCAGTTTTTTGTGTAGGTTGTTAGAATGATTCAGAATAACTGATCTTGCCTGCACAGCATTTGAAAGTGCTATTCAATTAGTCCCATTCCATTAGGTCCTTACCCATTGATACTGAAAATTTGTCCCTTTCAAATATTAATCTATTGTATTGTAGTTATATCTCAGTGTAGCCAGCCTTGGGGTTTGGAAAACAGTCAGAAGGCAGGGAGACCTGAAAGTATGCTGGAATCCTGAAAGAATCCTGCTACTCACTTTGCCAGCCTTCTTCTGTGATTTGAGAATGACTGCAGGCAAAAAGCCATTGTGAAGTCGTTGAGGCACCCCCAAGAAATAGTTTCATTAGAAATTCAGAAATAAAGATTCGTTTTTCAACCTCACCACAACTTTACAGATATTCAAATTGCTTTGGAGGGTCACCTTGTTTCCACTTTAAAGTTCCTTGTTATGGGATGTGGCTGTACCATGGTTTCTTTCTATAAAACCGCAGCTTTCATTTGATAACAAGGTGTGGAGCTGGATGAACACAGCAGGCCAAGCAGCATCACAGGAGCAGGAAAGCTTGACGTTTCGGGCCTAGACCCTTCATCAGAAATGGGGAAGGGGAAGAGCGTTCTGAAATAAATAGGGAGAGGGGGGAGGCGGATAGAAGATGGATAGAGGAGAAGATAGGTGGTGAGAAGACAGACAAGTTAAAGAGGCGGGGATGGAGCCAGTAAAGGTGAGTGTAGGTGGGGAGGTAGGGAGGAGATAGGTCAGTCCAGGGAGGATGGACAGGTCAAGGGGGTGGGATGAGGTTGGTAGATAGGAGATGGGGGTGCGGCTTGAGGTGGGAGGAGGAGATAGGTGAGAGGAAGAACAGGTTAGGGAGGTGGGGATGAGCTGGGCTGGTTTTGGGATGCGGTTGGGGGAGGGGAGATTTTGAAGCTTGTGTAATCCACATTGATACCATTGGGCTGCAGGGTTCCCAGGCTGAATATGAGTTGCTGTTCCTGCAGCCTTCGGGTGGCATCATTGTGGCATTGCAGGAGGCCCAGGATGGACATGTCTGAGGAATGGGAGGAGGAGTTGAAATGGTTCACGACTGGGAGGTGCAATTGTTTGTTGCAAACTGAGCGTAGCTGTTCTGCAAAGCAGTCTCCAAGCCTCCGCTTGGTTTCCCTGATGTAGAGGAGGCCACAACGGGTACAGCGGATGCAGTATACCACATTGGCAGATGTGCAGGTGAACATCTGCTTTATGTGGAAAGTCTTCTTGAGGCCTGGGATTGGGGTGAGGGAGGAGGTGTGGGGGCAGGTGTAGCACTTCCTGTGGTTGCAGGGAAAAATGCCAGGTGTGGTGGGGCTGGAGGGGAGTGTGGAGCGGACAAGGGAGTCATGGAGAGAGTGGTCCCTCCGGAAAGCAGACAAGGGTGGGGAGGGAAAAATGTCTTTGGTGGTGGGGTCGGATTGCAGATGGCCCAAGTGTCGGAGGATGATGCGTTGGATCTGGAGGTTGGTGGGGTGGTACGTGAGGACGATGGGGATTCTTTTTTGGTTGTTATTGAGGGGACGGGGTGTGAGGGATGAGTTGCGGGAAATGCGGGAGACACGGTCGAGGGCGTTCTCGACCACTGTGGGGGGGAAGTTGTGGTCCTTGAAGAATGAGGACATCTGAGATGTACGGGAGTGGAATGCCTCATCCTGGGAGCAGATGCAGCGGAGGCGAAGGAATTGGGAATAGGGGATGGCATTTTTGCAGGAAGGTGGGTGGGAGAAGGTGTATTCTAGGCAGCTGTGGGACTCGGTGGGCTTGAAATGGATGTCGGTTTCTGGGTGGTTACCTGAGATGGAGACAGAGAGGTCCATGAAGGAGAGAGAGGTGTTAGAGATGGTCCAGGTGAACCTAAGGTTGGGGTGGAAGGTGTTGGTGAAGTGGATGAACTGTTCGAGCTCCTCGAGGGAGCACGAGGCGGCGCCGATACAGTCATCAATGTAACGGAGAAAGAGGTGGGGTTTAGGGCCAATGTAGGTACGGAAGAGGGATTGTTCCACGTAACCTACAAAGAGGCAGGCATAGCTTGGGCCCATACGGGGACCCATGGCCACCCCCTTTGTCTGAAGGAAGTGGGAGGAATTGAAAGAGAAGTTGTTGAGGGTAGGCCCGAAACGTCAAGCTTTCCTGCTCCTATGATGCTTCTTGGCCTGCTGTGTTCATCCAGCTCCACACCTTGTTATCTCAGATTCTCCAGCATCTGCAGTATCTATTACCTCGCATTCATTTGATACTGCCTTCTTTAGTTAATGTTTCTTCATAAGACCCTTAAACAAACTGTCAGTACAGCTCATTTATTTCTTAATCCAGATGAAACTCTTATTCAGTAGCCTGTTTCTGGAGCTTTCTCTTCCTGATGTTAAACTACTTAGCATTTCTTTTCTCCTGCCCATCTAGTCTGGATACCGCCCCACTGCACTGCTTCATAACAGGCTTTTTTTTACCCCTTGAATCACCTGCTTGTATTATTTGTAAAAAAACCTGCACGCTCACTACCCTTCTGGAAAATTCTGTTCTTTTTAAAGAAAAAAGTATTTCTGTCTCTGTGTTCCTGTCTCAGAGGATATGGTTAAGCTGGGCAACAGCCCAATTTATTTTCTCTTTTCTATATTTTGTTTTCTAAAGCACTGAATGGTTCATCTCAAAGCTTTTTAAAAGCTTCATTTAAATGCACAGGAACAAATTTCCAGAAACCCAGTCTCCACTCACAGAACTCAAAAATGAAACTAACTTCTTCTTAACTGATACAACATAAAAAAAAATGAAAATTAAACCTATACATCGTTTTGTCCACTTTAAGACCCAAATTTCTAAATAATTATTATAACACATCATGAACCTTCATCACATTCTAAAAGAAGCTAGCAAACAAGTCACTGGTGTTTGAAAAAGTAGCTAACCAAAACTTCCTTTAGTCACACCGCAGATTCAGAATCCACAAGTAGGAAGCAAATGGGTGACCATCAGGCAGAGCAGGAGGGTTAAGCAAGCAGTGAAGGAATCTCCTGCACTGTTCCCCTGCAAAACAGAGATACCATTTTGGATACTATTGAGGAGAATGGCCTCTCGGGGATAACAGTAGCAGCCAAATTCATGGCACCGTGGTTGGCTCTGCTGCAGAGGGAGGGAGAGGTAGGCATAGAAATGCTATAGTCATAGAAGATTCAATTGTAAGAGGAATAGATAGGCATTTCTGTTGTCACAAACAAGAATCCAGGATGGTGTGCTGCCTCCCTGGTGCTAGGATCCTGGATGTCTCAGAGCAATTGCAGGACCTAGGTTAAAAAAGCAGAATATGGGGAACTAGGAAGAAAGTTGAAATGTAGGACCTTGTTTACATATTGTGTACAACAGGCCTCCCAACAGCCAGCGGGAAATAGAGGACAGAATATGTAGACAGATTGTGAAAAAATGTAAAAACAGCAGGGTTGTTGTGGTAGGTGATTTTAACTTCTCCCATATTGACTGGGACTCACTAAGTGCTAGGGGCTTGGATGGGGCAGAAATTGTAAGGACCGTTCAGGAGGGATTCTTGACACAATATGTAAACAGTCGAATCAGGCAAGGGGTTATACTGGACCTGGTTTTGGGAATTGAGCCCGGCCAGGTGAGTGATCACACAGTGTGGAGCTGGAGGAACACAGCAGGCCAGGCAGCATCAGAGGATTAGGAAAGTTGACGTTTTGGGTCAGGACCCTTCTTTAGAAATCCTACTGAAGAAGTGTCCCAACCCGAAACATAAACTTTCCTGCTCCTCCGATGTTGCCTGTCCTGCTGTGTTCCTCCAGTTCCAAACTGTGTTATCTCTGACTCCAGCATCTGCAATTCTTACTATCTCTGGCCAGGTGAGTGATGTTTCAGTGGGGGAGCATTTCAGGCGTGGTGACCATACTACTGTGAGTTTTAAGATATTCATGAATAGAGATAACAGCAAGTCCTTGGGTGAAGGTGTTAAATTGGGGGAGGACAAACTACAACAATATGAGGCAGGAACTGAAAAATTTTGATCGGAGGTGACTGAGAATAAATCCACATTGGACATGTGGGAGTATTTCAAATGTCGGTTGACAAGAATTCAGGAGCGCATGTTCCTGCGAGAATGAAGGATAGGTATGGCTGGTTATGTGAACCTTGGATGACTAGGGATGTTATAACCTTGGTCAAAAAGAAAAAGGAAGCATACGTAAGATCTAGGAGGATGGGAACTGATGAAACCCTTGCAGTATATAAGGAAAGTAGGAAAGAACTTAAACAAGGAGTTAGAAGGGCTAAAAGGGGTCATGAAAAGTCGTTAGCAAACAGGATTAAGCAGAATCCCAAGGCTCTTTTTAACATATAAATATCAAAAAGGTAGCCAGGGAAAGAGTTGAGCCACTCAGGGACAAAGGAAGGAATCTATGTGTGGAGCCAGACGAAGTGGATGAGGTCCTAAACGAATACTTTGTATTGGTATTCACCAAAGAGAAGGAATTGGTGGAGGATGATCTCAGGGAAGGGAGTGTCGAATTTCTAAGCCAAGTTGCTATTAAAAAAAGAGGTGTTGTGCATCTTAATAAGTATTAAGGTAGATAAGTCCCTGGGTCCTGATGGGATCTGTCCCAGAATATTGAGGGAGGCAAGAGAACAAATTGCTGGAGCATTGACAGACACCTTTGTATCATCTTTGGCCACAGGTGAGGTTCAAGAGGATTTGAGAAAAGCCAGTGTTGTCCCATTGTTTAAGAAGGGTGGCAGGGATAATCCTGGAAATTACAGGCTTGTGAGTCTCACGTCGGTGGTAGGGAAATTATTGGAAAAGATTCTCAGAGACAAGTTTTATGTGCATTTAGAAGCAAGTGGACTTATTAGCAATAGACAGCTTGGTTTTTTGCAGGGGTGGCTGTGCCTCACAAAATTGATCGAGTTTTTTGAGGAGGTGATGAAAATGATTGCTGAGGGAAAGTGGTTGATGTTGTCTACATGGACTTCAGTAAAGCCCTTGACAAGGACCCTCATGGCAGACTGGTACAAAAGGTGAAGTCATGTGGTATCAGGGGTGTGCTAGTAAGATGGATACAGAACTGGCTTAGTCATAGGAGACAGAGGGTAGCAGTGGAAGAATGCCTTTCCAAATGGAGGGCTGTGACTAGTGGTGTTCCACAGGGATCAGTGCTGGAACCTCTGCTGTTCGTGATATATAAATGATTTGGAGGAAAACATAGCTGGTCTAATTAGTAAGCCTGCGGGTGATACTAAGATTGTTGGAGTTGCAGATAGTGAGGAGCGTTGTCAGAGGATACAGCAGGATATAGATCAGTTGGAGGCATGGGCAGAAAAATGGCAGATGGAATTTAGTCTGGACAAATGTGAGGTGATGCATTTTGGTAGGTCAAGTACAGGTAGAAATTATACAGTGAATGGCAGAACCCTTAGAAGTATTGATATGCAGAGGGATCTGGGTGTGCAGGTCCACAAATCACTGAAGATGGCAGCGCATGTAGATAACGTAGTACCAAAGGCTTATGGCCTGCTTGCCTTCAATTGAAGGGGCATTGAATATAAGGATAGACAAGTTATGCTGCAGCTTTATAGAACTTTAGTTAGGCCACACTTGGAATTTTGCATACAGTTCTCGTCACCACATTACCAGAAGTATGTGAATGCTTTGGAGAGGGTACAGAAAAGGTTTACCTGGATGTTGCCTGGTATGGGGGATTTTAGCTATGAAGAAAGGTTGGAAAGACTGGGTTTGGTTTCACTGGAATGCAGGAGATTTAGAGGGTGACGTAATAGAAGTTTATAAGATTGTGAATGGCATGAATAGAGTGGAAAGTATGAGACTTTTTTCCAAGGTGAAGGTGGTCAATTACTAGGAGACACAGGTTCAAGGTGCAGGGGGTGAAATGTAAATGAGATGTGCGAGGCAAATTTTTCACACAACGGGTGATGAGTGCCTGGAATGCATTGCCAGAGGAGGTAGAAGCAGACACAATAGCAGCATTCAAGAAGTACCTGGACGAATGCATTAATAGGAAGGGAATGGAGGGATACGGATTCTGAAAGTGAAGACAGTTTTAGTCATCATCCCGCCCCCTTGACCTGTCCGTCCTCCCTGGACTGACCTATCTCCTCCCTACCCCTCCACCTACACTCACCTTTACTGGCTCCATCCCCGCCTCTTCGACTTGTCTGCCTCCTCTCCACCTATCCTCTCCTCTATCCACCTCCCCCTCTCTCCCTATTTATTTCAGAACCCTCTTCACCTCCCCCATTTCTGATGAAGGGTCTAGGCCCGAAACGTCAAGTTTTCCTGCTCCTATGATGCTGCTTGACCTGCTGTGTTCATCCAGCCCCAAGCTTGTTATCTCGGATTCTCCAGCATCTGCAGTACCTTTTATCTCTGATACAGTTTTAGTATGAATAGGCAAAATGTGTTGGCACAGGCTTGGAGGGTCGAAGGGCCTGTTCTCGTGCTGTATTGTTCATCGTTAAGAACATGATACCTGAACTTCTTGGGTTGTTATGAGAGATTATTCAAATTGGACCTGTTTTCTCTAAAATTTAGAAGGTTCAGAGGTGATCTGATCAAAGTCTTCAAGTTATTAACAGAAAAAGGCAGGGTAAAAGTAAACTATTCCCACTGGTTGAAGATTCTAGAAGTAGGGATCTAAAAATTATAGTCAGACTGTTCAAGAAGCATTGCTATACACAAAGAGTGTTAGAGGTTTGGAACTCTCTTCCACAAATGGCAGTTCATGCTAGGTCAGTTGTTAATTTTAAATTTGAGATCGATAATACTTTTTGTTAAACAAAGATATATGGACCCATGGCAGATGTATGGAGTTAGGCCACAGATCAGCCATGACCTCATTAAATGGTAGAATAGGCTTGTGGGCTGAAAAGCCTATTTCTGTTCCTATGTAACATCTATGCATAAAAAAGAAATTTCTCTGTCAGACAGTTGTGAATTTTTGGAATTTTCTGGCCTAGACAGCTGATGTGAAAGTTCAGTTATTGAGTATCTTCAAGTCTGTGGTCACTAAGAGAATCAAGGGCTCAGTGGATGTGTGAAAAGATTGAGTTGAAATAAAAGATCAACCATATCGAATGACAGAGCAGAATCAAGGTGCTATATGAGCCACCTTGTTCTTGTTTTCTATATTCTAACGTTTTCATTATATTGGTGCAAGTTTGTGGATGTTGCACCAATCATTTATAGGTGCTAATAACTGTTTCTTATTGATTTCAGCAAATCATGGTAAAACAGGTACAACCTCTGCAAAGAATGCTCCAAAGGATGAGGAACAAAGTCAAAAAGTAGCTCAATCGGCACCTTCAACAAATACTAACAAAAAGCAGTCTGCAGCCCCTCTGAGTGAAATAGGTGAACACAGTGAAGTTGTTTCTGTTTCCACACTTGAAACGTTTGTATTTATTGCACACACCCTTCCAAAATAGGGAACTTTTCTTCTGGGATAGAGTTTCAGCCCATCTTCCAGTAGCAATTGAAATACATAGGTAAAAGATAAAGTCACCACAGTCTTACAGACCATAGAGCTAATCTCTCATTAGAGAGAGACAGCTTATGGTAGTTTAACCTGAGGGTCACCACATCTCAGGCAAGGGGAGAGGTTGAGAAGGAGAGTCCTTCATGGTAACCTCAGCTGGTTTCAGAATTGAACCCACACTATTGGCATCACTCTATATCACAAACAGGTCATCCAACTGAGCTCAAAGTTCCCAACAACTACTGCTCAAAAGGCCTCTGAGCACTGTGAGAAGACAAAGCTGATGAGAAGCACAGTCATGAGCAACGTTGGAAATGCCTGTATAGGAGTATGTAATGATGCCCAAAAAGGAGTGGGTTGGAGGGGCCATGAGGAGGATTTTATGGAGCTGTAAGACTGAGAAACATTTAATTCTGGACACTGAATTATGCAGGAGCAGAAATTTCAATTTCCAAGCAGTGGGTTGAACAGCAGAGATGAAATCAATGCTGCATTTCCAGTGTGTCAGGCCTCATATTATGCCGTGGTGAGTTCCCCATATGATACATTTGCATGCCATAAATACTCATCAGCGTAAATCTTTTTGAATTAGTTCTGTCTTCAAGAAAAGGTCCTCAGTGCACAAGAATCTTCAAGTACCCAGATGATATTTGTTTTAAGGTGGTGCAATGTAGAAGTCTTTGTGTCTGAAGGATCCTTTGTAGGTCTACACAGGACAAGGGAGGGGGACCAGGAAGATGGAACCTACTTTGAGGCTTGGATCTAGCAAGGATGAGTCAGTGGTGAGGGAGTTGGTGAGATGCAGAGTGGGGTCAGGGATGTGGAGGAATGCAAGCCAGATCCAAGGGAGGACAGGATGGCGATGGAGTAGAAGAAGGGAGTGCCTGGCATCCTAGGTGTAGTAGACGGTGGTGGAAACAGTTAGTCAACATAATAAAAGTTAGGTGCCTTAAAGGGTGGCATCGGTACCCTTCACATATAGGTCCATTTCACGGTGTTGGCTGGCTGAGACCTTCCAAGACTTTGAGATCACCTACAACATTTCAATTATCTCCACCGAGAGTGATCTCAGGCAGTATCCTTTACCATGCATAGAAGTGAGGGGCAGCTGAGCCTGTAAATTCATCCCTCTCCCAGAGGGTCACATTTAAACACTGGACACAAACATCAACATTCAATAAAGAATCAACACAAAAACTGATAACTGAAACCAACATAAGTGAACTATTTACAAGCAAAAATCAAATTTTGTAAGCATCCCGGCACTTCTGTACTTTAATGTTAATTGCAATGGAGTTAGGCAGGAGAGCTGTGTCCATGATAAAGAATCTCCCCCTTAACCGGGAAGCTTTTTTTTATAGCTTACCTGTACCTGCTACATTGTCAGCTGACAAAAGGTTTCAATGCTAAGAAGCTTTCCCCACTACCTGATCACACATGTTTCCCATGCTTTCCACTGGCACTTTATATTTTAATTACAACTGTGGGCACTGAATTCCTATCTTGCCATCAGGAACAGTGTGTTATGGTTAAAATCCTGTCAAGTATGTCTGATCTTCTTAGTAATAACAGTTTGCTCCAGATGTTGGATTTATGCTTCAGCCATCAGCAATACAGAAGAAAAGAATCAACGAGAGCTTCCGATTGTCCTCCTTTTGGTAATTTTAGTAACACTGCAAAGGTAATTATAAAATACTGCTCCCTCTTTATACTCCAACTAAACAGATACCTAATAAAAACCAAAAGAACTCTGGCTGCTGTAAATCAGGGACAAAAACAGAAGTTGCTGGAAAAGCTCAGTAGGTCTGGCATCATCTGTGAAGAGAAAATCAGAGTTAACATTTCGGGTTAGGTGACGCTTCCTCAGTTCGGTCACCGGAGCCGAAACGTTAACTCTGATTTTCTCTTCAAAGATGCTGCCAGACATGCTGAGCTTTACCAGCAACTTCTGTTTTTGTCCCAATGTAAATAGATACTTATCACCTGCCAACTTTCTCAAGACTGATGTGTCAATTTCTACAGCTTATGCTATTTACATGAGACAAAAATAAGAAGATCTTGAGGTCGTTCCATCCCTCTAGCCTGTTTTACTATTTAGCAAGATTAAAGTTGCTTGGTATCTCAATTAGCCTTTGTTTCATATCTTTTGATAGCCTTCCTTAATAAAAATCTGTTGATCTTGGACTTGAAAATACAACTGACCCCAGAATTCATAACTTTCTGAGAGTGAGAGTTTCAGAATTTCACTACCCTTTGTGTTAAGCTTGGAGTGCATTCAATACAGGCGTTCCCCTATAACGCGTGTTCCGGCAAAGTGAATTGGCTATAACACGATTGACAAATAGGGAATGGTACTTGTAAAACGTGAACTTTGTCTCGGCTATAACGTGATCCCCACAATGTTTAGCATTAAAGAACTGCGACAATAAAGCGGAAACATAACTGTATGAGAACATAAGAACATAATGTTCTTATCGTATTATTTTGAAAAGTTTGTTCAAAAAAGGGAATAAGGATAATCCCAGAAATTACAGCCAGTCAGTCTTACGTCAGTGGTGGGCAAATTATTGGAAAGGGCTCTGACAGATAGGATTTATGATCATTTGGAAAGGCACAGTTTGATTCGTGATAGACAGCATGGATTTGTGAGGGGTAGATCATGCCTCACAAACCTTATTGAATTCTTTGAAGAAGTAACCAAACGCGTGGATGAAGTTAGAGCAGTGCATGTGGTATACATGGATTTAAGTAAGGCATTTGATACGCTTCCCCATGGTAGGCTCATGCAGAAGGTAAGGAGGCATGGGATAGGGGGAAATGTGGCAGATTGGATTCAGTATTGGCTGACCCTTAGAAGACAAAGGGTGGTAGTGGACGGAAAATATTCAACATGGTGCTCAGTTATGAGTGGTGTACTAGTGTACGAGTGGATCTGTTCTAGGTCCTCTTCTATTTGTGATTTTTGTAAATGATTTGGATGAAGGAGTGGAAGGGTGGATTAGCAAGTTCACGGACGATATGAAGGTGGGTCGCATTGTGGACAGTGCAGAGGGCTCTTCTAGGTTACAAAGGGACATTGATAGGCTGCAGAGCTGGGCTGAGAAGAGGCAGAAGGAGTTTAACCCTGAAAAGTGTGAGGTGATTCATTTTGGAAGGACAAACTTGAAAGCAGAATACAGGGTTAACAGAAAGATTCTTGGCAGTGTGGAGGAGCAGAGGGATCTTGGGGTTCATGTCCACAGTTCCCTGAAAGCCGCCACCCAGGTGGATAGAGCTGTTAAGAAGGCGTATGGTGTGTTAGCTTTCATTAATAGAGGGATTGAGTTCAAGAGCTGTGAAGTTATGCTCCAGCTATGCAAATGCCTGGTTTGGCCACATCTGGTGTATTGTGTCCAGTTCTGGTCGCCTCATTACAGAAAAGATGTGGAAGCGTTGGAAAAGGTGCAGAGGAGATTTACCAGGATGCTGCCTGGAATGGAGAGAAGGTCTTACGAAGACAGTTTGAGAGTGCTAGGGCTTTTCTCCTTAGAATGATGAAGGATGAGAGGTGACTTGAAGAGGTGTACAAAATGATCAGAGGTATAGATAGAGTAGACAGCCAGAGCCTTTTTCCTAGGATGGAGGTAGCTATTATGAGGGGGCATAGTTTTAAAGTGAGTGGAGGTAGATATAGGGGAGATGTCAGAGGTAGGTTCTTTACTCAGAGAGTGGTAGGGCGGTGAATGCATTGCCGGAGAGGGCAGTGGAGTCGGCCTCATTAGGGACATTTAAGCGGGTATTGGATAGGCATATGGATGATAGTATAAGGTAGGGGTGGAGGTTCGAAAGACCTTAGGGTAAAAGTTCGGCACAACATCATGGGCCAAAGGGCCGGTACTGTGCTGTACTGTTCTATGTTCTAAGTTGCATCAAGATCATTACACACGGGTCTGGATAATTTATCATGTAACAAATTTCGACCTCTCAAATTCACAATCGATTGGAATACTAGTCAGATTGATAAAAATAATAGAATTAAGCCTCAGTCAAAATTAGGCAATATGTTTCTCAAAGAACAATCATGAGAAAACAGCTTGAGGAAATAAATGTTTGTCTATGTCCATTCGATGAGGGATGGTGACAGGCTGATATTGTTACTGACAACATAGTGTAGCTGTACATTTGAGTAGTTTTGCCGATGACTGGGAGATGCTGCTGGTGAGCAGATGATGTGATTGCCAGTGACTAAGTGTTGTTAATGTTTCTGACAGGTAAATGGTCTTACCCATGAAAGCATTTAGTTGTTGGCATCTGGGTGATGCTGTTGGCAAGCGGCTTGATATTGTTTCTAATTGGGCTTTGTCATTGCTGGTACTTATCAAGTTGATGGTTGGGATTTTCTCCAATCACTAGGTGATGCTGCTGGAGGTTAGATCATTATTCTAGGTGACTGGTTTTTGCTTCTGGGGTTTGATACTGCTGAATTGTGTTGTTGTTGAGCTCTGGGTGATATTATTTCAGGCAATGCTGGATACTGCTGGTGGCCTTGTGTTTCTGTTGGAAGCTGTATGCTGTTGGTGCCCATAGGTTTTACTTTGCTGTTGAAAGGATGCTGTTTGTGGCAGTTCAGACTTACTGCTGATAGGTGATTAATGCTGCTGGTGGTAGCAGAATGTGGCTGAAGGCTTGCTATTTGTGATCGGGATGATGAGTGTCATTAAAGTTTGGATGCAAATGTACAATGTGTTGTTGGTGTGTGGGAGGCAAATCTCCCACAGTGATGCAATGATGAAGAATCTGTAAATCTGCTCATTACTGCCTGCTTCTTCAAACTAAAATGTTTTTAGCTTTAAACAGAAGTCTGGCACTTTATTGATTGTCTCACTTCTATTGAATTAATAATGCTACTGGATGATGCCAGTGCTGAAGACTGGATGAAGGTCTGCCCCTAACCCTGCTTTTCCCATAGGCCCCGTTATTTCTATAGTGCAATTTTCTATAACGCGCTGTTGTGCTAGAACGCAACTATTGCGTTATAGCAGAACTCTCGTAGATGAATGGCAAAGAGATAATCCACATTAAAAAAAAGTACAATTTGTCGTGTAGAATAAACCATCCTTGATAAACTTTTGTAATCTCTTTGCCACACCTTTGCCACCCTTGATTACAAAAACAGTATTTTGCAGGACAGATGTGGACAGTTGAACCTGTAAGTATTATAAATTACAATAATAATCAGAGATCACTAATCTCAAAGTCCAAGTGATGCCAGTTGTTCAAGTTCTGTGACTTGAATCCCTTAAACAGATTGTAAATGATTGTTCAGGCATGCATTTTTATCTGCATGAGTAAACTTCGGATCCTAGCTGAACAAATGTTCAATTTTTGGTCTTTTCTTTTTATTAAGACAAAGCATCAGAAAAGGGTCATGAAGATAAAGCTCCTTCAGAACAGGCCCCTCCAGAAAAGGTTCCAGAAGAAAAAGCTCCTTCAGAAAAGGCCCCTCCAGAAAAGGTTGCAGAAGAAAAGGCCCCATCTGAAAAGATTCCGGCAGAAAAGGCCCCAATCAAATCGGGTGCTGAATTGGAATTCTGGCTGAGTCAAATTTATTTCTTCTTTATGAAGAGGTTGTTTCCAGCCCATGATCATGCTGAAGTTCTGAAAGTGGAGGCAAAGAGGGACATTGTGCGACAGAATGAACTGGCTCGCCAGGCTATGATAAAGGCTGCAACAAGAGCTAGGTCTGTATCACTTGTTTTCTAGGAGATAGCTGTTTAATTCCAATTCTTATGCTTTGTCGGTGGCAGCTGGTAGAGATGGTTCTGTGGATCTAGTCTTGATTATATCTAAAATAAAAAGTTTTCACAAAGCACGGATTCCCTTGCATTGGATCTTGTTAAAGATGATGGGTCTGGTAGACACAGGACTGTGAGAATGTTTGCTCGTTCATGCCCTTCCCTGTAAAGATAACTATGAAAACATGATGGAGGAGCTGGTCAGAGTTGATTTGAAGGGGATCCTAGCAAGGAAGACAGTGGTGCAGCAATGGCAGGAGTTTCTGGAGATGATTTGGGAGGCACAGCAGAAATTCATCCCAAAGAAGAAAAATCATATTAAGGGAAGGGCAAGGCAACCATGGCTGACATGAGAAGTCAGACACAGTATAAAAGCAAAAGAAAAAGCACACAATGTGATGAAGATTGTAAGAAGGCAGAAGATTGGGAAGTCTTTAAAGACCAGCAGAGGATAACTAAAAAAAGCAATAAGTCAGGGGAGAGATGTTATATGAGAGTAAGCTAGCCAGTAATATTAAAGACGATTGAGATATTAAAGTTTTCCTGCTCCTATGATGCTGCTTGACCTGCTGTGTTCATCCAGCCCCATGCTTGTTATCTGAGATATTAAAGAGTTTTTTTTAGATATATATGTCAGAGACAGGCAAGACTGGACATTGGACCACTGGAAAGTTAGGGTGGAGAAGTAGTAATGGGGAACAAAGAAATGGCAGATGAACTGAATAGGTACATTGCATCAGTTTTCTCAGTGGAAGACACCAGCTGCATACCAGAACTTCAAAAGAATCAGGGACAGAGATGAGTGTAGTGGTCATCACTAAAGAGAAAGGACTGGGAAGCTAAAAGGTCTGAAGGTGGATAAGCAACCTGATGGACTACACCCAAGAGTTCTGAAGGGGATAGCTATTGAGATTGTAAAGGCATTGATGGTGATCTTTCAGGAATCACTGGACTCAAGGAGGGTCCCTGAGGACTGGAAAAAGGCTAATGTAACAGCTCAGCTTAAGAAGCAAGGGAGGCAGAAAACAGGAAGCAATAGGCCGATTAGCCTGATCTTGGTCATTCGTAAGATTTTAGAGTCCATTATTAAGAATGAAATTGTGGAGTACTTGGAAATACATGGTAAAATAGGGCTGAGTCAGCATGGCTCATCAAGGGGCGATCATGCCTGACGAATTTGTTAGATTCTTTGAGGAGGTAACAAGCAAGTTAGACAAAGGAGAGCCAATGGACTTGATCTATTTGGATTTCCAGAAGGCGTTTGACAAGGTGCTGCATAGGAGACTGCTAAATAAGGTAAAAGCCCATGGTGTTAGAGGAAGGTACTGCATGGATAGAGGATTTACTGACAGGCAGAAGGCAAAAAGTGGGGATAAAAGGGTGTTTTTCAGGATGGCAACTGGTGACCAGTGGAGTTCCAGGCAGGGTCGGTTTTGGGACTAGAACTACATTGCTATTAACGATCTGGACGAAGGAACTGAGGGTGTCGTTGCTAAGTCTGCAGATGACACAAAGATAGGTGGAGGGACAGGTAGTGTTGAGGAAGTGGGGAAGTTGCAGGCAGACGAAATACAATGAGGGAAAGTGCGAGGTTATGCATTTCGGTCAGAAGAATAGAGATGTAAACTATTTTCTAAATGGGAAAAGGCTTCAGAAGTCTGAAGCACAAAGGTACTTAGGAGTCCTTGTTCCGAATTCTTTTAAGTTTAACATTGAGGTTCAGTTGGCAGTTAGGAAGGCAAATGCAATTTTAGCAATCCTTTTGAGAGGGAAAGAATATAAGAGTAGGGATGTACTGCTGAGGCTGAAGCTCTGGTCAGACTGCATTTGGAATGTTGTGAGCAGTTTTGGGTACTGTAACTAAGGGAGAATGTGCTGGCATCAAAGGACGTCCAGAGAAGGTTTACAAGAATGATCCCAGGGATGAAGGACTTGTCAATATGAGAAGTGGTTGAGAACTCTGGGACTGTAATCCATGGAGTTTAGCAGGATGAGGAAGAATTTCATTGAAACTTACAGTATATTGAGAGGCCTGGATACAATGGACATGGAGATGTTTCCATTAGTAGGAAAGACTGGAACACGAGGGCACAGCCTCAGAGCGGAGGGACAACCATTTAGAACTGAGATGAGGAGGAATTTGTTCGGCCAGAGGGTGACTAATCTGTGAAAAT
Source organism: Ginglymostoma cirratum (assembly GCA_024137785.1). NCBI lineage: Eukaryota > Metazoa > Chordata > Chondrichthyes > Orectolobiformes > Ginglymostomatidae > Ginglymostoma > Ginglymostoma cirratum. The sequence continues at coordinate 19,706,375 of JAHRHZ010000023.1, read as the reverse complement.
CTTTTCCACGAAGGACTGTAGAGGCCAACTCATTGAGTGTATTTAAGACTGGGATAGACAGGTTCTTGATTAGTATGGGGATCAAGGGTTATGGGAAGAGGGCAGGAGAATGGGGTTGAGAAACACATCAGCCATGATACAATGGTGAAGCGGATTCGCTGAATAGCCTAATTCTCCTTTAATATCTTATGGTCTGATAGACTTGCCATACCTGAAAAGGGTAGCTGAATAGTTTAGTCATAGACTAGTAGCTCAAAAGGCATGAGATTCAATCTCATAACTTCTCTTGGTGAAAGTTAAATTCCATATTGTAATTAAAATCCCATTCTGAAATTTATTTCAAAAATTATTCTGAAACTCATTTCAAAAATCCGGACTCCTATAAACCAGTGTCAGAAAAATAACCACAGAAGCTTGATGCTTGTAAAAACATAAATGGTTCACACCAGGGAAGGAAAACTGCTGCCCTCACCTGTTCTTGAATGATGTGTGACTCCAGTCTCACACTGGAATCTCACCAATGGGAATAACTCAAATTGCTCCTCAGAGCTATAGATTTTTGTGCAGTGTCATTGTGATGAATCAAGACTTGAACTTTCTGTGACTTTAATGTCTTTTCCACAGTGTGGCAGCTTAACACTGCACACAGTCCTTCAAGTCTGGTCTCACTGCTTTGCACAAATTATTATTGGCTCTTGCACTCAAAGCCTTTATTTCATTAAGTCAATAAGTTAAGGTGTTGCCCATTTGGATTTGGATATTAACTGACATCTACATAGCTCTGTAAAGTACCACAATGGCATTGCAACTGGTCATTTGTTTTGATGTCATTATAGGTTGAAAGAGGAAGCCACGAAATATGAGCAAGAGGACACTGATCTGCTTCTGATTATACGTACTCCTGGAGAACAAAGTGAAGATGACGATAAACACACTTATCCAACGCAGAAGGTGCCCACAGAAGGTGCCCATTTAGTGCCAAATAGAAAAGGTAGTGGAATCAGAAAGAAGAAAAAGTCTGTATGAACAACTTTTGTATTAACTAGGGAGAATTTATGAAACAACAAAATTATATTTTTACAATCGACGAAACCAGACCATCTTTTAATTTTTTGCTGAAATGTAAAACCAAATGTTGGTAAACAAATAGTTTTCTTTTGCAGCAGTTTTAACTATAGGACAAACTAAGATCAATGCACAAAAATCTATCTCAGTGCAAGCCATGCTGTGATTAATAATTATTAGTACTCAAATTCCTCCACAACTTCATCTCTTTCCTTTTCTGTAACCTCCTCCAATTCTACAATCTTCCGGACATCTGCAATCCACGATCTTCTATCTTCTTGTACATCCTTGATTTCAATCTCTAAACCATTGAGGCCACGTCTTCAGGTGCTTGGCCTGAGCTCTAGAATTCCCTCCCAAAATCTATCTTCCTCTCTCTACCTATAAGCCAATTCTTAAAAATGCATGTTTCAAAAAACTTTTGCTTACCCGTTAATATTACTGTTGTCAAATTTGATTTGAGATTGCTGCTTTTTTTGATTTGTTATTGTTATTGATAGATTTTAATTACTTGGCCTTATTGAAATGTTACTTTTTTGCAAAATAAATATTTGAGGAGTGACAAGGACATCACACAAAAAGTAGCTCCTTATACGGAATTTTCATTCTACTCCAAACCAATGCCCAATGCAAATAGGATTTGAGAGGGTTAGAACTTGAAATGTTACCTCCTGGCTTCTACCAAAGTAAGTTTTAAATTGGTGACCTTTGTGTTCAGACAAGCTGCTATTAAATGTCAGCAGGGGCCTACAGGGGACAAAACGATTGTTGGTGCAACATAATATTAACCTCCATTACTGCACTGACTTCAGTCTAGGAACACAGCACCAGCAGAAAAAGCCTATTGAATACCAGAGGCCCAGATTCATCTTGCAAAATTACTTTTATTAAAATTTTTTCTTGTCCAAGGAAGACTTGAGTGTTTACCCCACAGAGTACAAGAAACCCTTGGGCCCTCTGATATCAACAAATACCACCACTCCAGTGTCCTGAGTATACACAACAAAAACACACGATAATACGCTTGTAAAACTCACACATCTCAATGTGATAGAAGTTTTAAAAACCTGGGAAGTTTATTTTAGTTCTCCTTATGCCTTTCAATTAATTTTTACTTCACTAAGTTCTGCTAGTATTGCACATTCAGTTGCCCAAACTGTTGTAGTAGACAATGAACACTAGAGATCACTCTTACTTCTTAGATGCCAAAAGGTATATGGCTTTTGGGGCTAAGTTACATATCAAACATCTTACTTCACTAGATCAAAAGTTAAACAGGTAACAGAGACCATTTGACATTCTAACTTGAAGATTCAGGAAAAGGAAATTACAATGTATTTGCATCCACCACCTGACTCATTCTGCACTCTACCTCTTAAATGGAACAATGGTGCCTTTACCTTTCCTTTTTACCAGAGTTTCTGTTTCCAATCTAAAAATTAGAGCAAAACCTTTCAGTCGTACAATTACAGAACACTTCTGAACACAGAGGTAGGGTAGAAGTTTGGAACTCATCTTATCAAACAACTATTGAGGCTGAATCAATTGTGACTATTAAAAATGTCTTTTTTTTGGTTAATGACTGGTAATAAGGGGCAAACGGTAAAGTTGGGTAGATGGAATTTGGTCACAGATCAACCATGGTTGAATTTAAACTTCTATCATACACCATGTAACCATGACATTGGAGGCTGTTCAAAAGAGATTCATTGGGCTGATTCCTGCAGTGAAGGGCTCGACTTATCAAGAATGGCTTAATAGTTTAGGTGTTTTCCATGAGAGTTTAGAAGAATTAAATCTTATTGAAACACACAAGATTCTGAAGGAGCTTGACAGGGTAGATGTTGAGATTTTTCCACTAGTGTGAATGTCTCAAACTAGGGGGCATACTTACAGAATAAATTGAAACTGATACAAAAGAATTTATTCTCTCAATGGGTAGTGAATGTCTGTAATTCTGTACCTCAGAGAGCAGAGGCTAGATCATTGAAACTATTTAAATAGGAGGTAAATGGATTTTAGAAGGGGAATTGAGGGTTATGAGGAACTGACATGCAAGAACATTTGAGGCCTGGAGCAGATCAGCTACAATCTATAGATTGGCAAAAAATAACTTGTGGGTCTAAATGGCCTACTCCTGCTCTTATTTCATATGTTTATCTTCAAGATCTGGGAGACAGTGGACCACAGATTTTAAAAATAATGACGGAAATGTATGAATGTTATTTTGGACCAAACACCGATGCTGTTTTCATTTTGAGACAAGTGGTACATCAAGACCAAGAAAGCCAATGTAACATGAAAACTGATCTAGAGAAGGCTTATAACTGGTGTCTATGGATGAAGTATAGAGGCATGCTGGGATTTGTAAATTTTCTGAAAAATATCTACAATAATTACAGGACATGTACAAGAATGTACTAGAGGAAGAAACAGTATGGAGGAAGAGAATTTCAAAGCCAAAGTTGGACTGTATCTATAACTAGCACCAAACTCCTTCCTTTTCCTGATTGTTACGGATGTATTGTGAACTGAAATGTCATGGTTGATGAAGTTTGCAGATGACATTGAGTTGTGTGTTGGTGATAATGAGATTTTTTATTCATTCATGAGATATGGACATCACTAGCTGCCCTGGAGAAGGTTGTGGTGAGCTACTTGAATAGTTGTAGAAAAGCATAGATCAGCAGACCAATTGTCCATTATATGCGCTGTCAGTCTGAGCTTTAGGAAGGAGATTGGAGTGAAGGTGTAAAGATCAAGGGTGAAAACACAGAGAACGTGAATAGCTTAAAGAACTTGGTATCAGTCTGTAGACTGCTAAAACAGATTGCCAACTTGGCCAAACAGCAAGGGATGCTGGTTACATAGGCCAAGTAAAACTCTGAAGTCACAAAACCCAGAAACCAGACACATAGAAACTAGGTGGCAAAGATATCAGCATCATGTGAAGGACACATCCTGTCAATAGTCATCCTGGATAGACATATCTCATCAACTAAACAAAAAAGGGATGCATATTAGCAACCAAGAATCAGACATTCAAGCCTGAAACAATGAAAGAAATATTAACAGGACATTTAACGATTAAGCCATCCAAACACCATTAAGCAGGATCTCCTGATTGGCTAAAGCTATAGAAAGATTCAAAGGCTAGGGGAAAAGATGTAAAAGTAGGACTTTCCTGTAGATCAGGCAGGAAACCTTCCAAGGAGACTGACTTGACGAAAGGCAGAGGGCAGCTGACCATCTGGACAGAGAGAGAAAGCAGCTTCACAGTCCCACAGACAAACACGGAGAGAATGACTGCATAAATCCACAAGAGACTGAAGAAGTATTGTAAGTTCAAAGGGCTGAATAGGATTAGAGATAGTATTGTTTAGCATAAAGGCTATTGTAACTTCTTTAATAATAAAGCTGAGACTGTTTACATTGGTAGTGGGTTGTCATAGAGTTGAACAGCACACGGACAACACACCCTTTGGTCCAACTTGTCCATTCCAACCAGATACCCTAAATTAATCTAGTGCCATTGGCCAGCATTTTGCCCAAATTCGTCTAGACCCTTTCTATTCATATATCCATCCAAATGCCTTTCAAATGTTATAATTGCACCTCCACCACTTCTGGGAGCTCATTCCATACACACACCACCCTCTGTGTGAAGAACTGCCCCTTAAGTCCCTTTTAAATCTTTCCCTCTCACTTTAAACCTATGCTGTCTAGTTTTGGACTCCCCTACCCTGGGAAAAAGACCTTGGCTATTCACCCTTTCCACGCCTGTCATGATTTTATAAACCTCTAATAAGGTCACCCCTCAGCCTCCGATGCTCCGGGGAAAAAAGCCCCAGCCTGTTCAGCTTCTCCCTATAGCACATACCCTCCAATCCTGGCAACATCTTTTAAGTCTTTTCTGGACCTTTCAAGTTTAACAACATCTTTCCTATAGCAGGGAGACCAGAATTGCACGCAGTATTTCAAAAGTGGCCTAACCAATATCCTGTACACTCGCAACATGACATCCCAACTCCTAAGCTGAATGGACAGATCAATAAAGGCAAGCATACCAAATACCTTTTTCACTACCTTGTCTACCTGTGTTTGTAGTGATTTGACGACTTCGGTATTGTAGGACACCTGAGCAAATTCATTCATAACATTCTGGTTGAAGTTGTCTAACTTATTTAAGGAGAGACTAGACAATAATTTGTATCAGAATGTGGAAAAATGGAAATCACCTTAAATTGTGTCATACAAGTCAAACCCACTTCTCCAGCCCCAAAATAAATCATGTTTGTACATATACTTGTAGCAGCCTCCTGGCTGCTAAAACAGATAGATTGCTAACTTGGCCAAACTACAGGGGATTGGCCAAATGAAACTCTGAAATCACAAAACCCACACACCAGACACAGTGCAAACACAGCAGCCAAATGCTAATGACATTAGCGTAATGTAAAAGGCAACAGTTTTATTCTGCACAGACACCCCCAATAACTTATCCACTAAACAAAGGACAGCCCAGACAGAGGTACTGGGTCCTGTTACACAAAGAAACTGACAGTAGCATGCCATCTAAATGATTGACTCTTGTTTAAAACTATTAAGTGTATCTCCCTGATTGGCAGTACTATAGAAAGTGCCAGACAACCATCTAAAAGATATAAAAACAGAGTTCACCTGCAAATCTTGTTCTTGGAATTGTCTGAGGTCTTTAGAAGAGACCAGCATGGTAAGAGGCAGAGACCAGCTGACCATCCACAGGGAGAGAGGGAAAAAGCAGCTTTGCAGACCCACAGACAGACCCATAAAGAGAGTAACTGCGTAAATTCACAAGTAATTTGGGAAGTATTGTAACCGTAAAGGGCCAAATAGGATTAGGGATAGTATGTTTAGTATTAAAGATTATTATAATTTTGTTCCCAGTGAAGTGAGAATGTTTTGCTTTGCTACAGGTTTGTGTTTGTATTGAATTGACCGCTTTGGTACTGTGGGACACCTGGCAAATTCATTCATAACATTCTGGTTGGAGTTGTCTGCAACTTGTTTCGAGGAACTCGACAACATATTCAACATAGAAGTCAATTGTTTTTCACCCATAACATACTATACTAACAGTAGTTACATAATTTTTCACCCCAGAAAAGCCTTATCACTGGCCATAAGAAATCAAAAAGGCGATACAGAAAAAGTTAGCAAGGTACCTGGAAGTTTAAGACCTACCCACTCTTTGTGTAGCATTTTTATACTCAATTTAAATGTTGAACCCAGACTTTGGAGGCAATTATCAGGTTTTTAAAATTGTCTTCTCTGCCAGTGAGTATGGCAGGCATCAGATTAGATCTCATCAGACTAAATTGAGAAAGTGCAGTGGAGTGTTGTGAAATAGAAAAGCATTGCTGAAACTGAAAGGATCTACAAGATAGTATTTTTTATTCTCTTGCGGGACTATCATTTCACTGACTGGCCAGCATTTAATGCCTATCCCCAGTTGCCCTTGAGTAGGGTTAGTGAGCTGTCTTCTTTAACTACTGCAGTCCATGTCCTGTAGGTTGACCCATCATGTTGTTAGGGGTGGAATTCCAGAATTTTGACTCAGCGGATTTGGAAGGTGCTGTCTAAGGATCTTTGGTGAATTTCTACAGTGCATCTTGTAAATGGTACACACTGCTACTGCTGAGTGATGGTGGTGGATGAAGTGGATGCCAGTCAAGTGGACTGCTTTGCCATGTATGGTGTCAAGCTTCTTGAGTGTTGTTGGATCTGCATGCATCAGGCAAGTGGGGAGTATTCCATCAGACTCCTGACTTGTGCCTTGTAAATAGTGGACAGGTTTTGGGGAGTCAGGAGGTGAGTTACTTGCTATAGTATTCCTAGACTCTGGCCTGCAGCTGTAGCCATAGTATTCATATGGTGAGTCTAGTTGAGCTTCTGGTCAATGGTAACCCCACAGATGTTTATAGTGGGAGATTCAGTGATAGTGATACTATTGAATGTCAAGGGGCAGTGGTTGGATTGTCTCTTACTGGAGATGGTCATTGCCTGGCATTTGCATGGTGCAAATGTTACTTACTTGTCAGCCCAAGTCTGGATATTTTCCAGGTCTTGTTGCATTTGGCCAGGGACTGTATCAGTGTCTGGAGGGTTGCAAATGGTGCTGAACATAGTGCAATCATTGGTGAACATTCCATTTCTGATCTTATGATGGAGGGAAGATCATTGATAAAGCAGCTGAAGATGGTTGGGTCGAGGACACTACCCTAAAGAACTCCTGCAGAGATGTCCTGGAGCTGAGATGACTGACCTCCAACAGCTAAAACCATCTTCCTACATGCCAGATATGACTCCAACCAGCAGAGAGTTTGCCCCCCATTTCCAATTGATTGCAGTTTTGCTGGGGTTCCTTGATGCCACATTTCCGTCAAATGTAGCCTTGATGTCAATGGCCATCATGCTCACCTCACATCTGGAATTCAGAACTTTTGTCCATGCTTGAACTAAGGGTGTAATGTAATGAGGTCAGGAGATGTTTGACCTGGTGGTATCCACATTGGGCATCACTGAGCAGGTTAGTACTGAATAAGCGCTGCTTGCTGCTATTGATGATACCTTCCATCACTTTACTGATGATCGAGAGTAGATGGGGTGGAATTGAGACTGCAGCCTTGTTATGTAGTGCAGAAACTTGACCAATGTCAAGAAGAAAGGAACAATGATGTATACTAATGATCTGTGGATGTTGAGATGTATGTTTAAGTTACTTGAAAGGCCAAGATCAAGAACCAGTAAATCAGGGGATCAATAAAACTGAGGAAGAATTGAGTTAATAGATAAGTAAAGTTTGAAATGGTAGAGCAATCCATTTCAGAGAAAGAGAGGGTGTGGTGAGACATGATTAAAGATGGAACTACCAAGAAGAGGCCTTATCTTGCGGTCCTAAGTTAAATAGATGGTTTTGGTAGTAAGACATAAATGCAGCAGTAATTGGAATGCAAATATGTGACCAGCAAAAGAATTGGAGAGAGGTGACTGATCAGCTACTCTAAACTGAACGAAGCATGATCTAATTCAACGATGAAACGGGCTTAAGTGCCAAAATGGCCACCTTCTCCTATACCTTGAAGCTCATTCCATGTAGGACACTTCGTATGAAACACAGCTCAATACCCCTTTGACTAGCAAGTCCCCTTGTACATGCTGGACCTCACAACAAGTAAACTGGCAGCAGGAAATTTACAGCACAGAAAAAGACATTCAGCTTGAATGGTCATAGCCAGATTGCTCCACATAGGCATCTATCTTCATCAAGCTCCATCAACATTTCCTTTTTATTCCTTTCTCCCCCATATTAATCCAGCTTGTCCTTAAAAGCCTTTATAATATTCACCTCAATTACTTGTGATAGACAGTTCTACATTTCATGCTTTTGCAGTTAAGAGGTTTCTTACGAATGCCTTATTGGATATACAGAACATCTTGTGGGCTGTTTTCATAGCAGTGTGTGGTGGTACTCAGTCATGTTTCTTTGGATGTGCCATGACCTCCTTTCAACTAGTGTGACCTGCGTACCATGATATTGGAGCTGCTTATTTCAATCCCATTTACCTTTGCATCATAGGTGTGGCTCAACAGGCAGTACTCTTGTCTTGAAATTATTAGATTGGGTCAAAGCCTCACTCCAGACTGAATTTAGTGCTGTTCTGAAAGAGTGCACATTAAGTACTGAATTTCTGATGAGTCTATTAGTAAAGGTTCTGCCTGCCTTTTATGTGAACATGCAAGATTTCCAAACTTCGTTTTAAATGTTGAATCACTCTCAAGCAACATTATGGTAAATATGCTAGAATGCAGGTTTGCGAGAAGGCTACATGGATCCTATTGATGTAAAGTTGTCCAGACATGGGCTTCTTCTCCAGTCTATACAGTCCATCAGGATTAACTATCTAGTGCGCTAGTCTATTACCTAAACAATATGAAACAGATTTACTGAGGAATGCACATTTGTCATCAAAGCCAAGCAATATAAATGTGCAAAGATGTAGTTTCTACAAATACTGAGGGATTGCAGACAGTCGAAAGCTGTAATCTTTAAATGGAGACACTATCTCATAGAATCATCTCATTTCTTCGCTGTATGGAAAAAAAAAAGTCTCATGGCACTATTTTAAATAAAAGCAGGGTAAGTTCTCCCCGGTGACAAGAGCAATATTTAATGTAAACTGTTTTATAAACTCTAAACTTAAATTGTTCACTGAATTTTTTGGGAACTGCTGTGTGCAAATTGGGTGATGCAGTTCCTACATTACAGTTGTGACTGCACTTCTAACATATATCACTTAGTTGTGAGGTGTTTTTGAAATAGAATGGAATTGTGAAAGCCACTACTATGTATATAAAATTTGTCATGAAATTAAAATTATTGGACAATGAATTTAAATTTTATTTTTCCTCAATTCTAATTCATAATACTAAACTTTTGAATTATTATATATTCATAAATGCAAGTTTATTCTTTTATATAATTTTGTAGTTTCATTAAATTGTCCTACATTTAAATTGAATAAAAGCCATTGAACTGAGGTGAACTTGAAAACTGCAACTGGCAATCAAAACAGCAATAAAGCTTTGGTAGGATTCAACATTAGCAAGTCAAACCCGGCGAGTTGATTTTACTTTCCAGAAGCTAAAAATACTGCACTCCACGTCTAAGAAAAAAGCTTTGATTTATTTTTGTCTTGAATTTCATACAAGTTCAGGCACAGCACTGAAACACAACAAAGTCTTGAATTAGTGTGGATAGATTTTATTTATTTTTAAAAATATGTATCATTACATGGATAAATCAGCACCTTTTTTCAGACAAACCCGTTTGGTTTTATGTTGAAGTAGGGAAAACAAAGAGGCAGAATTCTCAAACACTAAAATACAATTTTTTGGGTAGATGGCTGTACTTATCTGATGTGAAAAATGTAAGTTTGAGGTACAAAATTTGTACTAACTTCTCTTTCTGGCAAAAAAATTGAGAATTTACAGCATGCAGTATACAAGATCAGGCATTGAAAAAGATGACATTTGAGGACTGCATTACTAAGGTTCAGTGCTGTAATTTGGACAGGGGTGTCAATTTTAACTAGCACTGAAGAAGGAGAGGCAAAGCCCTGAATGTGATTTAAGTGGGCACCATTTACATCAGGGAACACAAAAGATGCCTTCAATATACGTAACAATGGATCTCTCCATTTCCTTAATCATAAAAGAGGCTTCTTTGTGCTAACTGCCCATTTAATGTAAAAAAAGTTCACATAATGCCATTTTTTCTATCTAGTTTCTGAAATTTTTTTGATAACAGATGTTACTATAAATGTGGGATTAATGTCCAAGTAACAGACAGTTTAATTGCTTGACTAAACTTCCTTAAAAAATAAATGAATTCTCCAAATTGTCATTATATTTTGTTTCAAGCATTCATGTCCACAGATATTACAGTGTACTAGATGTAGCTTTGCTCAAAAGCCAAGTTACACAGTACACAGCTGTACACTAATCTCTACAGTAACCCACACTCAGCATTGCTGCACCAGAACACTTCTTCATAAATACAGGTTTTACTTCAGACATAAACTCACAACTTTTTAAGTAAAAAAAGGCCCATTTTATACAGGAAGATCATTTGTCGTATGTTAGAGAATATAATTTTCTATAAAATATCCAATGATCAACCCTCTTAAATGAGGGTCAATGTATAAATAAAGCAAAAATACACAGACACAATTGGAAAGAAGTTAAAATGTCACTCAAATGTTACTGTTAATTTATTTTTTTTTACAATACAAGCTTGCTATATATTACAGACTGGAATGATAAAGTTGACATTCTTTTAATTCAATTGCCATAAATATTTAAAATCTAATTATCTTACATTCCATGGAAATTTCCTATAACAGCTTCTGCTGTCTGTGAATCGAGATGGGGACTTCCAAGGACAAGCAGCATTAATGAGGACGCTGCACTGGCCATTGGCAGAGTGAAGAGCACGAGTTACTTGCTGTGTCCAGCACTGTACAGTTACTGCTTGTGCCAGCGCTCACCTGAATGTCTGTGACACACCCAAAGCCATAATGGGTGGCGAACTTGATGGTTAATCTAAGAAGAAGATGTTGCTAAACTGCGTTGCACAGAGTTTCTTAACTTCCTCTGGAGGGAGAGACATGGTCAGAAAAAGAACAAGGTAAATGTTCAAATGAAACAAATAACTGTGGATGCTGGACTGAAACAAAGCAAAAACAAAAATTGCTGGAGAACTCAGCAGCTATAGCAGCGTTTGGAGAGAGAACAAAAGTTAATATTTTGAGTCCAGTGAGCCTTCTTCTGAACTGATAACAGCTTGGAAAAAGTGGTATTTATGCAGAGGCTGGGAGTGGAGTTGGGGGAGGGGTAAAAGTTGGGAGGGGGTGATGTGTGGTGAGCAATAGGTGGTTTACTATCAACAATCCCGGTGCCTTCCCTTTTTTCCCCTCTCTCTCTGGGCTCCGTCTCCACCTATTTGCTCATCCCACCCCCATTATCACCATAAATACCACATTTTCCAAGCTAAATATTAGGTCTGTTTGGCTGTCTGTCATCAATATCCCTCCACTCATAGTTAGAACTACCCAGCAGCCCACTTAAAAACTGCCTAACTGTGCTTGAACTGCTTAAACAATGCCAAAGCTCAGCAATCTCTCAAGTCTCGTGCAACCCAATTCTGTTCACACTCTACAATATGAAACAGGAAAACCATTGAACCACATTAAATAGGAGCAGAAATAGGCTTTATGGCCCTTTGAGCCGGCTTCTTCATTCAATATGATTATGGATGACGATCCAACTGTTCCCACTTTCTCCTCACATCTTTGATCCCTTTAGCCCTAAGAACTATATTTAATTCCCTGGAAACATGCAATGTTTTGGCCTCAACCAGTCTCTCTTCATATGTCAGTCCTGCCATCCCAGGAATCAGTCTAGTAAACCTTCGTTAAACTCTCCATAGTTCGAACATCCTTCCTCAGATAAGAGTTCAAAACTGCACACAAAACTCCAGGTGTGGTCTCACCAAGACGCTGTACAACTGCAGCAAGACATCACCCACTCCTCCACTTGAATCCTTTTGCTATGAAGGCCAACATACCATTTGTTTTCTTCATACCTGCTGCCCTGCATGCTCAATTTCAGCAACTGGTGTACAAGGACACCCAGCCCTTGCTACACTTCCCCCTTTCTCAATCTATTGTCTTTCAGATAATTATCTGCCTTCCTGCTTTTTTTTAACCAAAGTGAATAACCTCACATTTATCCACGTCATACTTCATCTGCCACGCATCTGTCCACTCACTCAACTTATCCAAATCACACTGAAGCATCCCTGTATCCTCCTCATAGTTCACCCTCCCATTCAGCTTCCTGTCATCTGCAAACTTGGGAGACTTCAAATTTAGTTCCTTCATCAAAATAATTTATATATATTGAGAATAGCTGGGATCCAAACACTGAGTACCCCTACTGGTCAATGCCTTCCACTCTGAAAAAGATCTGTTTATTCCCTACCTCTGCTGACAGCATATAAATACACTATCCCAATCCCACACACTAATTACACGTTAATCTCTGATCAAAATCTTTTGAAAACTACTTCCACTGGCTACCCCTAATCAACTCTGCTAGTTACATCCTCAAAGAATTCCAGAAGATTTGTCAAACGCGATTTCCCTTTTGCAAATTCACACTATGTCTGATTCTACCATTGTTTTCCAATTGCTCTGCCATTAAATCTTTTACAATGGACTTTAGCATTTCTCCCACTACTGATGTCAGGCTGACTGGTCTATTATTCCATGTTTTCTCTCTGCCTCCTTACTAAAATAACGAGGTTACATTAGCTACCCTCCCATCTGTAGCAACTGTTCCAGAGTCTACAAAATTTTGAAAGATGACCACCAACGCATCCACCATTTCTAGAGCTACTTTCTTAAGTATTCTACGATGTAGATCATCAGACACTGGGATTTTAAATCCCAGTAATTTTCCAAACACCATTTTTTATTAATACTGATTACTTTCAGCTCCTCCCTCTTACTAGACCTTGCATTCCCCAACATTTTTGGGAAATTTTTTTTTCCTCTACTGTGAAGACAGAACCAAAGTATGTATTTATTGATTTGCCATCTTTGTTCCCCATTATAACTTTCTCTATTTCTGATTGTAAGGGACTTTTATTGTCCTCATTAGTTTTTTTCCTTTCACATAGTCACAAAAGCTTTAGCAATCAGTTTGTATGTGCCTCACCGGCTTACACTGACACAACTTCACCCCTCTTAATCAATCCTTTTATCGTTATTTGTTGAAACATGAACTGCTTGTAATCCTCAGGTCTGCTGCTTTTTTGGCTAATTTGTATGCCTCTTCACTGGAACTTATATTATCCCTATTTTCCTTGGTTAGCCATGGTCAGGCCACCTTTCCCATTTTGATTTATTGTCAGGCAGGAATGAACAATTGCTGCAGTTCCTGCGTGTGCCCTTTAAATGTTTGCCATTGCTTATCCACCATTATCCCTTTAAGTAACATTACTCAATTTATCACAGCCAGCTTGTGCCTCATACCATTGTGGTTTCCTTTATTTAGATCCAGGACACCAGTCTCATAATTAACAACAACATTCTGTATCTTAATGATGGATTCTATCATTATACAGTCCCTTTTTCTCAAGAGGTCTTACACAAGTATTATTTCTTTCTCATTACACAAAGCCCAATTCAGAATGGCCTATTCTCTAGTTGGTTTCTCAATGTATTGATCCAGAAAGCCATTCTGCACACACTCCAGGAATTCCTCCTCTATGGCATTATTACTGATTTGATTTGCCCAATCTCTGTGCAGATTAAAGCCACCCATAGCTACAGCTGTACCTTTACTGCTTGTCTCTCTAATTTCCTGTTTAATACCTTCTCCAACATTGCCATTATATTTTAAGGGAATTTATGTACAAGCCCTACTATCACTTTCTGCCTCTTGGTGTTTCAAAGTTCTTCCTGCACAGATTCTTCTTCACTAGAGCCGAAATCCTTCTTCACTATTGTATTAATTGTACTCTTTAACCAGCAAAACTACACTATCTCTTTCCCTTTTTGTTTGCCCTTCCTAAAAGCTGAATTCCCATGATTATTCAGTTCCCACCCCTGGTCACCCTGCACCCATGTCTCCATAATCATACCCGTTTACCTTTATTTGCGTGACTAATTAATCCATTTAATTGCAAATGCTCTGTGCATTAAGATACAAGGTCTTAAGGCTTATATTTTTGAGATTCTTTTTCTCATTGGCATTAGTTTGCACCATGGCCCTGTGGATTTTTTGTATGACACTATCACGGCGCTAAATGGAACAACTGAACAGATCCAGCAACTCAAGACTGTGTATCCACAAGTGCTGTGGGCCATCAACAGCAGCAGAATTATACTCTACCGTAATCTGTTAATCTCATAGCCAGCATACCCCCCAATCTACCATTACCATCAAGCTAAGGGTTCAACCCTGTTTCAGTGAAGAAGGGTCAAGGACGACATGCCAGGAGCAGCACCATGATACCTGAAATAAAGAGGTCTCAACCTGATTAAGCTACGAAATAGCACTACTTCTGTGCTAAACAGCACAAGCAAGAAGCGACAGAGATACGCAATCCTACTGCTGATGTGTCAGATCTAGGCTCTGTAGTCTTGCCACATCCAGTTGTGAATGGTGGTGACCAATCAAACAACTCACTGGAAGTGACTCCACAGATATCCCCATCCTCAATGAAGCGGGAGCCCAGCACATAAGTACAAAAGACACACCAAAGCCTGTCCACCATCTATAAGGCACAAGTCAGGAACATGATGGAATCCACTTGCCTGGATGAGGATGAATTCAACAACACAAGAAGCTTGACACCATCCAGGACAAAGCAGCCAGCTTGCTTGCCACCCCATCCTCAAACATGCAGTAACTTTACCACCAATTCTTAGCACCAGCAGTATGTAACATCTACAAGATGCACTGCAGAAATTCTCCAAAGCTCCATGACAGCCTCTTGCAAATCCAGCAGTTCCATCTAGAAGGGCCAGGCCAACTGATACCTGGGTACATCATGACCTGCAAATTCCCCTCCAGGCCGCTTATCACCCTGGCTGGGCAATGTATTGTCCTTCCTTCACTGCCACTAGGTCAAAATCCTGGAATTCACTTCCTAATGGCATTGTGTGTCTACCTATAGTACATGCACTACAGCTGTTTAAGGCTGCAGCTCACTACCACCTTCTGAAGGGTAACTAGGAACAGGCAATAAATGCTGGCTCAGCCAGCAATGGTCACTTCCCATGAATCCCACCCACAGCCCCAGAAATGTCTGTCTACCTCCCTAACTACTGAATCTCCTATCACTGTTGCCCTTCCAGTCACTGTATCCTCTACACAGTTGAGTCACCCGTGGTGCCATGGACCTGGCTCTGGCTGCACTTACTCTCCATATGCCCCATTGTAACAATGGTGAGAGGGTGAAGTGTATTCAGGGGATTCTAAGGCTATCTGTCCATTGCCCCCCCACCACACCCCCTCTCTCTCTCTGCACATCTCAGCTCTGGGGTGATGATGTTTGTAAACACACTCTCTTATACTATTTAGTTAAACCACAGCTGATCTGATCTTGATTTGACTTCTGCTGGACTTCCAACTGCAACCATTGCTGTACCCACAGCTGAACACATCATGAACCAGAAGCAATTTGGGAGGTACACAAATTAATGGGAATAGGGTGAGAATGTTAACCTGTGGCCTTTCAGTTCCTCCAGTCTGTTCCATGCTTCAATTAGGTCATGGCTGTTCTGTATTTTACCCCATCTATCCACAGTACTGTAACCCTGAATACTCTCGTCAAACATTAATTTACCAACCTCAGTTTTCAAACTCTCAACTGAAACACAGCCTCAACAGCTTTTTGTTTTCCCTCTGCTGGGGGGGGGGGGGGGGGGGAAGAGGTGGAATAGCTGAAGAGTTCCACACTTCCACTGTGGCTTGTACAATGGAGTGCTTCATCACTTTGCCCCTAAGTGTCTTAGCTCCAATTTGAAGGTTATGCCCCACCTCGTACCACACCTGCCTCACCAAAAGGAAACAGCGCAGATAGAGAGGAACTATCTAATCTTCTGATCATCTCAAACACCACAATTAGAAATTCCTTTAATCTGTGCCTAGTCTATCCAACTTTTCATCATAAATCAACAGTTTTGGCCTGGGTACCAATCCTGCTTATAAGTGGAATGAATGGAATCTCCCTGCACTTGCAGCACACTGAATGCAGAGGATGGAGGAGAATCAGGTGGAGATCCATCCGACTTTCCCCATTATAAAGTGGCAATTGCTAAATAGTTCAAGACCTCTACCTGATGTGAGATTATCCCTGTCTGAAGTTCCACTATTTCTCACACAAATTACAACCAGCTGTATTTATACAAGACCTTTAACACATTAAAAAATCTTTAAGCATTTCACAGGAGCGTCCCGAAGTAAAATTGGATACCGAGCTCCATGAGGTGTCTAAACAGGTGACCTCAAGCATGATCAAAGAGCAAGATTTTGAGGAATATCTTAAAGGGGAAAAAGAGAGAGAGAATGCGCCAGGGGGCACTGGAGGGATTAAAATCCAACTTTACTCCTGGATTTCTCAGAATGAAAACAGAAAGACTTTTTTAAGAAAAAAACTTCATGAGGCTTGAATGTTGGGCTGTGAGAAGATGTGGTTGTTAAGACAGAAACCAAAACCAGGAAGTAACATGATCTCAGAATGCATCCATAGTTAATGCATAAGTCTGCCATTTCACTTAGTCTTTGTTACATGAAACCTAGCTTGCATGTAAATAACAAACACAATCCGCACATACCAAAGGAGAGTTAATTGCCTCTTAAGTGATTGACTTGGGCCAAATCCCATTCAGTCATCCCCTGTGCACCTTGATTCCCAACCCAAGTCTTGATTTTTTAATTCCCACCTTTATTTTCAATCCTTCAATGGCCCTTATTCCCAATCTTCGTAATCTCCTCGAAACCCATTAGATCTCTGCACTTCTCCAATTTTATTTTCTTAATGCATCCCTCATTTTAATCACTCCACCATTGGCAGATGACCCTTCTGCTTTCAGGGCCCTTAGCTCTGGAATTCCCCCTATCTCTAAGCCTCTCTTCTACTTCTTCCTGCCCAAATATTTTATTATGTTGCTTGATGCCAAATTTTGCCCAGGGATGCTTTGCCATGTCAATTGCACTAAATGGAGGCAAGTTGCTGTTTAAACAAATTATACTGAATCTCATTTCTATTTAAATGTAAATTCACTTCAGGCAAAGTAAAGTTGATCTTTAATAATAGATCCAGGATTAAAAGTTCAGCCGGTATTTAAACAAAATTTTAATATCGTTATATATGGGTCTGAAAGTATTTATATACAGGACAAACGTAAGCACCATTGACAATGATGAGATCATATAGAGTCATAGAGATGTATTGCACAGAATCAGATCCTTTGGTCCAACTCACCCATGCTGACCAAATATCTTAAATTAATCTAGTCCCATTTGCCAACATTTCGCCCATATCCCTCTAAACCCTTCCTATTCATATACCCATACTTTTAAATGTTGTAATTGTACCAGCCTCCACTGCTTCCTCTGGCAGTTCATTCCTTACATGCACCCCACTTTGCATGAAAAACTGCCCCTCAGGTCCCTTTTAAATCTTTCCTCTCTCACCTTAAACGTATGCCCTCTAGATTTGGAGTCCCCTACCCTGGGGAAATGGCCTTAACTATTCACCCTATCCATGCCCTCATGATTTTATAAACCTCTATAAGGTCATCCCTCAGCCTCCGAAGCTCCAGGGAAAATAGCCCCAGCCTACTCAGCCTCTCCCTTAAGGTCAAAACCTCCAACCCTGACAACATAATTTTAATTTTTTTCTGAATCCTTTCAAGTTTAACAACATCTTTCCTGTAACAACGAGACCAGAATTAAACGCAGTATTGTAAAAATGACCTAATCAACGTACTATACAGCCGCAACATGACCTCATAACTCCTATCTTCAATGCACTGACCAATAAAGGCAAGCGCACCAAACACATTTTTCACTATCCTATCTACCTGTGACTCCACTTTCAAGGAACTATGAACCTGCACTCCAAGGTCCCTTTGTTAAGCAACACTCCCTAGGACATTACCATGAAGTGTATAAGTCCTGCCCTACCAAAGTATAGTGCCTCACATTTATCTAAATTAAACTCCATCTGCCACTCCTTGATCAAGGTCCTGTCAAACTCTAAGGCAACCTTCTTTGTTGTCCACTACACTACCAATTTTGGTGTCATCTGCAAACTTACCAATCATACTTCCTATATTCACATCCAAATCATTTATATGGATTTATAGGCAGAACAGCCTAGCATTGAATGGATTGAGATCTAACATCTGGTCCTCCTCAACGTTTCAGTAATTATGTCTATCACATCAATATAACCTATAATTAGTTGCTAACACATTATCTTATTAACCACTCAAATGAGAATACAATACTGTGAATGCTGGAAAACTGAAATAAAAACAGAAAATGCTGGAGAAACTCAGCAGGTCTGGCAGCACCTTTGGACAGAAAAACAGAGTTAATGTTTTGAGTCTGACATGGTGCTTCTTCAGAACTTCTTTGAAGACATCATTGGAATAGTGAGTTGGCATGCCATTCGACAAAAATCTCCATTGTTGGTGTGTAGAAGATATACTTCAATGCAGGCTGTACTTGAAACACTGGGCACTTTCTGCTTCTAAATCGGAGGATAATCAATAAACACCAAAACCTTGCACTGTAGTCAACAGCTCTTTGACTCTACCACACCTGTTTGGTTGTGCCTTATTGCAATAGGTTTATAATTGCTGCCTATGATGTTATCCTTTACAAACAAAAGATAAAGGTTTTACACACCCTCCCCCTGACCCTTCTTCATCTCACTGCAAACATATCCTTTGATTTCTTTCCCCCTCATCAAACTTTTCCTTAAAGACACCTTAACCAGTCTTTGTGATAGAAAATCCAAAGTTCCTATTTTAAACATTTATTCATAGGATATGAACATCATTGGAAAACTGCTACACAGTGCGAATTGCCTTTCAGAAGGTGATGATGAGCTGCCCTCTTTAACCACTGCATTCCACATGGAGTAGGTACATCTACAGTGGTGCTAAGGGAGTCATAGGATTTTTTTTGCAATACAGTGAAAGAATGATATGTAATATGCTGTTTGACTTGCAAGTGGTGGTATTTTCATGCGACGACTACCCTTGTCTTCCCTAAGTGGCCATGTTTATGGGTTTGTGATGTGTCCTTGAAGGAGACAGGATAAGTTGCAATGAGTGCATCTTGTCGACCTTACACACTGCTATGAAGGAACGATTGTTTAAGATGGTGGATAGGGTTCTGATCAATGGACTGCCTTTTCTCAAACGGCACGAAGTTTCTTCAGAGGTGCTGGAGTTGCATCCATTCAGTGAAGTGGAGATTATTCCATTACACCTCCTGACTTAGGACACATATTGGGGAGTTAAGAAATGAATCGCTCACTGCAGAATTCCTATCTATTTAACTTAACTCTTGTAGCCAGAGTATTTCCCTATTTTTCACAGATGCTGACAGACATGCTGAGCTTTTCCAGCAATTTTGTTTTTGTCCCTATTTTTCATGTTTGTCCTGCATTCCTTACTGAATTCTTGATTAATAATCTGCTTTTGGCCGGTAATCATCATCTCACCACAAGTTGAAATATCCTCTCTACAATCTTGAAGACCTCATTCAGGCTAGCATTCTCCTTTCGAAATCAATAATCAGCCCGAGAATCTTTCTGGAACATTATTAATTCTTATTTCTGGTATTATTTTTGTAACTCACCATTAACTTCAATCAGATTTGCATTCTTCTGACTCAAGATTACGTAAAGTTCCCGCTGGTCAGACTTTTTGCCAACCACCCAGTAATCGGTCATCGCCTTTACGATGATTTCTTCATCCTCTTCAGCTCTGTGTAAATCACAACAAGCAAGTCAAGCAAAACAAAATAAAGCTCACTGTAAGTAACTGCTCATTATTAAAAAAAAAACTTTTTAAACACTGAGGCAGTACCTTGAGAAATCACTGTTAATATCTCCCAGGATCTTCATTAGGTCAGTGTGGACCGAGGTCAGGGACATGCTGGCTGTTTTCCGCATGTGAATGGTCGTTTTCTCAGCCAGATTCATGTGATTGAAGTAAATAAACTTGAAGTGAGGTTCCTTTTCAGGTCTGAAAGAGAAGGAAGTGTACCCAACTTGTATTAATGCAAATTTTTAAGTGTGACTCTCATTACATTATTTGGAGAGCAATTCCAAAAATACTGTACATTTTTAACAAGCATGAATGTGAAGTTTTAGATTTTTATCTACAAGACAGAGGAGGAACTGGAAGATAGTCTTCAAAAACGCTTCACAGAGCTACCTAAATCACCAGAGGTGACAACTATATCATGATAATCGACAAAGGAAAATTGAATAGGAAATGGTGACAAAGAAATTTACACTGGTGAGAGAAAAATGCCAGCACAAATTGTGACATTGTAGGTACAACTTACACTAAAGCTCTGAAGTAAATTGCTTAAATATTAATTTCACATCCTTTATTGGTCAAGTCTGTGCTTCCTTTTCCCTAATTCATAACTTTCTTCAATTATACCATGCAACATCTGTACCCCCTCCTTGAAATGGCTACCAATTGCTGATCACTTTGGTGGAAGCAACACTTTTCTGTACATCCCTGGCATTGTGCAGTCTATTGGGTATTAACACAAGAACATGCAATGGGAACCGATCGAGTGAGTAAATTGACAGAGGTCACTGGAAATAAGTGAGATGCAGCGACACCAACAACATGCAGTCCAGTCATATCACATATGGGACATTCCTTATGTTGCATTGTATTTTAGGGGTGGTAAGAAAACATGATGAGGAGAGAACCCTACTGAGGGGAAGGTTGGGCAGCTATGCATCTGTCGAGGCAACAAAATAGTTCTTTACTAGTGTTACAGAAGGATAGAGTGTCACATTTTAAAAAAAACTTAGTAAGGGATCCATAAGCCATACCAATGCATTAAAGGCAACTACATCAAATAAACAGAAGCAAATTACTGCAGATGCTGGAATCTGTACTGAAAAGATGAAGGGTCATCTAGACTCAAAATTGCCTTCTCTCTATGGATGCTGCCTGACCCACTGTGATGTCCAGCACTTTTTTGTCTTCAGTACATCAAATAAGTTCTTTAATCTATTGTAGGACACTGAAAATTGTGTGTTGCATAAAAGTATTAGACTCAGCAGATATAACTTGATGTAATCATCAAAAGTAAATAACTTGGCATCCATTTCATACTCATTTACACCACAGTTAAAAATTAATTAACAATATGGCTGATCCTGGATATTGAGTATCAAGGGGCATATCTTATTAAATTAATTCTTTTGATGATCAACTGCTCACAGACTGAACCGGAAGGTCCTTGTCCTGTGATATATCATTGGTTTGTACTGTCAATTCTGGCTCGTACTAATGCAGGTATTTTATTCTATTGAGCCACCAGGATACATGAGGAGCCATTAAAAACTTGAAACCAGACAGAAGGAACCCTGGGTTTCCTAACATGACCTCTTGAAAATCTGATAAAACAACATTTACAATGACGGAATATGCAAAAGGCCTGAAACCGGCGAACCTCGCAAAAGTGAACCTCAAAGCTAGAGAGCCCCATTAATAAATCTGTATTGTAATGAGCATGCATTTAACACTCATGAACTTTAAAGCGGAGTTTTGGCCACATGTAATCCAACTATCCACACACAACACCCATTCTTTGGAATAACAAATGGTATTGATTAGTCTATAATACTTAAAAGATTTCTTACAATTTACAGAAGTCTTTCTTTTAAAAAAAAAGGTGGTTTCCCAGATGGCTCACTGAGTGCAAAATTGTGGAAACGGCTGATCTCAGCCTAGTGACAGTGTCGTAATTCTATATAATTACATCACAGCAGGGAATGGGTCAAACCAGCCACATTGGCCTTTACATTAACCGTATCATAGAATCATAGAATCCCTACAGTGTGAAAACGGGCCATTTGGCCCAACAAATCCACACCATCCCTCTGAAGAGCATCCCACCCTGATTCATTCCCGTACCCCTGCATTTCCCCATGTCTAACCCAAACATCCCTGGGCACAATGGGCAATTTAGCATGGCCAATCCACCTAGCCTGCACATCTGTGGACTGTGGGAGGAAACCAGAGCACCTGGAGGAAACCCACGCAGACATGGGGAGAATGTACAAACTCCACATAGATAATCGCCTGAGGATGGAATTGAACCTGGGTCCCTGGTGCTGTGAGGCAGCAGTGCTAATCACTGAGCCACCTATCTCATGAAGAAGGCAAAAGAGGCTTTAGCTGATAAATTAGATGAAAAGGATGGGAGGTGCTTGATTGCAGTATAAACATCACTATGGACTGACTGAACTGGATGTCCTGTTTCTGTGCTGTAAAGGCAATAAAGTCTACAGCTAAAGTACTACACGGTGTTTTCAGCTCTGCACAGCAGCAGATAGGACTCTGTGCAGGTTCACAAGGAAGCTGCCTGGTGTGAGGAAATATAAATTTGATGGACCAGGTAGATTAAGGATGGGCTGGAGGGGCTTTGATCGTGATGTTAAATATTATGACAGGATATAGAAAGATTAAAAAAAGACTTGCATTTATGATGTGTTTTCCATCATAGGAGATTTCACAGCAATTTACAGCCAACGACATAGGTCTTGAAACATAGTTACTGTCCTAATGTAGATAATGATATTTCAAAGCAGACAGTATTGAACGGGCTTAGAAGGTAATCAATATGTTTACGTCAATACGTAAATGTTAGAGATTTAAGCCTGAGAGGAGGAGAAAGTTCTCTGATACTGAGGGGTGTAAGGCTGGAAGATACATTAATAAAGTCAGTGACTAAAACAGAGACCAGGTCAACTTCTAAAAATTGTTTAGGGAGGCAAATGAAGCAAAAGAATGAATAAAGGAATATTTAAGGCAGAAACAGCTCATATTTATATAGCACTTTTCATGACCTTGGAACATCCCAAATGCTTCACAGCTGATTAAGTTTTTTTTTGAAATGTAGTCAAAATTAGAATGTAGGAAATGGTGCAACTAATTTGTGCATAGCAAGCTCCCACAAACAGTAATTCAATAGTGACCAGATAGTATTTTACTGGCATTAGTTAAGGAATAAATATTGGCCAGGACATCGAGTGCTCTGTTTTACCAACAGAGGTCTGTTTATACTCACGCTGACAGCCTCTTGTTTGTATTAAACTGTTCACAGATGTCCGATGCCAAGAGGGTGAGCTGAGGTCCTACAAGGTTATCTAGTCTCTGGCAAAATTCTCGAGTCAGCTCCACTGAGGCTAAGGAGAAACATAAACTATTAATATTAGCATGTCCAATGCACATGCCAAAGAGCCTGGAACCAAAGGAAGCGAGTGTTGCACAATAGGAGGAAGACATATATCTCAGAGGGTTGTGGAGCTGAGATGAAGCTATAGAGATGGGAGGGGAGGGAGGCTTTAAGAGGATTTAAACAAGGATAAGAATGTTCACTTCTGAGACTTAAATGGACTAGGAGCCAGAACAGGTCTGTGAGCAACTGGAATGACTGGAGAGCAGGATGATAAATGATTCTTATGTGATTTCTTGGCAAATTCATCTTAGGATGACACAAGTTAAGGTCTGAAATAAGTCCATAGAGGCATTACAAATGGAGAGTCCTCGACACTGATCCAGCTCACAGGTGAAGAGAAACGCTGACATTCCCGATTATATACCTAGTGTCAATCACAACTTCCAACCTCCCTCCCCCACTCCACGCCCCCCACCTCTGATCTGAGGACACTGGTCAGTTCTTTTTATTGTAGCTCCTCCTGGGACATTTTAGCACTGGGTCAGGTTCCTCCAACCCTGCCTCCGATACGGGTGGTGTATAATGCATAGTAGTTTGCCTCTTGCACCTACAGCCATCTCAAAAGTAATTCATTCTCCTCTTCAGACAGTAAAGGCATCAAGGCAGCGATATCCGCCTCGACCACATCTCTTGCATTTCCCGCACCTCTGCCCTCACATCCCCTCCCCGCAATAAAAACAAAGACAGAATCCCCCTTGTCTCACGTATCACCCCACTAACCTCCGTATCCAACACATCATTCTCCGCCACTTCCGTCACCTGCAACCTGACCCCACTACGAAGGATATATTTCCCTCCCATAGGGACCACTCTCTCCACGACTCCCTCGTTCGCTCCACACTCCCTACTAACCCCACCACCCCCAGCACCTTTCCCTGCAACCGCAGGAGGTACTACACCTGCCCCTACACCACACCCCTCATCTCCATCCCAGGCCCCAAAAAAGCCTACTGTATCAGACAGATGTTCACCTGCACATCCGCTAATGTGGTCTATTGTATCCGCTGTTCCCGATGTGGCCTCCTCTACATCGGGGAAACCAAGAGGAGGCTCGGAGACTGCTTTGTGGAGCACCTGCGCTCGGTTGGCGACAAACAACACCTTCCAGTTGCGAACCACTTCAACTTCCCCTCCCACCCTCTGGACGACATGTCCATCCTGGGCCTCCTCCAGTGTCACAACAAATCACCCGTAAACTGGACGAGCAGCACCTCATATTCGACCTTGGGAGCCTACAACCCAATGGTCTCAATGTGGACTTGACTAGCTTCAAAATCTCCCCACCCCCGGCCTCATCCCATGACCAACCCTCTCCCTCATCCCCGCCTCCTTGACCTGTCCGTCTTCTCTCCCACCT
The DNA here is from genome assembly GCA_024137785.1 of Ginglymostoma cirratum. Taxonomy (NCBI): domain Eukaryota; kingdom Metazoa; phylum Chordata; class Chondrichthyes; order Orectolobiformes; family Ginglymostomatidae; genus Ginglymostoma; species Ginglymostoma cirratum. Next base: position 19,681,321 of record JAHRHZ010000023.1, on the reverse strand, counting down.
ATCTGCTCCTCCCACCTCACTGACCAACCCCCACCACTGCCTACTTGCACTCACCTATCACCATCCCACCTACCTTCCTCAGCCCCACCCCTCCCCTCTCTACTTATTTCAGAGCCCCCTTCCCCTCCCCCTCCCCCTCCCCCATTTCTGAAGAAGGGTCCCGACCCGAAACATCAGCTTTCCTGCTCCTCTGATGCTGCCTGGCCTGCTGTGTTCCTGCAGATCCACACGGTGTTATCTCAGATTCCGAGGTATCTTCAACGCTTGATAGAGAGGCAGAACCCGTAGGTTCCAGAACAGTCGGAAAGGCAGTCGAGGAGTCAGGCATGTTTTGCTCCTGCACTGTTTGGAAGTTTGCAGCTTTCATATGGTCCATGTGCTTGTTCAGGACTGTCACTAGACCGTGCCTCTTATCCATGCAGGGCCATTCCCGTGTGTCCTACACACAAACCTTGTCCCCCGAAGTAACTGTCTCTTGAGCTCAGCAGAATCTTGCGTCCAATATTGGTGCTCCTTACGTCGTTTCACCCTCCACAACCCCCCCAGGTCCGGGAAGATCGGATTTAACCTGGTGCAGAATCTTCTCCCCATTAGTAAGTCTGCTGGAGCTATCTCCATAGTTGCCTGAGGGATAGTTCTATAATCAAACAGGAACCAGGACAGTCTGATATCTACGAAGCTGTAAGCTGTTAGCTGTTTCTTTAAGCCTGCCTTCAAAGTTTGGACTACTCTTTCTGCCAGAGGGAGGCAGCTCACTGCATCCGCATTTGCTATAAAGCCTCTGAGACGATGTTTCAACTTGTAATTATACACACTTAATATTAGAACCCACCGCTGAATTCTGCTGAAGTTATGGATGGCACTGCCTTGTCCTGTTTGAGTAGACCTAGCAGGGATTTGTGGTCTGTTAATAATACAAACTTACATGCCTAAAGGTATTGGTGGAACTTCCTGACTCCAAACGTAACTGCCAAACCTTCCTTCTCTATCTGGGTATATTTACGCTCTGCATTAACCAAAATCCTGAGTGTTCCTCTCCACTGGCCCACCTATGAGCTAATACTACCCAAATGCTGCAGGGGGAGGGCATCACAGTGTGCCAACACCTTAGAGGATGATAGCTGTTTCTTCACTCCCCTGAACTTTATGGCTTGGCTACATAACCATTTCCAAGGCTGACAAGAGTTGATGCAAAGGTGCCAGGATGGAAGCCAGGTTATGCACAAACTTTTCATAATAATTCATCAGCCCAAGGAAAGACCTAAACTCCGGTACAGCTGTGGGAATCGGTACCTTTGATCACCCTCACTTTATCTTCCATCAGATGTATCTTGGTCTCGTCAACTCTGTTGCATTTGGGGTGCCTGGAACATCTGTTTCCCTTCTAAGGTGTATGCCAGCCTGGGAGAAATGTCTAAGGACTATGTACAAGTTCTCTAACTGTTCCTTACTGGTCTTCCCGGTTATTAGCACATCATCTAGATAAATAGCAACCTGGGGTAGCCTTGTAAGTGTTCTCCGTTGTCCGAGTAAGACTTCAAAAGCTTGTGTTTTCAAATAAACTAGTTAGACTATAACCTGGTGTCGTGCGATTTCTGACCTTGTCCACCCCAGTCCAACACTAGCACCTCCACATCATGCCAAAAAATTGCACAGGCTGATGATACTCCAAATAATAGTCTCATATATTGGTACTAACCCTTATGGGTGTTAATTGTAGCATATTTCTGGGAATCCTCATCTAACTGCAATTGCGGGTCCGCATGGCTCAAGTCCAGTTTCGTGAAGGACAGATCCCCTGCCAGCTTTGTGTATAAATCCTCATTGCGAGGGAGTTGGTATTCAACCAGCTGACAAAAGCAGTTTACCATTTGTTTAAAATCCCCACAAAGACGGAACAACCAATTGGTATGACTGGTGCTGTCCATTCCACAAACTGGACTGGTTTGATGATACCTTTGCTTTCAAGCCTTCTGATTTCTGCCTATTGCTTTACGGGCAAAAGTAATGGCACTGGGTGGGCCATGTAGGTCATGGAATTGCTTCCTGGTCAACATGCAAGTTGGCTTTGGCTCTCTTGGTAATCCTCAGACCTTCCAGAAAAACTTCCAGGTATTTAAGTAGGACTTCGTGAAGGCAGCCATTTTCTAATCAAAAAATGTTGAGCCAATCTAGGTGAATTTTTCTCAACCAATTTCGCCCCATTAAGCTTGGGCCTGAGCCTTTTACTACAATCAGTGGTAGCTGAACCAGCTGCATCTCATAAGAGACCTGAACCAAAAGTGTACTTTTAACCAGGAAAGGTTACCTGGTTTGGGTTCTCAGTCTAGCTGAGGTCTTGTACAAACTTAAGGGTTGGAGTCCAGAGCGAATTTTGTTAAAGCCTGGTTCTGTGATCGCTGAAACAGCCAGTCTGGTATCGACCTCCATTAGAACCGGTGACCATTTAACCAGATGTTTATTTTGATTGGTTCTGATTTGGATGTTGCTAAGCAATTTAACTGTTCCAGACCAGATGTATGTGGACTTTCCAGGGTGTGCACTCTCCTGGATACTGGCCTGAGTTCTATTGCTCAATTTAGGTCCAGTCTGCATACTGGTAGCAACTACAATGGCTTGCTGGCCCAGATCCTGAAGAAAGGTTTAACCGTTTGACTAAGGTTTGGCTTTGTTTTGATGTTTTTCTGAGGGCTGACCTGGAGCCCCTCTGTTGAGGATATGTCCTGAGTGAGGCTATTCAATTGTCTTCACCCAAGTGGTATTCCCCAAGCTCAGTCGGACTGGCGAGTGTACCACTTCCACTGGAATACCCTGCAACTCGCATGCTCCACTTGCCACATTTTCCAAGGATAAAGCCAGTTTTAGTGCCTGTTTGAAGTCCAGTTGGGCTTCAGCTAATAGGCACTTTTGCATGGTTACATCATTAATCCCACACACCAAACAGCTTCTCAGCATCTCATTAAAGGTTAAACCAAATTGATATGCCTCTGCCAGTTGTCTTAACCTTGTCAAATCTCGATGTGGTTTCCCTGGTTCTCGAATTACCAAGTAAAACGGATAGCATCTCAGAATTAGAGAGGTCTTGGGGTTGTAAAATTCCTTAACAAAATCTGTCAACTCTTCACAGGTTTGAGTATCCGGTAACTCAGGGAAAGTTAGGGTCCTAATAATCGAAAAAGCTGTGGACCCACAAACTGTCATTTGCCCAGAAATAATGACACATTCTTTCTACATATCGGGCCCAGTGTTTAACAGCAAGGTTGAACAAATCTAGTTTCCCAAATAATTGCATGATGCGAGCAATGCTTACCCCATCTCAAAGATGACTGTTGTGAGCAAGTCTCTTTACGCTGTACTTTACTCTCATTGCCCCTGAAATAACTCCAGAGGTCGGTGGAGACACCCTTTATTTACATGTGGAAAGTCCTTGACACTGATCCAGCTCCCTCAGAGCCAACTCTCAGAACCTTTGACACTCCTATTTATATCTGTGAGCCAGGGCTCCCTGATTGGATCAGACTAACAGCCCCAATCAAGGACCTCATAATCCAAGACGTACACCTGGCTGACCTTGTTACAATCACTACAAGTTCCATTGATGAATTTGTTAGAAATGGCTTTAAAAGAGAGTGACCAACATGCAAGTGGAAATTTGACTAGAATAGAGGCAGAATCCCTGGAAACATTGAAAAAAACTTACTAAAATGCTGTCATGGATGAAGAGGTGACTAACTGAATGAATGAACTACATCCATACTTATCTTGGCATCTTACTAGAATGGTTATTTATGTTGGAAATTAAAACAAATCTCAACAGTCAAATAAAGAAACTCACCATTAATCAGAAAGCAAACCACTGCACTCATAGCCTGGAAACATAAACAGAGCATATAAGCATAGGAATCCCAAAAGCTGAAACATAAAATATTTTATCTATTATGGCCTATGATCGTGTATAACATGCAAACAAAATGGCAGATCTTCAAAACAATGGTATTTTAAAAATCAAAACAGAAGCTGCACAGACCTGTGATTCAATACATGCTGAATGCATACCTTGCACTATCGTATCCAAGTCAGAATCGGACTCTATTCCTTTCTTTATGAACCAAATCTCTGCTTGTGATGAGCTTTGCAATGCACAATCCATTAAACTGATGGACTGATTCAGGAAAATTTGACAGACTTACCATGGGACATGCAAAAAACTCAGATATAGTGATGAATTTATGGGTACACATGGGGATAGGCAGTGAAAATTCTGATAAATACTATGTCAGGTGAGCTGTGGGGCCGCATGTCCTGAACTCCAGTTTCATTTGTACTTGTAGAGTATTAGTGGCATCTTTATCTAGTACAGTCTAATAAGGTGGATCAGGCAATGGTGGGGGATCTATTACCATTGTGTTCAAACTACTCCGTCACTAAAGACTTTTCTCAGTTCTTTGAATAATACAACCATCAATCAGCATTAAATCAAACAGGGACAGCGACATTGACACAGGTTGGCATCAAGTTAGTATACAGTGTTTTAGCCATGTCACAAATTATTGAGGGTAGGGCTCGATTACACAATTTTTACTTACCTGCAAACTCAGGATTGTTTTAAGTTCCTTGTCAATTATTTAAAATTTGCCATTACACACAAGAATGAAAGTAATGTGACTGCAGATACCAGACTGTAATTAGCACCTACGGCTCATGGTCAGCTTTCTGACCTTGGAGTCAGAACGTTTTGCGTTGAAACCCTGCTACAGGACTGGGGCAGAAAAGTCCAGGTTAACTGAGGGACTGCCGCACTGTTGGAGATGCTGTTTATCCAAAGAGATATTAAACGGAGATACTTTCCGTCTTTTCAAGTGGTTGTTAAAAAAAAAAACTTTAAATAGACAATACCCAGTGAATATTTACTCCCTTAACCTACACGACTATAGGTGTAGGGGTAGGCCTAGTGGAATTATCATATGACTCATAATCCAGAGGCCCAGGTAATGTTCTCAGGACCTGGGTTCAAATCCCACCATGGCAGATCCAGTGGAATTTGAATCAATGTCAATCTGGAAATAAGAAGCAAATGATGACCATGAAACCATTGCCGATTGTCAGAAAAACCCATTTAGTTCACTGATGTCTTTTAAGGAAGGAAACTGCTTTCCTTACTTGGCAGGGTCCACATGTGACTCCAGACCCACAGCAATGTGGTTGGCTCTTAACTGCCCTCTAGATGGACAATACTTGCTGGCCGTCCAGCAACACCCTCATCCCGTAAATATAATTTTAAAAAAATTATCTGGTCATTAGCACACTGATGTTTGTAGCAGCTTGTGGTACATAAATTGCTACCATATTTCTTACATTAAGACAACGTGTACATGTCAAAATGTATTTCAATGGCTGAACGTCACTTTGGGTTGATCTGTTCCGGAGTGACACTTTTAGAAACAGTAAAGTTTCCAACTTCATGTATGTTTACGCATCTTGTTTTCTGTAAATATCATTTGTGGTGGCAGTCAGTCATCTGCTATATATGTTAATTAAGTTTGTGAAAGTTAGTTGAAGCCTGTTCGATCTCACCTTGTAAACAATCAAGTGCAATTCTTCATAGGTGGTGTCAGTGTTCACAAAGATCCTGGGAAACCGCACTACAAGGTCAGGATTGTTGATATCATAAGGGCCAGTGAGAAACCTGAGGAAAAACAAACATTTGCGGATTTAGAATTCTTTTACAAGCATTTTGTCTGCAACAGAATGGCTGGATGCTGCAGTAGCAAGGTTGCTGTCCCTACACATCTGCTTCCTGTGTTGTAGTGTGGCTCAGTGGTTAGCACCTCAGCAGTAAAGTTCTCCTGGCCATGCAACAATATATCTGTCACATGCCAAAACAAATTCAGCAGCAGGTTCCCAGAAACCCAGCCTTTACACCCTCTGGAACATTTGCTTAAAACAAAATACTGCAGAGGGTGGAAATCCAAAATAACAATTGAAAATGCTGGAAAACACTCAATAGGCCTAAAAAGAAACATCAATCCAAAATGATAACTCTGTTTCACTTAATTAATAGGCCTCTGTTGAATGTGGAATACTGAAACCTGATTTACCCAACAGTCAGGAGAGTAGTCAGGCACAAGCAAAGTGTTTGATGTTAATGACTTCCGGCCCAGCTTCCAACATCTTACAAATGGAAGATTTCTCAAATGAATGTGGCAATCCCAAGGCATTCCTTAAAGAGACATAGTGCCGTGAAGAGAAATGGAACACTTTCAACTGTGTTTGATGGCAACTAGTAAAGCACTTGCTTCTTTAGCACATTTTCCTTAACACTTCGAGATCCCGCAATTTCATTCATTGGAAGCTTCTTCCCTGAGCCAAGATGCAGATTAACTACTCTCAATGTCACTGATCGTTGCAGGATCCTGAAATGCACAAAACGTTGACTCCAACACTAAAACTCTGTCCTCCCCAACTCGCCTCCGGTTCAGTCTTCACTGAACAATAGCTTCGGATTGCAGGACATACCCCTTTTTCGAAGACCACATCCTCTTTATAAATCAAGACAGTGACAGAGCTGTTGAAGTTAAAGGGTCTTCAGGCGATATGTTTCAAGGCTGGCTTTCTGCTGTTAGTTGCATTGCGCGCTCTTGTATAGATTTTTAAGACAATTCAAGCTGACTTCAGAATCATTTGTCAGAGTACTGACCTATTGTAATTTACCTACTGAATCTGGGAATGGATCACATGTTAATTCTGAAGATGGATGCGAGTGTCACTGGCTGGGTCAACAATCATTACTCAGTCCTAACTGCCCTTGAGAAAATGGTGGTCAGCTGTGTTCTTAAAATGCTGCAGTCCTTGGGGAGTACAGGCACCAACAATGCTGTTAGGGAGGGAGTTCCAGGACTTTGACGCAGCAACAAGGGAAGAATGATGTTGTTGTTCAAAGTTGGGATGGTGCATGGGCAAGGCGGGTGGAACTTGCAGGTGGTGACGTTCTCTATGCATCTGCTCTCCTTGTCCTTCCTGCATGGTAGAGGTCATGTTTGGGAGCTACAGCTAAAGGAACCTTCCCCTCCATTCACATCACAGGAAGCGGATACCAATACCAGAGCTTATTTTGCTGATTCTGAGAAACATATTTGTGAAAACAGAAAGGACACTGGAGAAATTCAATAGGACATAGGTTGGTGCAGTAAGCATACAGATAACAGATGAAATTCAATGTGAGAATGTGAGGTGATTCATTTTGGTAGGAGGAACACAAAGTGACAAAATATAGGTGACGATTCTAAAGGGTGTGCAGAAGTAGAAAGATATATGTACACTTATGGCAGGGCAAGACAGGGGGAAGAGGGCAGTTAATAAAACACACAGTGGCTGAGGCTATGTGAATAGCAGCATAGAGTACAAGAATATGGAGATAAAAACAAAGTATTGCCAATGCGGGAAATCTGACATGAAAACAGAAAATGCTGCAGAAACCCAGCAGGTCTGACATCTGTGGAACAGGAAACAGGGTTAATGTTTTGAGTCTCCTTCACAAGTGAAGTTCTCCCATAGTCCCACAGAGAGAGGAGCCTGGTGGTTTAACTGGAGGGTCACGGGGTGGGGGTTGGGGGGGGGGGGGGGGGGGGGGCGCTGGTTGAGAAGGGAGGGTCCTTCATGGTAACTTCAGCCAGCACTCTGCATCATAAACCAGCCATCCAGCCAACTGAGCTAACCAACCCCCATAAGCATGATTAAAGCTTATCTTAAAGGGAGAAGGCAAAGGGGAGAGGGCTGAGGTTAAGGGTTGCAAGTCCAGAGCTAGGCTTCTGAAGGCATGGCCACCAATATTGAATTAAAAAAATCAGGTTTATGCAAGTGGCCAAAATTGAAGGATCACAGGGATCTGGGAGTGTTATGGAGATTGGAGGAGGTTACAGAGCTGGTGAAGGAGAGAGATCAGGAGAAATTTGAAAATTAAATGAACAATGGTGATCAGTGAAGAAGGTTTAAGTGGTGGGATCTACAGATTACAGTTAAAATGTTCATCTTTAGGGAAACTGTGAATGCACAGCTACAAGAAAAATACCACAAACTCCTCACAAAATTCCTGAAATGATAGTTGTCAACAACTTCTGTGGAAAGCCATACCTGCCGTAATGGTTGAGGTTCACAGTTATTCCCCCTCGTCCAGGGGAATCACGACCAATTAGCTATGAGCAAAGGGAGAAAACAAAGTTCAATATCATCTGAGGTATTAACACAACACAAAACACACCATTCGTTTACAAATTTATAAAATTATATCCATTGTGAACAAGAATTGCTGGACGAGAGGCTTCTGGTTAATAAATTGTTCTTTCATCTCTGGGTTCAGAGTTCAATCTCAGACTGAATGATGGTGCAGGAGGTGGCCATTCGGCCAACTGTGTCTGTGCTTGCTCTTTCAAAGAGTGAGCCAATGAGTCCCACACTACCCCTGCCACAGCCCCCACTCTACCTCCATAATCCTGCAAATCTTTTCCCTCTCAAGTATTGTTTTGACTCCCTTTTGAAAGTCACTAATGAATCTGCTTTTGCTGGCAACACAACAAATCACTAAGCAAGTTCTAATTGTGTGTCTCGATCTTCCACCAATTACTCTCAATCCGCGGTGTGTGGTTACCAATTCTCACGCAGTGGAAGTTTCTCAGTTACTCTATCATAGCTCTGATGGGATCAAGGTCTCTTAACAACCAGCTCCATGTCACGAAGCTCAAGTTTTCTTAATCCAGGTCCTCCCTGACTAGGCCTAGAGACGGTGATGTGTGCGTGCTCTGACTGAAGCATATGCCTCACCCCAGGAGCTAACATGACAACTGGCGCAGGAAATGCAAAGGCTGGGGATGGGTGCCTCAATGAGCTGGAGCTCTAATGTAACCGTGGTATCTAGGGCTGTCACTCAACACCTAAAGATGGCTAAGCAATCCACTCCCCAGCAGCTAAAATTTCTCACTGAAACAAGCGCAAAAATTCACAAGTTTCAAACAGAAACCACGCCAAGATTTACCTGTTAATAACAGATAGAACAGGTAGATGCTGTCTCTTACCATTCAGTTCCACAAACCCACTCTGCCATACAATTAGAACATAGCCGATCTGAACCCCAACCCCATCTTCTCATCTTCAAATCAATAACTGTTGCCCAACAAACATCTACTTATTTAATGAGATTCTCAACTGAGCTCTACAGCAAACAGACAGAAGTCCGGATTTCCACTTCTGTGAAGAAGTGCTTCCTCATTTCACCCTTGAGGGGCCTGGCTGTAATTTTCAGGTTAAACCCCCACTTCTTGAGCATAGAAACATATTAAAGACTTTGAGAATACCTCTGGCTCCAGATGCCTTGGGAACAGTGACGTTGTGAGGTACTTGTACAGGATTCGCATATCATCCTGCTCCAACCCACTCCTGAAAACAAACAGAAAGACTGTGCATTTAGTTAGTGCCTTTCATAAGCTTAGGTCAACCAAAATGTTTAACAGGCAATGAGTGACTGAAGTGTAGACACTGTTGTAAAATGGCAAGCAATTTGCATGCAACATGGTCCCACAAACAGTAGGGTGATAATGACTTGATGACCTGTTTAACAATTTTGATTGAAGAAGTATTTGCCAAGACAACATGGATACCTCCCTGCTCTTCTTCAGAAGTGTCATGAGATCTTATACCCAGCTGTGGGTGCAGACAGGGCAACCAGCTCACGTCTCATCCAAAAGACAGCAGCCCTGACAGTACAGCACTTCCTCAGTAAGTGCACTGAGAGGGTCAGCTAGACAGGGGCACATCAACCAGCTTGGTACTAAACACAGCAGCAATGACCACTGCTCCCTTCTGTGAAACAGCTGCTCAATTCTCCCTCACCTGGGTTTCCAGTGCTCAAATTATGGTAAAAGTGCCACATTGCATTCAGTTAACAACCTAGTTCCCTATGGGTCTTAGTGTCTGCCTCTAATCTACACCCAGGGCCAGCAGATCCAAAGACGCCTCATTGATGAAGTCATGATCTCACGACCACAATACATACGTCACTGTTGTGTATCCCTTTTCCTGTTTTGATGTCACTATTTAAGAAATTTCAACTGTGCTGCACACAGGAACTGAAAAATGTCATGGACATTCATAAGAATCATAAGGCTTAGCAGCAGGGAGCAGAATGTGGGTCATTCAGGCAACTGAGTCTGCTCTGCCATTCAATGAGGTTATGACTGATCTGATCATTTTTAACTCTACTTTCCTGCCTTATCCCCAAAATCCTCATTCCCTTACCAATTAAAAATGTCTTTCTCAGCCTTGAATATACTTAACAACCCAACCTCTACAGCTTTCTTTGCTAATGAATTCCACAGATTAACCACCCTCAGAGAAACAAATCCTCCCCAGCTCAGTATGAAATGTGTGACCCCTCGAGATTATGCCCTCTGATCCTAGACTTTTCCACAAGGGGAAACAGTGTCTCTGTGACTACCCTGGAAATTCCCCTAAGAATCTCATTCTTCTAAATTCCAAAAAAATACAAGCCCAAATTGCTCAATTTCTCCTTATAAACAAAATTTCTCCATACTTGGAATCAACCCAATGAACTTTCTCTGGACTAAATCCCACGCAAGTATATCATTCCTTACATAAGTGAACCAAAACTGTTCACAGTATTCCAGGTGTGGTCTGACTAGTGCCTATTTCAGTTTTAGCAAGTCATCCCCTACTTTTATGAAAAACAAAAGTGCTGCAGATGTTGTAAATCTGAAACAAAAACAGAAGTTGCTGGTAAAGCTCAGCAGGTCTGGCAGCATCTGTGGAGAGAAAGCAACAGTTAATGTTTTAGATCGAGTGACCCTTCCTCAGAAAAGTTCTTAAGAAGGATCACTCAACCCGTGATGCTAACTCTGATTTCTCTCCACAGATCCTGCATCACAGGTTGAGTGATCCTTCTTAAGAACTTTTCTGAGGAAGGATCACCCGATCTAAAACATTAACTGTTGCTTTCTCTCCACAGATCCTGCCAAGCTATCCCGACTTTCATACTCCGTTCCCTTGGAAATAAACACCAACAGTCCAGTTACCTCCCCCAGTATCCGATGAAGTTGGATATTAGCTTTCGTGATTCATGCATGAAGACCGCCAAATCCCTTTCTGCAGTCTTTCTACATTAAAATAATATTCTTTTATTCATTGTTTCCGCTAAACTACATAGCGACACATTTCCCTCATTGCACTGAGTTTTTGCTCACACATTAACCTGCAGACTCTATGTCATCCTCACACCACTTGCCTTCCCACTTACTTTTGTGTCATCCACAAACATGGTGATAGTACATTCACTTCTATCATCCGAGTTATCAATATATCTTGTAAGTAATTGTGGCTCCAGCACTGATACCTATGGAACTCTACTAGTTATAGCTGCCACCCCGAAATGTCCCCTTTATCCAACTCTCAGTCTTCTAACAGTTAACCAATCCTCTATCCAGGTTAATATACTTTTATCTTAATATCTTAGGATCCTATCTTAGTAAGTACTAATGTGCGTTACCTTTTGGAAATCCAAGTATGTTACATCTCTGGTTCTCCTTTATCTATCCTGCTTGTTACCCCGTCAAAGAATTCAAATAAATTTGTCAGACATGATTTGCCCTTCCTGAAGTCATGCTGAATCAGCAGTGATTATATTATGTCTTTCCAAATGCTTTATAGACTCAAACATCTTCCTAATAACAGATGTTAAACTAGATGACTTAACATCCCAGATATGCTCTCAGTTTGGAAGTAAAATCTCCAGAAATACATAAAAACCTCATTGAAATGTACAATATTCTTAGTGGTTGGACAAGGTCAATGTTGTAGAGGATGTTTCCATTGGGGGGGGGGGCGGGGGGAGAGGTGGGGAGGAATGGGGAGAAGTAGCCCAGGGGTTCGGCTCGCTCTCAGTCTCAGATTAAGGGGTTGATCATTTAGGATGAAATAAGGAGAAATTCTCTAGGCTGTGGAAGACCAGTTACTGACTATATCCAGAACAGAGATTGATAAATTTTTAGGTAGAATAAGAATTAACGGAATCGGGATCACACAGGAAGATGGAGTTCAATTAGAAGGTCAGCCATGATTTTGCTGAATGGTGGAGCTATTTTGAGGGGTCCAGTTCCTATTGCTTATGTTTTAATGTTCCAAAGAGAGGCAGCTTTCTGAACATTTAGAAGTGTTTCAAACACACTCTTGCCTACAAGTCAAAAAGTTTGTTGTTCAAATACCATTCCAGAAACTTGAGCACAGAATTCCAGCTGTGCTTCTCAATGGAATAATGAGTTGTCGTAGAGGCTGTTTTTTGAATCAGACATTAAACCGGACCCCTGGCTGCCCTCAGATATTTTTTGAGCTGTAGGCATTGTTACTTCTGCATTACCATGTGGCACCAGTCAAATCAAACTCTAATAGCGGGTAATGCAGACTTACCAGATGAGTTGGTCATTGTACAGGAATGCTGTGTACTTGACGAGATCTAGGCTTTCCTCCATTCTGTTGACAAATGACTGAATCTTCAGGTAAGTCATTTTATCCAGAGGGAAGAAGCTGATTCCACCAAACACGTCCAGTAGGTCACATGACTGTAAGTGTAACGTTTGCAAGTACTGTTGGAAGAAGGACACCAAAAAAATCTCTATCTTTACTTCTAAATGTCTCCTTGAAAAATAATCCATCTCCCCGATTCAAATGTTGGCTCAGGAGGCCATTCAGCCCCTTGAACCTGTTACTTAGTAGTTCATTCACGACAGCCACTGTTAAATGTATAAAAATACAGCAGCACAGGAAACTGCCACACACAACTTTACTTTTACAAGTGATGTTGCTCAGGTTAAACTGGGGAGAACTCTTCTGCCCTTTTTCAACATTGTGTTGTGGGATCTCTTACATCCAATTGAGGGGGCAGACCTCAAACCTAAACACTTCATCTGAAAGATGGCATCTCTAAAAGTGCAGCGCTCCCACAGTACTGTGCTGGAATATGACCACTTCCACCAAGAGATACATTACCTCAGACTGACTATGTTTATTAATGCAGTTAGTAACCGTTAAGGTTTTACATTCCCAGTAGACACTGACCTAATTGGCAAAAACCTCAGCACACACTCAATGAAAAATAAATAAGGGATTGTCTCATACATAACCAGGCTCAATTTTCTGAATTAGTAAAATTTCTAAGCCACTATTAGAAAATCATCAAAATTTAGAAGAGACAAAATAAGTTCATTATTGACTAGATTTTACATTAATACATACTTGGGGTTTAAACAAAAAGCGAGGAAATCAATTTAAATTACCTTGCTGTCACTTTGAATTAATTATTTAACGGCAACATTATACAAGCTTCGTTAAAAAGTTTGTTGTCAATGGCAGCTGTCATAGAGCCCAGTTATCCCACTGCATAGCATCTATCAAACAGTTGTACAACATTGGGGTTCAGTTCAGAATATACAGGAACTAGGCAAATAATAAAACTACAAATACGTTTCAACAGATATGTATTGAATAGTCTGACATAATTTAGTGCCAAATCAGCCATTAAAATCATTATAGCAATGGGATTAGGTCACAGTGACATTTAGCCAACACTGAGCTCCATGATTAAACCAATCCACCATGTATTATTCAAGTTAAGACAACCATGAAGCATAACTAGATTAGGGACCAGGAGTGGGGATCAGTGGAAAAGTAATCACACTCACTACAGCTTAATTGCACTTGAGCACAAGTTGCTGCAAAAATTACTGTGTTATATGGGCTTGCAGCAGATTTTTATTATTTGGAAGACTTCATTAGTTGCTGAACACAATACTCTGGGGTGGAGAGTTACTGAGGGGGGCGGCTGATGTCTGAAAGTTGTCTCAGAAACAGTACGCAGAGCTTTCCCACAAGCTTCAAGACCAGATCGTGCCTGCAGCTGTTGGGATCCAGACCAGAGAGGGTCACAGTCCTGTTTTCTTACAGATGGTTTAGTTGGTGATCACTATACTTGCTGGGGTTTTAAGGACGATGGGTAGATATTTTCCCCACCTCCTGACTCATCAGAAAGTCAGCAACTCAAGAACCTCCAGAGACCCACTGGGAAGTGAGGGTGACTGCTCGGGCAGGTCTGAAAGCACGAAGGTGCCTCAACACAGAAGCACTCTCAAGGGTGTTTGAAAATAATTCTCTATCAGAGACAGAGAAGCAAAGAGAGTGTGAGAGAGAAAGAGAGAGAGAGAGAGACAGACAGAAAGAGAGAGATACAGACAGACAAAGAGAGAGAGACAGACAGACAGACAGAGTACAAGAGCAAGAGAAAGGCATTTCTACTTCTTGGGTCATTGGGGTCACACGATGCTGATGGCTCCTTTTTGAGGGAATGCTGTTTCCATGTGGATAGTATATCCGCTCTCCCCCACAACCCACAGCCCCACCAGCTGCACAGTGACCACCATAATACAGCTGGAAGCCTCCTTTAGTGGCAAGGGGCCAGGGTATGGGGGCAGAGGGGTGGCTGTTCTACAGTTGCAGAATGCCAGCTATGCTGCCCCTAACTGGGACCTTGAAACCCGTTTAAACTGTTCAACACCACTTTACCACAGTCAGCCAATATCCCTTCCCAAGCCACCCCCTGTGAAACACCTCAGATGACAAGAATGTACCAGGAAGCTGACGTAATGTGGTTTCCTCAACTATTTTCCCAGTACTACCTGGCTTCATTTGTGTTTACATTATCATTATTCCTTTCAATGGGATGTAGCTGTCAGTGGCTGGGCCAACATTATTGTTCATTCCTAACTGCCCTGGAGAAAATGCTGGTAAGCTGTCTTCTGGAACTACTGCAGTCCTTCAGGATGTGGGCACACCAGTGCTGTTCAGGAGGAAGTTCCAGGAGTTTGACACAGCACCAGTGAAGGACAACAGTATATTTCCAAGTGAGGATGGTGTGTGGCTTGGGGAAAGAAACTTGTAGGTGGTGGTGTTTCCATGCATCTGCTGCCCTTGACCTTCCAGCTGCTTTGGAAGGTGCTGTTGGAGGGGCGTTGGAAAGTTACTGCAATGTATCTTGTAGACTGTACACAATGCTGCCACTTGCACCAGCAGTGAAGGGACTGAATATTCAAGGTGATGGATGTGGTGCCAATCAAGCAGGCTGCTTTGTCCTGGATGGTGTCAAGCCTAAGTGTTGTTGGAGCTGCACTCACTCAGGGTAAGCAGACAGTAGTCCATCTCACTCCTGACTTACACCTTGTAGATACAGCATAGGGTTTGGGAACAAAAACAAAGTTGCTGGAAAAGCTCAGCAGGTCTGGCAGCATCTGTGAAGGAGAAAACAAAGTCTTGGGTCCGGTGACCCTTCCTCAGAACAGTGAATAGGGTTTGGGAAGTTAGGAAGGACGTTATTTGGTGCACAATTCCCAGCCTTCGCACATCAGGGAATACAAGCTTAGCCTACGCACCTGTCCAAGTAATTTAAGCCTTTTAGCTCCGGCATCATTCTGATGAATTTGCCCTGTACAGGCCCAGGAAGAGCTGTGATGCAATCCAAAGTCAAACAGCCTGCATGACTCCAGCATACCATAGTGCAAGGTGGCAAAAGGCAGGTGGTCAGGGCCAATGGAATACAAGGCTAAAAACTGCCAGCGTCTTCAGGGAAGGAAGGCATAGAACGGTGGCCTGTGACCTGTTTAACAATTCTCCCTGTTGACTTTATCAATACATTCTCATAATATTGAGCATCCCCTTTAAAACTCCTCCTTTACAAGATCAGCAGTAGCTTCTCCAGTCTCTCCACATAAATGAAGGCCCTCATCCCTGGTACCATTCCAGTAAATCTCTTCTGCTACTTCCCTAAGGCTCTCATATCCCTCCCAGAAGTAAGCAAAATACTGCAGTCCAGGTCTCACCAGTGATAACTAAATTTAAGGATCCTACCCTGTAGAAAAATTTCTGGATTCTCTGTTGCAGATGTTCAACGCCTCCAGCCTCCAAGGATTTTGCGAAGGTGCCATTGAAGAGCTGAACGTGAGGGAAGACCAGAAACAAATGTTAAGCTGGGAAAATCAGAAAGTAAAGAAAACGAGTAGCAGAAAACATGTAGGAAGTAGCCGATCCACATCACCTTGTACATACAATAGCACTGCTGGATCACTGCCCCATACACTGTGTCCTGAAATGGAAGCAAACGTTTACTTTACAAAAGGGCAGCACCAAGAGAATTAGACAAAACCTTTAGTAGAGAAACTGGCCTTTCACCCCTACTAGCCTTAGCTAGTGTTTATGTTCTATACGAGCTTGCTCTCAACCCTCTTCATCTCGGCCTAACAACACATCCTTCAATTTCTTCCATCTTCCCCTTAAATGCATCTGAGCTATTGGCCTTAACCAACACTTGTAGTAGCAGGCTCCACATTCTTATCGCTCTCCAGGTAAAGAAGTTTCTCCTGAATTTCCTACTAGTTTTATTTGTGATAGCTTTATACTGGAGGCACTAGAACCGATCCTTCCACAAGCGAAACCACCTTCTCTACATCTACCATCTCAAACTTTTCACAATTAATAAGACGTCTATGAGGCCACCATTTAGTTTTCCCTTGTCTAGGTTTAAAAAAAAAAACACAATTTTCACAGCCTGGCCCTTTTTACAGTGACAATAGGAACAGAAGGAGGCTATTCCGTCTTGTTCTGTTTCTCTTAAAAATTACAACAGTTTTCACTACAGGTTTAGCTGAAATTTAGGATACAGACTTGATTGACAGTGAACATCCACAGTATCTTCTACTGCAGAAGGGGGCCATTCAGCCCACTATGGCTGTACCGGCCCTGCAAATTTCCTTTCATCTCTTAAAGGTCAGGGAGGCAGTATAGAAGTGGTAGTGACACTAGACCAATAATCCAGAACCTCAGGCTAACGTTCTGACAGATGGTAAAATTTGAATCTAAAATAAAATCTGGAATTTACAAAAACCTGTTTTAATGGTGACCATGACCATTATCAATAGTCGGAGAAACCTATATGGTTCACTGATACCCGTTAGAGAAGTAAATCTGCCGTCTGTACATGTTCTGGTCTACAGGTCACTTCAGACCCACAGCAATGTGGTTGACTCTTAACCGTCCTCTGAAACAGCCCAGTGAGTCAATCAGTTGAGGAGCATGGAGGGGTGAGCAACAAATATCAGCCTTGCCAGCAATGCACATATCCTATACAAGATCAAAACAAAATTATAATGTTGGGAATTCTGAAATGGGATTATTCCTACAATCTTCGCTGTCATCTCTAATATCCACGAGGTCTCCATTTTATTTTGTTTAACAGACGTTGAGACACTCAGTAAAAGATTTTGCGATACAATCTAATTCTCTGGCTGAAGTAGACCATGAGCAGACTCTGACTAACCAGTAACTCATCCTCCTGGTATTCCGGGACACGAGTTCCATCTTTGTTCAGCTTTTCAATCATAGGATTTGACACCACCTGGGCTCATCAACAGAAAGAGGAAAACCGTAAATAAAGTGATGCCAAGGTGTGTCAACACAGCCAGCAGGGGAAATGTGCACTGAACAAGACTGCATCTACATTTTGGTAAAACTAACAAGCGCAGGACTTTTCCAGTCAATGGTAGGGCTTTAGGTAGTGTTGTTGTACGGAGAGACCTCAGGGTTCAGGTACATAGTTCTTTGACAGTTGCGTCACAGGTAGACAGGGTGGTTAAGAAGGCATTTAGCACATTTGCCTTCATTGCTCAGGCCTTTGAGTATAGGAGTTGGGATGCCATGCTGAGATTGTGCAAGATGTTGGTGAGCCACTTTTGGAGTACCGTGTGCAGTTCTGGTCACCCTGCTATAGGAAGGATTAATATTAAATTGGAGACGGTTCAGAAAAGATGTCGCCAAGACTGGAGGGTTTGAATTATACGGAGAGGCTGAATAGGCTGGGAGTTTTTTCACTGCAGTAAAGAAGGTTGAGGGGTGACCTTACAGAGGTTTATGAAATCGTGAGGAGCATAGATAAAGTGAATAGCAAAGGCCTGTTTCCTGCGATAGGTGATCTCAAAACTAGCAGGCACATTTTTAAGGTGAGAGGAGAAAGGTTTAGAAAGGACCTGAGGAACAACATTTTCACACAGAGGGTGGTTCAGATGTGGAAGGAATTGCCTGAGGAAGTGGTAGATGCAGGTACAGTTACAACATTTGAAAGACATTTGGACAGGTACATGAACAGGAAAGGTTTAGAGGGATATGGGCCAAATGCAGACAAGTGGGACTGGTTTAGTTTGTGAAACTTGGTCCGCACAGATGAATTGGACTGAAGGGTCCGTTTCCACACTGTATGACTCTGTAAGAGTGGGAAACTGAAGAAAGAATATGTGCACAGTAAGCACTGCCAAATCACAGAAATAAATGACCAGATAATCTGTTTTACTGATTTTGGTTAAGGGATAGGCCAGGACATTGAAAAGAACAACCAACTCTTCCTCAAATAATGGCCATAGAAATCTTTCACATCTACAAAAGTTGTACACAGGGGCCCCAGTTTAATGTCTCATCTGAAAGATAGCACCTCCAACAGAACAGTGCTCCTTTACTACTGGGAGTGTCAACCTGGATTATGGGTTCAGATCTCTCATGTGGAATTTGAACCCATGATCTCTGGACCCAGAGGTGAGACCTGGGGAGAGATTTTGCATTCATCCAGCCCTTGGAACAGCCAGTCAGGACTTAACAGGTTGAAACAAGTACTTGTAAAAATGTAGAAGCCACAGCTCAGTCTTGGTTGCACTCAGCTCAAGCAAAACAACAGTTCTGGGTGACACAAACCAAACACTGCACAATCTACAAAACTTTCTGAGTAATGTGTACCATAACCATCCAGAAATTCTCCTCTGCTTCGTGAAAAAACTGTCTGTTCTTCTGTGTATGCAAGGACTTTGCAGGTTTGGTGGGACAGAAGGTCCTGTAAATGCAGAGAAGAAACAGGTTAGCCCAGAGTCTGTTTCTGTAGGACTTTTAGATGGCAAGTAACACACAATTTACTCTTGCTCGAGAACAGCTTACAAGACTTGTAAAACATCAGGATAAAGGACAAGATTAGGCCACTAAACAAACTTGTACTTCTACAGTGCCTTTCATAATATTGGGACATCCCAAAGCTCCTTCTAGCGAATGAACAACTTTTTGAAGTATATCACTGCTATAGTGTAGGAAATACAGCAGGCAATTTAAGTACAGCAAGCTCCCATGGTAACAATAACCCAATGATCAGGTCATCTCTATTCAGTGATGTTCGCCGGGAGATAAATATTGGCCAGAACACCTGTCAGTCTGAATTATGTCATTTAATGTCTGGGGCAGGGATTTGAACTCTCAACATTCTAATTCCAATACCACTACGTCACAAAATGCATAGAGTCATACAGCATGGAAACAGACCCTTCAGTCCAACCAATCGACACCGACCGTCATCCCAATCTAAACTAGTCCCACCTGCCTGTGCTTGGCCCATATCCCTCCAAACCTTTCCTATTCATGAATTTATCCAAATGTCTTTTAAGTGTTGTAAATGTACTTGCATGCACCACTTCCTCTGGCCATTCATTACACACATGAACCACTCCCCTGTGTAAAAAAAGTTCCCCTTGTGTCTTTTTTAAATCTTTCTCCTCTCACCTTAAAATATGTCCCCTAGACTTGAAATCACCCACACCAGTTAAAAGACACCTGTCATTCCACCTAATCTATGCTCCTCATTATTGTATAAACCTCCTACACTCCAGTGAAAAAAAACTCCCATTCTATCCAGCCTCGCCTTATAACTCAAACCCTCCATTGCCAGCAACATCCTGGTAAATCTTCTCTGAACATTCTCCAGCTTGATAATATCCTTCCTATAACAGGGAGACTGGAAGTAAACACAGCTGCAGGCTACAAGAAAGCGTGGAGAAAAAATCTATTGAGCTTAGGAGGCTGTGTATAAATGACTCCATTGCCTAGCTAATGCTCCGAGAGAACATATTGTATCAATACTCCCTCATGCCCAGCTTGAATTAGAACAGCTTCTCAATGCCATACTTTCTTGCACTTTACCGAACCACTGCCCTCCAGCGTGGATCCTCCCTTCTTGAAAAGTAACCACGAGATTTCTAGTGACACTTGAACATTTCAAATCTACCTTTAAATAATTTCTGTTATTAGTTGTTGTTGTTAGTCACTAACAGTCCCTATTAACAACTATTCACCCCTCCCAGCCTGATTGTTAGCAACTCCTTTGTCTTACTGTCTTTCTCTCTCTTTGGGCTCTATCCTATCGTTTGCTCCCTGCACCAC
This sequence comes from Ginglymostoma cirratum, assembly GCA_024137785.1. Lineage (NCBI taxonomy): Eukaryota > Metazoa > Chordata > Chondrichthyes > Orectolobiformes > Ginglymostomatidae > Ginglymostoma > Ginglymostoma cirratum. Next base: position 19,660,975 of record JAHRHZ010000023.1, on the reverse strand, counting down.
CCACCTCCCTATTTTCTGCATATAAACAGCCGTTTTCCCAGCCACCATCAGTTCTGAGGAAGAGTCACCAGACCCGAAACGTTAACTCTGTTTTTCCCTTCACAGATGCTGCTGCTGAGCCTCTCCAGCAATTTTGTTTTGGTTCCTGATTTACAGCATCCGCAGTTCTTTCGGTTTTTATTTAATAATTTCTGGTCTCCCAGCCAGATACTTCACGCAGCTAAATACCAGGAGACATTTCTTCCATCATATCAACAGGGAATCACATACTCCAAGCAAAAACACTTCATCGAGAAAGCATTGTTGTTTTCTTAAAACAGTTCTGCTTTAAGGCCCTTACCTTGTAAACTGCACGATTGCCTCACACAATCCAACATTCCTAATCTTTTCATTCTTATCAACATCACTAGGATGATAAAACAGAATCTTCTTCTCTTCCTAGGTGAGAAGTTGCAGGTTGGTCAATGATTCACAACTGGCATCTCATTTATAAACAATAACGATTTGCTTCAACATATAGCACGTGTAATGCAGCAAAAGGTCCCAAGATGCCTCACAGGACTTATCAAACCCAAGCCACATAAGGAGATATTAAGATAGCTGACCAAGAGCTTGGTCAAGAGGGGCAGATTACGAGGAAAGGAAGGGAGACAGACAGAGATGTGCAGCAAGGGAATTCGGAGCTTAACGTTTCAGTTGCTAAAGTCACATTCACAAATGGTGCAGCAGTTAATATCGGAACTTCTCAAAGGGCCAGAATCAGAGGAATGAACAGCTCTTAGAGGCTATTAAGGCAGGATGAGATTACAGCAATAAGGTGAGGCCATGGACGGATTTGAAAACGAGGATGAGAATTTTTAAAATTGTGGCAATGCTTAACCAGGACTCAAAGTACATCAGAGATTACCCAGGGGTTTGGGTGTAAAGGACACAGTGCAAGCTGGGACACTAGCAGTGGAGTCAGTCTTCTCACTTTTACAGATTAATGCAACACACTAATATTTCAAAATCAAGCACTAAATGTAGGAATTCCTTTGATGCTCCAACTGTTACATGAGCCTCAAAACTGGAACTGACAGACCACAGCACAAATTCAGCAAAAAGTATTAGTTATACACATTTTGCTGTTCACCTACCTCACCTTCTCTTGGTCCAAACTTTGGATTGTAAATGAAAAAGCTCAGCAATGATGGGGGATATTGTTTTTCTTGTGCTGTTGTCATCCTGGGGCTAAACAGACAAAATAAAAAGAACAGCAAGATGTAAGGTTCTGCTCATCCAAAACCCTGCTTTCAATTCAATCATGTTTGCATCAGCATGCGGTATAAAGTTACATTAATGCATATATTTGTCAAAATGTTCCAGAGTTACAATGTTGCACTTGCACTTGTATCGATGCACCATTGAGAAACAAACTGGGGCATAAATTCCCCAATCACATTTTAAAATGCTGTTATGGTACTCCAATGATATTCTTAATCTGGCACCTCAAACTCTGCCTGCCAGTGACAGACCTAACCAACAATTTACCGACGTACAACTGATTGCTTTAAGTCCATTGCTAAAACTCTACAAACCAGTTATTACTCAGTGACAATAGATCATAAAAGTCAGTGCAAAACAATAATTAGTGGAAGACTGAGAAGCAGAGAATTTATGTGGAATATGAATAGAACTTTGGTTAGACCACAGTGAGAGTTACTATGTCCAGCTCTGGACTCCAAACTGTGACAGGATTATGGAGACACTGGGGAAGGTGCCAAATAGATTTACTGGGATGATACTAGAACTGGGAGATTATACCCATCAGGAAAGATTGAACAGGCTGTGGCATCTCTCTATACAAAAGAATAAATTAAGGGCTATCCACAGAGGTCTTTATGATTAGAAGTGGGTCTGATAGGATAGATGGAAAAAAGACCTTTCCAGTCATGCAGCAGATTAGAACTCAGCACCATAAATGTAAGTCAATCATTAATAAATTAGATAGGAAATTCAGAAGAAACTTCTTTAACCAGGAAGTGGAGCTCTGGAAACAGGAAATGATGCATATTAAGGGGATAACACACAAGGGATAAAGGAAGACGAGGAACAGGGTAAGATGAGAGGTGCAGGAAAAGGCCCGTGTGGAGCATAAAAACCATTAAGTTTGAATATATTCTCTATATCTCCTCAACCAAATGCCATCATTTTATAGACTTGTAATATCTTTTTTAGAGATGAGCCCCAGCTTGTCCAATTTCTCAACAGTTACAACCTCTAAATACCAATAGCATTGTTGTAAACTGTTTTTGGCCTCTACTGTGAAATCATGACCCAAAAATCGAATAACCCGTAACTCTGGTTCTGGTGGGGTTGACTAGGAAATCCAGTAGGAAGGATGCCTGTGATAATGCAAAGTTCCGAACTGATAACTCCAGATCAACCAAATGTGGGGAGGTTTGTCATTAACTCATACCAAACAATCAGAGCAGGGTGAGACCACCCTAGATTGCAACATCCTGGTCAGCAAGCCATCATTCTACGCGAGAGGTCTCCATAAAAAGATCCTCGAACGCTGCAAGATTGGCTACAGGTGCAAAAAAAATGAAACACGCCGTCAGGTGGAGATAAAGTGAAGTGGATACAGCAAGTGGAAAACTGGGTGGGTAATTTCATCACTGTCTTGGCAAAGAGACTGGGTCATAAGGAGTTCATGTGCAGCGACTCCAGATCGGACACAGCAATGCCTCACGCACAGTAAACGGTGAAGGTGCAGCAACGACAGCAATCACAAGTGACTGGTTGCAAAATTACCTTGCTCACATCCAGAACGAGTATGCACCAAGAGACCTTTTAAATGCAGGTAAAACCTAACCGTTTCACCGTCATTTATCAGATCACCTTTAGACGTTTAAATATGAAACATGTAATGTTGGAAAGCGAAGCAAGAAACATTTCACTGCTGCACCCTGCAGCAACATTGAAAAGCTGCCACTTCTTGCGATGGGAAAGTCCAAGAGGTCACGTTGCTATGGAGATGCCGAGTTGCCATCCACGCTGTAGGAGGTCAACAGAACAGCCAGAGTGACCACCAGCAATTTTGAGATATGGACCAGGAAAATGCGCAAGATGCACCAGCAGAAGGAAGAAAGTCCCAAGTGCCAACTGCTTTTGCAACATTGGGTACAAACTGCACAAGACACTGAGAAAGAGAAACAGCGTCAGGTCAACTAAACCAAATTTGAAGCTTCTTCTTCAACAAGGAGCCTGAAGAGTCCGATGAATGTCCACCTCCTCACCTGCCGGTTTCCCTCACTGAAGCTGCGAAGGCTGTAGAGATTCTCCGGAATTTTCTACTGCAGCATGGGAACATGAAAAACCTGTTTGACTGCTCTGATGGCCAATCTCTCACAGTCTGATAACAACACACTATGCAGAAAATGATTACTCAGTTTTATCAGAGCAAAGTCTCGTCATTTTCAATGCCTTTTATTGTACAAGGTCAATCTCTGGTAATGTGTGAACAAACTGAAAAACAAAGACATCCTTCACATATTTACTGTATCAACGTGTTTTCATTTTTTTGTTCTTTAAACTTCAAACGTGTTTGTAGGCAAGTGAAGCTTCTTCAGCTATCGCGATTTTGAGAGTGTGCCCTCTGTAATTTGACTCAATGATTTTGCTAGAAACCAGAACTGCACACAAGTATAGTCAAACCAAGGCTCAATACAAGTTTAGCTTGACTCCCCTGCTTTTCAACTATGTCCATCTACAAATATGCCACATGGCTTGGTTTGCTCTTTTATTGAATGCCCTTATTAACACACATCATTATGATTTTAATTGCTCACCACTAGTGGTTATGCCTTCTGTGTCTGGGCCCTAAGCTCTGGAATATCCTGCCTAAACCTCTCCACCTCTCTCTCTTCCCCAAGACATTCCTTAAAACATCTCTATTTGGGCAAGCATAAGTCACCAGAGTGAATCTTTGATGGCACTTGGTGTAATACTTTGTTTCATGAAGTTCTTGAGACGTTTTATGACATTAATGACATAATACCAGTATAACTTGTTTACACATCATGACTTTTAGTGAAAAGTATTTCTGTACACCCACACATGCTCTCCACAAAGTATGTGGCCTCCTTATTGTTAAAAGACATATATATTCTTTGCTCTTTATTAAATAAATTTGCCTGTTCTTGTACAATTTAATCTCCTGCTCTTGTACTGTACTGTGTGAATAAACAGAAGATGCTCAAAGACTTGCTGCTTCATCTGTTATTAATTGTGTGCAATTATTATCAATTCCACTGACAGCCACCTCAGATGTTTATTGGTTTGACAAACTTTAATGCTACATGCATCCAGTTTCCTGGTTTTTTTAAACATGAGGGAAAAGATCTGGGTGCGAACGTGCATCAGCAAATTCCAGCTCTTTGACCTCATGTCAACTTAAACTAAAGCTCTAGCCTTTGTATTTAAAATACTTAAATTAACAAAGAACTGCAGATGCTGAAACATAAACAGAAATCACTAGAGAAACACAGGAGATCTGGCAGCATCTGTGGAAAGAAAATGGAGTTAATGGTTCAGTTCCGAAATGTCCACTCTGCTTTCTCTCCATAGATGTCGCCAGGCCTGTTGAGTTCCTACAGCAATTTGTGTTTTTATTTAAAATAAATATGCTTTTAAAAACATTGTCTATCCACTTCTTCCCAACGAAAATTCATCAAGGAGAGAGCTAGAATTTACTTCTCTTCATCCTCCTATCTTGGCCTCATCCTCTCACTGTCTCTGTACTCCTCCAGCTCCATAATTCATAAGTGATATGGGCTTCTGAAACGTTGGCTCCTTGTACATCCCCGATTTTAATCGCTTCATCTGCCAAGGTTCTAAATTCTGCAATTTCCACCCTAAATCTCTCCACCTTTAAGATAATCCTTAAATTACGCTGGTTGTAAAATGATTTACAAAACACAATGTTGAAGGTGTATGTAAACAGGCATTTTGTCATATTTATGGATTGAACCAGTGAGGCCTCCTCTTGCCACTATATTTTAATTGTGGTCATTGATGTGTACACAGACTGACTGACTTCTACAATTACCTTGTCATCAACATTAGCGATGGTTTGATTCAAGCAGTTTCTCTGTCTTGCTGCCAGAGCACATTATGCAAAGTCTCAGAAAGGCATCTGCCAAGAAAGAGAGAAATTTCAGAACCACAGCCCTAACGTTGCAAAGCTCTTCAGCAAAGTCTTGGTTGGTTTCAACTTGAATGCATCCGAGTGACAAGGATTTTACCGCCAATGACTTTGGAAAGGATCAGTGTTGAGAGAACAGCAAGAGCATGATCTGGAGGAGGTGGAGAGAGGGGAGACAACACCAAACTGGGTGATAATAATCAAGGCATGCTGACAATATGGAGCAGGCATCAGCCATGGCTTAACACATAGGCCTCGTAAATTGGACTCGAAGTTCATGAGTTGAAAGCCTATTCCAGACACATGCGCACAAAATCTACCTGACACTCTGATGCAGTTGTTGAGGGAGCGCTGCCCCAATGGAGGTGCTATCTTTTGGATGAACCACTAACCTGAGGCTCCATTAAACTTCTCTTGTAGATGTAAGAATTCCCATTTTAGAAGCGCTTTGGAATTATTCTTGCTGTCTTGGCCAATATCCATTTGCTCAATCAACATCAAAAAATTACCCAGTCATTACCTCATTACTGTTTGTGGGAGCTTGCTGTGTGCATATTGGCTGTTCCATTTTCTAGATGACGAGTGACTACAATTCAAAAGTACTTTGTTAGCTAAAAAGCAGAGAACAGTGAATGGTGCTATAGAAATGCAAGTCTGTCTTTCTTTCCATTTTCATTTCTGTAACTACTGCTTTAAAGAAAGCAAATACACTTAATCACACATGTTGACGTTAAAACAAATTGCCACAGACACTGCAGCAGATTATGTATAATCTTTTAGAGGTATCAAGAGAAAATGGAAACCAAGCAGGAAACAAAGGCTGATGGGGTTCTGACTATATCCTCTGTAGGTTATTGTTAACAAAATTTAATACAAGGAAGGGAGCCAAACATAGTTTGCCTGGGATTTAAACCAATGGGTTTTCATCAATGCTCCAAATGCCAGACTGAATAGTAAGAAAGGTTAAATGCAGGAAGTGAATTTCTTAAAAGCCCTGCAACAGCTGCTGGTGCTGAGGCACGGACAAAATTTTAGTTCACAACGTTGTAGTATAGGAAATAGAAGCAGGTTTGTCCAGGCAGCCTCTCAAGCCTGCCTAGTGATTTCTAATGCTGCAGACTGTGGCTCAAGAGACATGGGCAAAGCTAAATATAGAGATGGTAACAAGGTGCTAAGAACTGAACAGATCGAAACACAGTCAGTGAGCTAAATATGTTTATGAATAGCCTCTTTGTAAATGATTTCTACGCCAATGGAAAATGGTTAGCAGCAACTGTCAGAATGTAAAGTTGATTAACTTATGCAAGGAGGTTTCCAGTATGCACTGGGCAACATGAAAAACATTTAGCACAAAGGTTTTCTCCCAGACAGATAACAGAGGGGAGAATGAATTTTTCACTGCATCGTATTTTGTATGTGAAACTTACATTTATAAATATTGACATCACATACATTATAATACTGACTACACTTCAAAAATACTTTATTGGCTGTCAAGCATTCGAGTCATCCTGTGGTTGGGAAAGATGCAATAGACACACGAGTCTTCCGTTAAATCACTCTCTATCTCTGTAATCTCCTCCAGCCCGAAGCCCCTCTAAAATCTCTGTGGTCCACTAATTCTGGCCTCTAGCACATGCCTAATTTTAATCATTTGACTACTGGCTGCAGGATTTTCAACTGCCTTAATCCTCAACTCCGGGATTCGACACCCCACCCCCGTCTTTATGACACAACTTAACGTCAATCTTTTGCACCGAGGTTTTGATCACCTAAACCAGTATTTTCTTTGTGAAGCGCAATATCAAATTTTGTTTTATGACGCTTCTCTGAAACATCTTCAGACCTTACTACAGTTAGAGAGTTTATTGAATGTAAATTGTTGTTGTACCTCTCCGCATCACTCAAAACATATGACTGCCAGTTGGCAATGGTTAAAATGCAGCCAAATTGTACACAGCAAGCCATCGAAGATATGTAAATTACTGAACAAACTGTCATTTTGTTTTTGTTTTCATATTGGTTGAGAGCAGAATACCACCCACCGGAAAACCCACACCCCGCCGTTTGTATTTAAAATTGTAACTTTCTCTAACGAGGAAAGATTGAGCACGTCAGGCTTATACTCACTGGAATTTAGAAAAATGAGAGGTGATACATGTAAAAGAGTCTGAGGGGACTCGACAGGATAGACACTGAAATGATGTCTGCCCTTGTGGGGAATCTAGGACTAGGGAACACAGATTTAGAATGAAGAATTTCCCATTTCAGGTGGAGATGAGGGAGGGAGCTTCTTCTTTTAGAGGGTCATTAATCTCTACCCCAGAGAACTGTGCTGGCTGTGTCATTTGAATATTGAGTCATAGAGTACAGAAACAGACCCTTCCGTCCAACTCGTCCATGCCAACCAAGATTCCCAAACTAAACTAGTCCCACTTGCCTGTGTTTGGCACGGATCTCTCTAAACCCTTCCTATTCATGTGATATACTTAAGGCTGAAATAAACAGATTCTTGAATAATAGGGGATTCAATGGTTTTGAGGGCCAGCAGCAATGTAGGGGGCGAGATCAAAATCAAATCAGCCATAATCTTACTGAGTAGTGCAGCAGGTTCAAGGAACGTACAGCCTACGTCTGCTCCCATTTCTTAAGTTCTTCTCCCCACTCCCCACCTCTTGCATAAGTTAGTGGGAAAGAACCACTTCAACTACAGGCCAGGCCCTGAAAAGTGGCTTCTCTAACAACGCTGTACTGGTGCACAGGCTGTGGAAGAGTCTGAGAAAGAGGGCGAGAGCCACAAAATTGAATTGCTCAGAAGAAACTGGGTGTTGAGAGAGAAAGGGAGGCGGCAATGTCCGTACAGGTCTTGGACTATGAGAACTCCGCAGCAGTCTTGACTCAGTTAAGAGCAAGTAAAAGCTAGACATGAGGCTTCCAGCAAGGCCGTGAATCTGGATTCTGCAGAATTCCTTTGAATTGGACACAAATCCATGATAATGGATTGTAGCTGCAAGTTGGTTCAACTGAGAATTTCTAAGTTGTCAATACGCTTAACAAAACCGATTCTAAACACAGACTGATTGCTATAGCTCTCAGAGCTACTTTGAATTAACAAATCAGGAAATCAGAAGAATTAGGCACAGGACATTCGGCCCTTCAAACCTGCTCCACCATTCAATAAGATCGTAGACAATCTAGCTGTGACCTCAAATCCACTTTCCTGGTTGCCTCCATTACTCTCAAACACTTTGCTGATCAAAAATCAGATCAACTCGACCTTGCATATAATTCATTGACCAAACCTCCATTACTCACTGGGAAGGGAATTCTACAGATGATTATTAGATTAGATCAGAGGATGCATTAGAAAACTGTTGCTTATTTCAAGCACAGTAGTTACAAACAGGCCACACCCTGACCTGGGATATGTTTCCAGAACCAGTCCATTCTAAGTGCACTGCTAAACTATCCAAATCAGGGCAGAACCAAATTTGATCCTTAGTGTGTGCTGAATCAAGTGGCCTAAGCCAAGGACAACAGTGGAAGTGTTATTATTGGCTTCAGTGACCCTGGCCTGGAAAAGAGGAAGAAAAGAAACAACCAGGACTCCTGCTTCTCATCACTAAGCTGTCACAGGTGTCAGGATAGAACAAACCCAGAACTGATGTCAAACGTGGTCCCCCAACTAATAAGGAATAAAAAGAAAAGACTTGTATTTTGACAGTGCCTTTTGCAACCTCAAGACATCCCAAAGAGTTATGCAGTATGGAATACTTTCCTGAATTGTAGTCACTGCTGTGAAGCAGATAATGCAGCAATGTGCATTGAAAGATCCCACAAACCACTATTTGATAAAAACCAGGTAATCTACTTTAGTGATGCTGGTTTAGAAATAAATGTCAATTTAATAACTCCCCCGCTCTTCTTTGAAATAAAGGCCGTGGGATCTTTCATTCCAAAATTCAGAGAACATGTGGGGCCTGGGTTTTGCTTCTCATCCAATAGACCACACCTCCAGCACTGGACTGGGATTGTCAACCGAGATTTCTAGTGTTTGGGTCTCTGAAGTGAGACTTAATCCCACAGCCTTCTCACTCAGAGGCGAGAGTGTTATCTACTACCGAACCACGTCAGAATCATGCCTATCACGTAACAAGGAATGGAGCCCCTCACTACCTATTTCAATGCTGCAAGTTTTTACATTGAAACAGTGACTGCAGTTCAAAATGCAAAAAAAAGCTGCAATCCACTTTGGAATGTCTTGAACTTCACAATCTAAACATGAGCTCTTTCTTTCATATCAAGACTTCTAAAACACCAAGCAGAAAATATTTGGTAGAATTGGAAACATATCCACTCAATTTAAAACAAATTACATTAACACAGCACCATATATGTTACAAGGCACTTCACAGCAGCAATTATCTGGCAAAAACGTACACTACGAAACACAAATTGATCTGGGACATACACGAACAAGTTCAAGGTTAAACCATTAAGGAGTATCATTAGCCGTGTCCAAAAATACAAGTCACGAACGTAACACAATCCTAAGGTGTTAAGGACAAGCACAAAATACTATCTTCACAAGTTCAGAACTGTTTCTTCTGAAGCAGATTGTCCAATTTTCAGCTATTAATTCACATATACTTGTTTAAGTAAACTCCCAAAGGGTGCTTTTTTAAATGAAAAATATATTGAAAAGTATCTTATAAAAGATCTTTCTCCAGGTTCTTGTGTGATTTTGGTTGTAGGCCTCACTTGGTATAAGGCAAAATTGGACATTCACCATTTGTGTAATGTGTCTTACTGGCTTTCAATTTAGTCCTAGCTGAACACTTAAAATTCTTATAAAACAATATATTAATTTTAAAATGCTACATACATGAATAAAATGGGACATCTTGCTAATAAACACACACAAAGAAAGCAAAAATTAAATTACTTTAGGCCTCAGGCTTCCAAGAGACTAAATTTGATGAGCCCTCCCAGTGACAGCGTCTGCTACCTGGGACACTCCTCAGGATCAATCAGAAAACTGAGGTTTAGCGCCGAACAGTCAGTACTCCTCCCACGGGTAAAGTACCAAGAACGTACGATCCTTTCCTTCAACATTTTGAAACCTTTTTTTTGAAAAAAATACCTTTTTGTTTGTCACTGGATTTCTAGTTTGAATTCCTGCAGCATTGCTCTCCCCCGGGTCTGGGAGTTGTTTCTGGTACTCTATAGCACCACGTACTGGTTAAGGACACACTTTTGTTTTCGAAAGACCAGTCGTATATACATTATTTTTTTAAAAATGACTTTCTATTTGCTTCATTTTGGCTATCTCTTGTTTGAAAATTTTACAAAATCCGAAAATTTCAGTTTCCCTTCAGGTGGGCATTCATAAAATCTTGCAGCAAAGTACACAGCTCAATATATAATGTGCCAAAGCAGCACACTTGCATTTTTCAAGCTTGCAACAGTATCTTTGATAACCTCAAGATAGCCCCGGGAGCTTTTAATTCAATACATTTCTTTGGAATTCATTGCTGTAGTTTAAGAAACACTGCAGTCAATTTGTGCCGAGCAAGGTCATACAAATAACAATTTGATAATGACTATGGTTTTTGTGAATTTGGTTGAGGGATAAATGATACCAGGGAGAAATGCCTGCTCGTTTTTGAAATAGTGGTCATAGGATCTTTTACATAAGAAAGTCTAGACCGGGCTGTGACTTAACTCTTAGTTAAAAGGTAGCGTGTGCAGTACTCCCATATGGCATTGATTACCAACCCCTGGGAACAAAAATTGAACTTGTGATTTTCAGCTTAGAAAAAAGTTTTATCTATTTAACAGGTTCCATCTTTTGGCTCATTATTTGCAGTGTTTCGTATTATTACAGTATCTCTTCATCGCTCCTAAATATTCTGAACTCAGTTTACATGTTGTTCACCCAATGACTCTGTCTTGTGGTACAGGATTTTGTCATGACCCTGGACAGTCAGAGCTGACAGGTGAGAAGCTTTAAAATTAAAAGGTTGGGGAGAGGTGTAAAACTGGCTCCACCAGATCACCATTCCGTAAACAACCCCTCTCCTTTCAACTGATTTTGAACAACTTAAGCAAAACCAGACAAGGTGAGACCAAGAGCTGATCTAATGTGAAGTTTTATGCTACTCTTAGCTGCTGCTATGGAATGTATCACTCAGGATATTCCATTGCAGAGGTCATCACTGTGCATGTCCTCAGTTGATATCCATGAGAGTGAACGTTACAGTGATGGTGATCACGCATGGAAACTGATGGATTTCTTCACCATCTCCTCCTCTCCTAGCTCAAGTTTGGAGATCCCTAAAAGCATTGAGCCTTCTATAGTATCCCTATCATTGCAAAGAAAATTAGAAAATAGCAAGAAAGTTTTTGTTAAACTAGGCTCAAGTAAGCCTCACATCTTCTGGTCTCATCCAAAGGCTGAGCTCATCCAAGTCAGCTGCCCTTAGTTGCACCAAGTTATGTTCATCCAGGGTCCGTCTCTTCATTGATTGACATTGACTCCCAGGTCCCACAAGCCTCAAATTTAATCTCCTCAGTCTTGTATTACCTGTGCATGGTTTCGCTAACCTCCCAACTCTGAAACCTCCTCCATCCATACAATCCTGTGAATTTGTTAATTCCTTCCTTTGCTTATGTTATTCACACCGCACATCGTTCACTCCATAATCGGTGGCTGTGACTTCAGCTGTCTTGGCCCCAAACTTGTAATTCCCTCTTGAGCTGTCTTTCACTCCTCCCTTAAGATGCTCCCTAAAACCCAAATTTCTGACCAAACTTTTGGTCATTTCTTCTAGTGACTTTCTGTTTGACTTAATGTCAGTTATTTTGTCTGAATACGGGTCCATGAAATGTAGGTAAATGTTGATTAGGAGACAAGTTCATTGAACAGAAATACTGCATTACTGACTATTGCAAAATCTCAGGCTTTTGGCCAAAGATTTAAATCGAAGAAAACATAAGAAAATATGTAATGCAGAAACCCATTATGCCCAAAAGCTGCCCTCTTATACACCAATTGTAATATGCCAAAATATGACTCTATCCAAGTACAATCTTTCCTGAGATGAATGTCAAAGACAACCCTTGAACAAGGTAGCAATCTGTGAAACATTTCCCTAGGGAAATCTAATTAAACTCCATACTGTCAATCTAAAATTATAAGCCACATAATTTTACTTTAATCAGCTGTCTAACATAGATGGCATTTTTCACCATTTCAACAGCATCTAGTCATCTGTATTAATCTAGTCCTCAATGTAGGGATAGTGAGCCGTGCAGAGATGGAGCTTCAATTTTGGATAATGCTTTCATTCAGTTTGTGTTAGAATAAAGATAAACTAATTACAGTGATTAAATATTAACGCTGTTTTCTTCATAACACATATCTTTATTCAACAGGAGATGTTTAAACTGGCAGATACTGCCAATTGACATCAAATAATGACAACTGTACAATACTTCTGTAACAAAGCAGAACAACAGCAGAGATGAAAAGCGTTGATTGAAACTGAAGAATTTGGCTAAAGGTAAATTCACTTAAATGAGAAGACTTGATAAATAAAATTCCACTTTAGGCCAACATTGCTTTTCAATAGAGACAGAAATATTTCAAGTTCATTTTTTCCAATACAGTAACTTCCAATTGAGCAGCACAATTTAGATCTCTCTTTTGATAATCCCGATTAGAAAACATTTTCTTAATTTAAATTTGATAAATGTTCCTCAAACAGTGATCATCAACTTGCTGCATAGCATATTTGTCTCTGTTTAGTTATTCTTCTCTCTAACCCAAATTATTTTCCTTTGGATTTCACAATCTGATTGGAACGAAGAGTCCACCTCCTGGATAAGATGAAACTTAATTTGAAATGCAAGGTCAGGTATAAAGTGTCTGATTAAAATGTAACTATTTTTCAGGCACCAAAAATTTAATCACCTTCAGAAAAAGCTTTGGTTGGTATTACTTGAAATCAGCGATATAGATGACCAAGTGCTCTAACAAGAATCATTAATTCTCAATCAGACTGATCTTCCTTCTCCTTAGTCTCAGCTTTCAATAGATAAATTTGTTGATTTAATTGCTTGATGTAACTAGAAAAATCCCCACGTTTAATCCCTAGATTGCAGTGAGTTTGCTGATCAAGCAGGTAGTATACATGCAAGTGGTCTCAAAAAGCTGGGACTAAGGAGAAGGAAGATCAGTCTGATTGAGAATTAATGATTCTTGTTAGAGAACTTGGTCATCTATATCGCTGATTTCAAGTAATACCAACCAAAGCTTTTTCTGAAGGTGATTAAATTTTTGGTGCCTGAAAAATAGTTACATTTTAATCAGACACTTTATACCTGACCTTGCATTTCAAATTAAGTTTCATCTTATCCAGGAGGTGGACTCTTCGTTCCGTTTTGGACACTGTTAGGCAGTTGGACATTTGGAGATAACAGTGGAATTGTATTTTGGCAAACTGGTTACTGGATCATTACAAATCTCTGACTAGCACTGAGACAAAAACAAAATACTGTTGATTACACATTTATAAAGCGGATGCAGCATAGAATAAGGCTACCTGTCCCTTTAATCCAAGTCAACCCCTGCCAACAATTTAACTAGTCCCTCTGACCTGCCCTTTCCCTGCAGGCCTCCATATATTTCTCCTTTATCCAAGTCCAGAGAATGCTGGAAACCTGGGATGAAATCAGAAAATGATGGAACCACTTAACAGTTCAGACACCATCTATGATGAGAGACACCAAGAGAATGTTTCAAATCAATGGCTATTGGAAGTATTTGAACTGTAAAGTTAACCTTTTTAGAGTGTTTGCTTCCTTAACCATTTTACGGTTTGATCTTCTGTGTTTCACAAAGCATATTTTGGTGTTAAGTCTTTGACTGAAATATGGTTCTGAATGTCCAGTTGTCTGAATAGTGCATAACCTTTCTGCTTTGAGTTCATTTGATCCCTACTTCTTTGGACTGAAAGTTGGGATGCTGAAATGAGGTAACTACTTAATGCTCTAAGTGATTCGTTCAGCTTGGTGACACTACCAAACCATGTTGCTTGGTATTTCCTTCAAGTTAGCAGTGAAATACTACTTGAATGAGGGGTACCAAATTGTTGCCATTTACAAAGACCAAACTTCAGCCTTGGACATTAATTTGCTGGGATCCCTACATAATCATAGATGCCCATCCTTATGTTAATGTCAAGCAGTTCTGTGCATTTTGAATGTCATCTTTTCTTTGATTTGAAATGACGGTGTAGATAGATAGAACCTGGATTTCCATACCACATTTCATGACCTCAGGATGCCACAAAGTACTTTGCAGCCACTGAAGTACTTTCCAAGTGTTTCGGCCAATTAACACATTGCAAGCTCCCACAAATAGCAAGGAGGCAAATTACCAAATAGAGAATAAACGTTAACCCGGGATGACAGGGAATGCCCTTCTGCTCTTTGTTGAAAAGGTCACCTTCTATGTTCACCTGAGAGAGTAATCAGTTAACTTAGATGATTGGAGTATAGTGTGGAATGATGTGGGTTCAATCTAATGTACCAACCGTGGTTATTTGTGGAGACAAGCCTTCTCACTTTGCCCCCTGCTTAATGTCAAATGGTGCCTTTCAAGCTATATAACCACTGTCTCTATCACTGTCCCTCTCTCTCTCTCATTTTCTGTAGCAGAGAGAGATGCCTGCGGTCCATTGTGGACTATGGCTAACAGCCTATCTTGATGTACCTAACTGAGAGGTCAGTCGGATTTAACATCTCAACCAACAACAGCATCTCTGACTGTATAGCACTTCCTCAGTACTGAGATTAAAAGCAACTATGAAAGCAAAATTCCAAATGTCTATTCAGAATATATTCCATAGGCATTCAGGAAACATTAAACAATAACAACAGCTATATCGTGACCTTAAAAGAGTAAAACAACTGGTAACACTTCACAGGCATATCACAAAGCAAAATTTGCTCTGACCCCACGTAAGCAGTTATTAAGACAGGTCACCAATACCTGGATCAAAGAGCTAGGTTTTAAGGAGCAACTTAAAATAGGAAAGAGAGGCAGTGAGTCAAAAAAAAGTTTAGGTATGGAACCCACAGCTAATACATTTGAAGGCATGGCCACTGATAGGGGAACAAAGAAAATTAGGAATGTGCAGAAGGCTGAAGTGGAGGAGGTTACAGAGAAAGGGTGTAGTGAGACTGTAGAGGGGTATAAGTACAATGTAGAGAATTTTTAACTCTCATTAACGTCCCCTGTTTATGGTGTTCAGATACAACATAGCAAATATGAAGTAACTCCCTCATAACTCGCCACAATTAAATTTAATAACTCCCAATGTCATAGCAACTTACAGCACAGAAGGAGGCCATCAGCCCATCATTCATGTGCTTTCTCTTTTAAAGAATCATTCTACTCTGTCCCACATCCTCACATTTTGTCCGCATGTTTCCATCCTCAAGTAACAATCCAGCTCCCTAAAAAAAAATTATTAAATCAGTTTTCACCACCTTTCAGGTTGAGCTTTCCAGATCACAACAATCCTCAGACTGAAAATAATTCGGCTAATTTCCCCTTTTCTAAAGGTTTCTTTAGAATAATTTGTAATCTCTGGCCTCAAGTTGTTGACTCACTCACCAGAAGGGATATTTTTGCCTCTTCTTTTGTAACAAAACCTCTCAAAACCATAGCAAGTATTAGACAAAAATACTGCAATTTGACTGGAAAAGCCAACTGAATAACTCAGCAATTACTTCACATGCTTCTCTGTTTCAGCAACAACATCTAACCAGAAATTTTACACTTGGTTTGCTATTAGATTTCAGGCAAAGACTTCTCAAGGTGCCAAATGAAATGAGGCACAGAAATGTAGTTTTAAAATTGTTAAAACAAGCTACCAGCTCCCCCATGGTTTCCTCTTTCACGAGAACATGGGATCATTGTATTCTCACTCTCATATTTTGGATAATATCATTTTCACTTGTAATAAATCATTAAACACGGTAAAACCCACAGGTCAGCAGGTTGTGTATTGAAACGGTATCGCCTGCATAAACTTTTAAAGCCAGCAAAGCAGGTGAGAAACCAATATTGTGGTTACTCATCCTCCCATCACTCTAATTGTTTGCAAGGCAACACCATGCATTGAAACAGGCTCAATGTTATTAGCGAGCACAGCATCGAATGTACCTCTAGATGAAACCTGATAACGAGGGTCATTCTTCCATGTAAAAGTTTTAATCCTGCATTTTTTTATGACACTAGTGTTGGAAGGTTACAAAGGCTATTAATACATATTTCTGGCACCATTTTTTGGTCAAGAAGTCTTACTTTGATTTTCTTGCAGACATGAATTTGTAACGACCTTGGAAGTGATGGTGTATGTCAGGGTGTTCCACAGTTTAATGCACGCAAGAATTCCAAGAGATTGTCGGAGTCTTGTCTTTCAGTTCCAAGTTTCAGAATTAACTAAGAATCCTGAGAGTCTGGATTTGATAATGACTCTAGACATCCCATTTGGAAGTCATAATGCCGCATACAGGATTGGTGCAGACGCATAAAACTCAGGGATGTCTTTAAAGTTTGTCAGGAATTCTTCATTGTCTGTTAATAGTGGACTTCAGAAAAGGGGATGAGTGAGGGAGGAAAAGCACATGGAAATCTGAAGGAGTATTTTTTTCCAAAAGCTTACATTCCTGATTGCAAAATCTGCAGCACAATTCAACATAGCGCAAATTTTATTTCAATTAGAAATTAATTTAAACTGGGTTTAGCTATTCAAAATAATGTAGAATCATATTATTATGCACCAAGTTCTATTCACTCATTGCCCCCATGCTCACTAGCCTTCATTGACTCCCACTCTGATAAGTTCTTGATTTTAAACTTCCGCTTTGTTTTCAAATCCACCCACAACCCTCCATCTCCCTCTCCCTATCTCCATAGCCTCTTCCATACCTAAAATCCTCGGAGATCTCTGTGCTCCTCTAATTTTGGTCTCTCTTACATCCCCAGTTTTCTTCACTTCATTTTTGGTGCTTGTGCCTTCAGCTACCTGAACCCGAAACTCTCTAGTTCTCTTCCTAAATCTGCTGTTGCAGAGGGACATAAGGACAAGGCAACAGATGTACTTGCAAACAAGAATGTGAATTTTAAAATTGATGCATTTTGACAGATCAGGAGCCAATGTAGATCAGAAAGCATACGTTGAAAGGAATTTGGTTCAAGGTATTACACCGGCAGCTGCATTTTAAATGGGATCAAGTTTAAGGAGGACAGAAAGTGAGAGACCAGTCAGGAGATTATTGGAATGTCAAGAGTCTAGGTAACTAAGACATGGATTAAGGTTTTAGCAGCTGAAGAACTAAAGGATAGCAATGAAAGATAACTATAATAATAATGAGAAAAGTAAAGATGACACAACTTGAGAAAAACATCATCTGACAACAGAACAAAGAAATGTTTTCTAATTAGCAGTATTATAGAGCATACAGCCAGTGAATGAGCCAGAGAGAGATTAGATAACATTAAAACAAAATAATGGACATTAATATAAAAATGTATGGAAAAAGCATGTTTTATTCTTTTTATTTTAACTTTAATGAGTTTACAACAATTGTCCATAATTCCTAGTACTATTACTTTACAAATAATTGTCCATTGCTTTGGCTTAATTACCCTTATCTCGATAGCTAGGCAATAACACAGAACAATCAATTTAGAA
Organism: Ginglymostoma cirratum; assembly: GCA_024137785.1. Classification (NCBI taxonomy): domain Eukaryota; kingdom Metazoa; phylum Chordata; class Chondrichthyes; order Orectolobiformes; family Ginglymostomatidae; genus Ginglymostoma; species Ginglymostoma cirratum. Next base: position 19,643,017 of record JAHRHZ010000023.1, on the reverse strand, counting down.
TTGTCAGTCAGCCTTGTGCCGTTACAGATTTGCAGGCACTGAAATCTATAAATAGTAACTCACAAGGCCTATTCTTTGCGCACAGAAATAATATGTACAGTCATTGCAAATACAATTGAAATACAATTTAAAGCTTTATTGAAAATTTCAATACAGTATTACAGAAATACAGAATTAAAAATGTGAGTAGGAAAGGAAACATATTGTGCTACAGAATCTAGCAAGCAGTACAGTACTTCAATTTAAAACAACACAGGTGAATACACGAATACATGCTTAAAGAACAGCAGACTTAAAGCAATATTAAAGTAATACAGATTTAAAATACCTTTACGGTAGTAATATTAATCAACAGATTGAGAAGAAATAGTAAAGGTATAATACCTCCTAGCAGATTCAAATGATCAAAAAGAACACAAAATTGGACTTCATGGAGACAACAATACTTAAGCTATAACGTTGCCTCAAAATTAAACATGAAGACTGAAGGCGTTATTTGTGTACTGAGTCAAATTGTAGATGAAGTTACGAATAGACTAAACATCAAAGAGAAAACAAGCACATTTGATTTGATTTATTATTGTCACATATACCTAAGTACAGTGAAAAGTTTTATGTGCAGTACAAGCATATCACAACATACAAACACCCAAAGATCATAGGGTGGTTGAACAGAATGAGGAATACAAAGTTACAGCTACAAAGATGTCCTGAAGCATTTTGCAGACAAAATAATATGTACACACATTGCAGCTGTTTCAACTCAACATGATAGCTGACAGCAATTCGCTTGTTCACGTGTCAGGGTGATGCTCTGATCAATCAGAGTCAACCTGTCTGTTAACTGTCAAACAACATTAATGGCTTCATTTTCCATGGCAACACATCTACCAATCGAGAATTGGTTGGAAAATTAAATTTTTTTGCTCCAGGCATGGAGAAGGTCCTTGCTGGCCGCCCCACATGATTTTCCAAACTTTCTCACCAGTGTCCACATCATTGAGTGGCTGGGAAGATTTCACCCAGTGTGTCATTTTGCAGCAATATTTAAACTCAGTTTCTTTTTCCCTGGATGACGAGGTACAGTCTGAAATTGTCAAATTTAATGGCAGAAGATGATTTTTAGGGATGGCTTCAAGATGCAGGTATCAAAACCACATTGAACAGCCTGTGTCCCTTCAAAGAACACTTACATAAGTCAGAGATAGTAGGAATTGCTGATGCTGGAGAATCTGAGATAACAAGGTGTAGAGCTGGATGAACACAGTAGGCCAAGCAGCATCAGAGGAGGAGGAAAGCTGACGTTTTGGGTCTGGACCCTTTTTCTGAAGAAGGGTCCAAACCCGAAACATCAGCTTTCCTGGTGCACTGATGCTGCTTGGCCTGCTGTGTTCAGCCAGTCTACACCTTGTTAACTTACATAAGTCAACTAGGCAATAGTTCATGCTGTAAGTTATATGCTTTAATTCCTAATTATCTCTTAGTAAATGACAGTGCAGCACTCCCTCTGTACTGCAGTGCATGCCCAGGCTTTTGTGCTCAAGTTCCTGAAGTGAAACTTCATTTAATGACAACTTACATTTGTATAGAGCCAATAATGTAATCGACCATCTGTGAACACTTCACAGTAGTGTTAAGCATTTTGACACTGAACCCTGTAAGCTGATACTGGGATGACTAAACAATTGGTCAAAGACGGAGTTTTTAAGGAAAACCTTAAAAGGGACAGACAGGTAGAGAGGTCTGGGGCCTAAATATACAACCCTCAATGATGGATGATGAAAATGAAATATTCACAAAAGACCAGAAATAGAGGATCTTGAATAGTTATAGGGCTGGAGGATATTACAGAGCAAGAGAACCGTGAAGCCATAGAGGAATTTGAAAATAAGAATGAGAATTTTAAAATTGAGCCATTGCTTTACAGGGAACTAATGTAGATCAACAAGGACAGGGTGATTATTGTATGGATTCAGTGCCAGTAAAGATGCGAGTAGCAGACGTTTGGATAACTTAATGTTTACAGCCAGGATTGCATTGGAATAGTTAAACGTGAAGGTAACAAAGGCACCGAAGAGAGTTCCAGCAGCAGGCGAGATGAGATAGGACTATACCACTGTATTACAGTGTAATCTGAGAGCCTTAATATCTACTGACATAGTGAGGCTGGTAATGTTATCCAACTAGGCTGGTGGAAGTCAGTGTAGAAGTGGATGTGTTTGCCAATAGGTGTCTAAAACCAGAAACTTTCCCCAAGTTATGCTGACGTCTATTGGCTCATAGGTCTTTTCAATTATTTTAATGAACCTCTTGAGGAAGGGTATTTACAATGACCCATTTGTCTCTGATGGGACTAGCCTCCCCATCTAGACTAGCAAGTTACTCTGTTGAATTAAATGGAATAAGTATGTTCTCTCTGAGGGTTGTGATTATGTGAAATCCTTTACCACAGAGGGCTGTAGTTGCTGTGTCAATAAATATATTCAAAGCTGAGATAGACAAATTTTTAACCAGTCAGGGAATCAAGGGTATGGAGAAAAGGCAGGAAAGTGGAGTTGAGGACTACCAGATCTGCCTGATGACATTGAATGGCACAGCAGAAATGATGGGGTGAATGGCCTACTTCTGCTCCTATATCTTGTGGTCTTATGTAAAATAGGCTGTTGGTTATTGGTTGATTTATGATGAATTGCACGGTTTGGTAAAAATGATAGAAAAGATTTATCTCCCTCAAGGTTTTTTAAAAATTTATATTCACTTCAGAGTTAGTGGTTGGAAAATTGCCTGGATCCAAAGGTGAAGATGCGTGAATACAAGTGGAAAGATAAATAGTCATTATGTTCACATGGAGAATGCTCATGGTCTATTGAGGAAGACTGAGCATGAGACCATTGTCTATGTCCTTACCTAGTAAAAATTCTGTAGAATGTGTCTAGAAATATGACAGGTTTGATCTCACTCCGGTGGCAGGCAACAGGAGCCAGTAGTGCATCTGAGTCTTGTACTTGCCCCTTCGGGGGAATCTGTCACTTGTTGAGATTTTGACTGGGCTTTTCTCTTAATTGGCATTAGGCTGTCTGTCGATTAAGGGTGGTGAGTGAGCTCCAGAAACTAGACGGTCAAAAAGAAACCATTCAGCTTGAGAGAAGCAACAACCTGCTATAAATGGTAAGTCACTAAGAGGCCGCTTCAGTAGAAAGGTGTCTTCTCAGTAACTTCTTTTTAAAAAATGTAATTTAAAACCAGTAAAGCAGTCAGGCCATTAATGTTTGGGAGCGGGTGAGATTGAATAGTTGCTGTGATGTGGTGAATCTGTCATCAAGGTGGCCTTTAACTGTGCTCCCATAGGCCGGCAAGAAGGCCCTGTAGGCCTTGGCTTGGAACGCTAACACCGCTGGATGTCTGCTTCTGTGCAGAAATTTGAACCATTCCCCCTCTCCTCCATCCATCGCCTTGGGAAATGAGGGACTGACTAGAAAATCCATTATCCAACCTTAGCAAGTCCCTAAATGAGCTGAGTTGAATTGCTGTTTCATGGGGAAGGGCACTTTTCCCAGGCCCTGAAACTATGTCAGGCAAGATGGCCGATGTAGTGAATAGGGCTGGAAAACTGACACACTGGCCAACCATGTAATTAGTGGGTTCCGACCTCCTCTTTTCTCAAACTTGACAAATCCTGAAAATTCTGTAGTAAATGCGGGCTGTCTTGTAAGCGCGTAGAAATCAGGACACAGTAAAAAGGACAAAAATGGGAATGTACTGAAGAAAATTGCTGGATTGACCTTGGACATGAGGGTATGAGAGAAATTGTTGCTGTGAATGCCTGAATAGGGTAGATCATTACAGGGTAAAATAAAAGTGTGTCGCTGATGGAAAGTGGAAAAATACAAAGAAAGGGCAACTTGAGATGTGATTTCTGAGCTCAGGTAATAGTTTTCTGTCACTTATCAGCTGATCTTAATGTGGAAAAAAGACGTCATGGAAAGCCAAAATTGTCCCATGTTCTTCTTGCATCAGATTTTATCTTCCTAACTTGGCAACTCATCAGGTGGTAATGTACTGATTACTGGAGGGTGTCAAATTATTGATTCAATGAAACATGAAATGCCTCCTACAATACAATTGTTTATCTGTCTATCAAACTGTTGTAGCTTCTCTGCTTTATCTAATAAACTGGAAGAGAAAAAGCATTGGAGTTTACTCTGTCCAGATTTAAATATCTCTCTCTTTTTTTTACCTTGCTTGTTTTCTCTTCCTTCGCTCTCAGAAACAAGCAAAGACAGATGGGTAAAAATCACTTACTCCATCAGATCTTGTTTATTTGTGTGCACAATGTCAAACTCACCCCACCCTGTCATGCAATGTCCTGGGGCAGATGGGAAAAACCTGATCAGAAAAGGCAGTTATACTCCAGAACAAAAGGAAGCAGCAATGACTCTAATACAAAGTCCGAATCAGGTTATCCTGCAATTCCTTGCTTGCCATATGTTTCTGAAACACATTTGCTTCTTATATTAATTCCATTTCACAGTACTGTGATCCCTCCACTTCAAATTCTCCATCTTTCCTTGAATATCTCTGAGATCTGATCAACCATATTTCCACCACTGATTGTTTCAAACCAGAGGAATCCTGTACAAGCCTTCATAAGCATAAAGACCTCAGATAAAGTTCTTCTTACCCATTTTTCTCTAGTGGAAATAGTCACAGTCTCTCCAATCTCTGTAGATAACTCTCCGCTATATTAAAAAAAGAAAGACTTGCATTATATAGCACTTTCCATGACCGATTGACACCTCAAAGCACCTTACTGTTAATAAAACACTCGTCACTAATTGGTGTTAGATTAGCTGTGTTGGCTGGACAGTTAGTTCAAGCTGTATGGTGGTGCCACTAGTCTGGGTTCACTCCCTACACCAGTTAAGGTTAGAATGAAGGCCCTGCCTTCCAACCTTACCACTAGTCATCTCTTGTGAGTGTGACTATGGCAATTTCTTTAGTCAATAGTGTAATGTAGGAAATGTGGCTTAGAGGAGTTTGGAGTGGAAGCTGGAGGGAAGGGTGCCTAAAGTTCAATTCCTAGTCCAGAACTAAATTAGCTGATCTTAAATGATGGCAGTCTGGTTGGGGGGCAGTAGAAATGTAATCCTCAGTGAACCTTGAGAAGGGCTGTCAGGTAAGAAGGTGGTGGTGTCCAGGTCATGTCACTGGACTTTGGAATTCCCTTCCTCAAAACTTTGGAATTCCCTTCCTCAAAATACAATGGATGCAGGATCTTTAAATATTCTTAAGGCAGAGGTGGATAGATTTTTGATTATCAAGGTGATAAAAGATTATTGTGGATATGCAAGAATGTAGAGTTGAGGTTAGTCATGATCTTATTGAACGGCCAAGAAGGCTTGAAGGGCAGAGTGGCCTAGTCTTTTTCCTTGCTCATGTGCTCTCAGGTTATGTGGACATGGATTTGACTGCCACAATGACAGAAGTGAAATACGAATTCAATAAAACCTGGAATTAAAAACTGATCTACTGGTTTTGATTATTATTAAAACCCATCTGATTCACTCATGTTCATTAAGTAAGGGAATCTACTAACTTTAGCTGGTTTGGCCTACATGTTGCCCTAGATCCACAGCAATGTGTTTGACTCTTAACTACCCTGTGAAATAGCAAGCCATTCAGTTCAAGAGCACTTGGGACGGACCTTGGCAATGATCAAATAATAAAAAAACATGTGGCCAATCCACTAACAACACCCTTGGTGAAATTTATTATCCATCCCGTGCTGCTGTCAACATAATGTCCATCATACATACAAAAGGAGGGAGGACACAGAAAAAATGTAACATATCAAACATATTTTTGCTCTTGCGTGTCAGCCGTGGCTTAGTATGTAGCAACCCTATCTTTAAGTCAGAGGTTTATAGGTTTATATCCCACCATAGCCACATAATTCAGACTGATGTTCCACTGGGTGAGATGTTAAACCGAAGCCTCCTCTACATTCTCAGGTAGATATGTAAAAGATCCAGCAGCATCTGAGGAAGAGTTGTATTGGACTCAAAATATTAACTCTGTTTCCCTCTCTACAGATGCTGCCACACCTGCTAAATATTTCCAGCAATATTTATTGTTATTACTAAATAACGCAATCTGATCATTATCACTTTGGTGTTGCTACATGTAAATTGACTGCAGTATTTTCAATTTCATACCCTACTACTGCACACTTCATCAGTACTTTAATGATTGTAAAATGTATTGCTGTCCAGAGATTATGAAAGGCAAGGTGCTACAGGAAAGTGAATTTGTGTTGTCTGGAAGTGTTTGCTTCTAAAGTTCAGTGTCAAGATTTGATAACTACTTACTGTTAATATCTTTTACTTTGATGGGGGCTGTAAGAAAAATATATTTAAATTTGCCTTCTTAGCTATCTCATTGGCCATGTTCATCATTTCCAATTCAGTAACACAGTTCCCTGAAAAGGCTGACTAGGGCCAATCTTCATCTCATTGATGTGAGTGACCTATACTAAATGCGAAGTCATGAGCAAAATGTCTTGATTTGCAACCGTCCATAAAAACACCCTTTTGGCATGTGTTGAATTGGATTGCCTCAAGGTTAATGACCACTAATTGGTTCTAAATTTAGAAACCTAATAGATGGGACCTTTTATGAAACTTTTCCCAGAAATCCGAGTACACATTGTCTTTGAACTACCCACTAATTTAGTCGCCTCTGAAAGAATTCCAATAACTTTGTGAGGTGCAACAAATTGTTTGCAACCACAGTAACACAGGAACAGGAATAGACCATTCAGCCCCTTGAGCCTCTTCTACCATTTAAAGAGACCATGGCTGATCTGGCCTAACTCCATATACCTGCCTTTGGCTCTTATCCATTAATAACTTTGTTTAACAGAAGAATATCTAGCTTAGATTTATAACTAACAACTGATCTTGCATCAACTGCCATTTCTGGAAGAGCGTTACAAATCTCTATTCCTAAGTCTAAATCTTTGTATGTAGAAGTGCTTCCTAATGTCTCTCCTAAATGGTTCAGCTTAATTCTCAGACTGTGTTCCCTAGTTACTCTGTTGTTTCGTCTAGGAATCATTCCTCCCAAATATGAGCATTTCTTTCTTGAAGGTGTTGAAAGAATGTGAAACAAGATGAAGTATAATGACTAGAGTTGCATCCAATAAATTATTAGAATATTGCAAACTCTGATAGTAAGTTCCAATAGTCACCTTCATTCCGAAGTATGTTGTGTCTTTGGGTTGCAAACGCTTTGGGAGGCTGTTTCATTCTTCTCACATCCTTCTTATCCAGTAATGGAGTGCGTGATGGTAGCAATCTGATGAATTGGCAAGTTCTTGCAATTAAATCGTATGATTTGAAGTGATGTTGGGTCTAATTTCACTATATTGAATCGTTGATTTCTTCCTTGTCTATGCTGAAATATTTTTGAGAAGGTTGGTGTGACCTTTTGTATTAGGACAGACAATGGTTCATTGGAGGATTATCCAAAACTCTGCTGCCTATGTCCTAGCTAGCACCCGGTTTTGCACACCCATCACCCTTATGCCCATTGGCCTCCTGGTTCTGCAATGCCTCAGTCTTAAAAATTTTTATCCTTGTGTTCAAATTATCTCCGACATCTAAACCTCCCTATCTCTGCAGTCTCACCCATCCTGACAGCCCGTTGCAAACCACCAATTCAGGCCTCTTGCATGCTGCCAGTTTTTATCCTTCAGCTGGCAAGGCCCAAGTTCTGGAATTTCATCCCTCGGCTTCTCTGGTTTTCTACTGCTCTTTAAGATGCTACTTAAAATCTTTTTCTGACCAAGCTTTTACTCACCAGAAATATCTTTTCATGTGGCTCAATGTCAAATTTTGACTGATACCCTTTCTGTGAGATGCCTTGGGATATTTTTCAATGTTAAAGACCTGATGCAAATACAAGCTGTTGTTGCTATTGGAGTGAAATCAGACACATACGAATGATTGAGCTCTTTGCTTTCCCCCTACCAAATCTCAGCAACTATTTAGCTTCAATCCTGATCAGTTAAATGTCCTTTCCTTGTGGGGTAGTGCTAGAAGATGGACACATTTTCAAATTGTTCAGGACTGGTTAGCACAGCTCCATACCATAAATTCCTGAATGTTTGGAATTTAAATTGCCCATTCAGAAGGTTCAGGATGGGAGGAAGATCTCCTGTGGCCCTTGGCTCTGTGGGTAGCAGCTGGCTTCTGAGTTAAATGGTTCTGAGTTTAAATCCCACTCTGGAGACTTCAGCAGTCTGTCAATTTACTTCAAATACTTCACTGCTCTCCAAAACTCCTTCTCACTGATAGACCCCTCCCATGTGGTAATTTCTATAAATGAATAGTTATGTACAATTCTGCACTTCCCTCCCTAAGTACCTGTCAATAAAACACTATAAGATGAAATATATAAAATATTTTGCCTGGATCATACATGCAGTCCATAAACCTTGTTTGCTCATGTCGCAATTTAAGGGCACATTTTTCTACTTAAATCCACCATAATTTACTGTTGTCTTGACATTTCCCAACCAATTTCCTGTCCGTTCAAGTGTCAAAAGTGTGGTTGCAGTCTTTGAGCACTGCTCAGGTCTTTGGGGTAATTTTCTGCAGCCTTTCCAAGCTCAACAGCTCAATGATTGAAGTGAAAGTTTTAAAATCAACGAGTTGTCAGACAATGAGCCATTGGTTGGAGGCTGGCCAGGATGAGGATTCCAGGAGAAGGTGAACTGAGGTAAAGTTGTGAGGCATATGACGTTATTGAAGTGCAAATAGGTGACCTCGATGTTGAAGCAAATTTATCAGTTGATGCCATCTTGGATTTTTAAAAAAAATTTTGTCAACAGTGTGTTGTCAACACTAATGCAAATTTCCACTTTTGGGGTATCTTGTGATCTTTAATGAGTAGGGAGCTTATTTTGTTAGAGTCTCAGGAGACTGATAACAAATATGCAAACTGTTATTTTTACTGAAGGATCATTGCTCAAATAACTCAAGGAAATTTATTTACATCAGTTGACATTCAATGCCAGTATTATGACCGAGCTTGACCTCTGAGATTGTTTTGTCCCCAGTCCCATGCAATGACATGTATCAAGGGGGTGCAATCTAGGTGAGACAGTGTCCTTAAGAGCAATGATTAATACAAGGGTAATTATTTGAGGGTCCAGCTAAAGGGAACTCTGAAATAGAACAGCAGCTGACAGAACATCTCTTGTTACTTTTTAGATGTCCTTAAACTGACCTGCTGGATAAAAGTCAGACAATTGCTGAGAGTTCAACAGATGTGGATGGAAAATTAGTCAGTTAACATTAAAAACAACCTGAGTTTATCTCATTGACAAGGACTTTTTCTACACATGCCACAGCAATCAACCAGCACCCTCTGTGTCATGTCACTAAACAAATTTTGGTTCCAATTTACCAATTTGCCTTGGATTCCATGGCCTCTTAACTTCTTGACTAGGCTTTCATGAGGCACCTTGTCAAAACGTTACTGAAGTTCATGATATCTATATTAACCTCAATACTCTCATCAACACAGCTTCTCAGAAAGTTCAATCAAATTTGTTAGACATGAACACCTCCTGAAAAGCCAAGCTGACTATTCTTGATTAATTCTTTACTCTCCAAGTGGAGATTGATTCTGACACTCAGAAGTTTTTCCAAAAGTTTGCTTTCCACTGTCATTTGGCTCAATGGCCTGTAGGTCTCTGGTTTGTCCCTACAACCTTTCTTGAACAATAGTACGACATTAGCTGTCTTTCAGTCACCTGGCACCACTCTTGTGGCCAGAGAAGGTTTGAAAATTAATGTTAGAGCCCCTGTAATCATTTTCCTGCCTCCTACAGCAGCCTGGGATACACCTCATCCAGGCCTGGGGATTTATCCAATTCTAAGCCCACTAAAATCATTAATACCTTCTCCCTGATTTCCATGTCTACATCATCCTTTTCTAATATGAATAGAGATACAGAGTACTTGATTAAAATTTCACATACAGTTTGCCACTTTGGTCCCTGATGGACCTTCATTTTCCTCTTGCCTTCATTGTATTTCTAAAGTGTCCTTGGATTTTTCTTTATTTTACCTGACAATTTTTTCGTGTCCCCTCTCCATTGTCCTAATTTTGTTTTTCAGTAATGCTCTGTACTTTCTTTATTCTTCTAGGTCTTCTGTTGGATTTAGTCCTTGGTATCTGCAATAAGTGTCCCTTTTTTTCCCTTATCCAGTACTGTGGTGGTGAGCAATCTGCCTGAAGTCCTACTGTCCATGTTGAATAGATACCGTTACATTCCAGCTGACGTTATTACTGGACCTGTCAGATGCCAGGCTGAAGTCTAACTTGATAGATCATAGTTTTTTTTATTTAATGAGGTAGCATTTCACTGAAACATAAGCACATGATTCTGTGGATTTGATTTTGACAATAAAACAGCTTGAAACACAAAAGAAAAGATAAAATATTATAAACCAAACTATTTGTTTCTGACACAATTTGAACAAATTTGAAACACAGTAAAAATACAATATTCAATCTATCCCAGCACCATCCCTTTATAGTGCTCAAACACAAGGGAGAGTTTGCTTCTTTATCACATCTATAGATTTAACTTAATTGTTTCTTCCAATTCCTGGTCTTGAGCGTTTGGTAGTCTCTTCTTTGATACATTACAAAACTGAATTTAGTCTTTTTTAATTTTAAGTAATCCTTTCAGGGATCTAATCAATACTTTTGGTCTGGAACTATCAACTAAAACACTTACACTGAGATAACCCATTTCCTCACTGTTCTGTCTTCTGTCTTCAGGAGAAGCTGTTTCACAAATATCACCTCAACCGCGACTTCTGCAAACTCATCAACAAACGTTTTCCAAGCTATGGGTTTTATTTTCCCTGAAGCAAATAAAAAAAAATCCCTGATCTGACTAAACAGAAAGCACACTTATGTTCCTCAACATTTATTATATCCACCCTTAAAACTCTCCCAATGCAATTCTCAGGGACACGTTCTCTCATAATTTTTTTTAAAAACTGGCTTAAGAAATACTAACAAGTTAATCATTAAATCCCCCTCAAGCATGCAGACCAAAACCAATCATTTAGTTCAAAATCCAAACTTGAAAACAAACTATATCAAGACATATAAAGAAATTACACATTTTACATCACAGTACATCCAGAGGGTTTTTGCCTGTAGTGTTTGAACACTTACTAGGCCTTTTCAAAGGTTAGTTTAAAGTCAACAAGTAGAGTCTGCAGTCATGTATCAGTCACATACAGATCAGGTATGAATATCAGATTTCTTAAATTGACACTAGGGGGCCAGTTAGGTTTTTAAACAATAGTCTGGTACTTTCTTGAGACTAGCAATTTTGCCCAGTTTTATCAACTAATTGAACTTTAATTCCCCCAAGTGTCATGGTGGAAATTCGACTTCACAGCTCAGGTCTCTGGATTACTAATCTAGTGACATTACCAACGTCCAATCATCCCCTAAAGTTTACAGTCTTCACCAGATCACCAGATTTCAACAACAATGTGACAAATATCTAGAGTGATAATGGGTTCACATACGTAATTTATGCACAGTACCTGTCAAACCAAAGAGCCAATAAATATAAGACAGTATATTCCCCATTTTTAAAAAATTCATTCACAGGATGAGGGCAGCCCTGACTCAGCAGGCATTTATTGTGTATCCCATTGCTCAGAGAGCAGTTAAGAGTCACCACATTGTGGTGGGTCTAGAGTCACATGTAGGCCAGACGAGTAAGGATGGAAGTTTCCTTTGCTAAAGGGGATGAGTGAACTTAATGGATTTTTCCAGCAATTGAGCATGGTTTCATGGTCATCATTACACCCCTAATTACAGATTTTTTTATTGAATTCAAATTCAACCATTTTCTGTGGCAAGATTCTGGATCCCTAGAACATTACCTGGGTTGCTGGATTAACAGTCCAGTGATAATACCACGAGGCCATCACCTCCCCTTTAACAAATAGAAAGTGGTACGTGGGTAAGCAGTTTAACTGATTTCTGGTTTTGAGCTTTCAAGAGTGGGAGGGATGAACAAATTGTTGAGAGTGGGGAAGATTCCTTTGTCACTCATCAGCTCATGCCGTCAGTCATCGGGGCTAAAGCTGGTGGGTTCCGAGTTACAAATTGTCTTCCCTTTGTGAATTGAGTCAAGAATTTCCTAAACAAGCGATGACTTGCTGCCAAGTTCCTTTTCTAGAGGATTAATGACAAATGTCCCATTCTTGAGATTTCTGCCATTACACACAATAATATAAATGTTCCTCCCCTCATTGTATACTCTAGACACATCAAAGATGTGTCAACAGCTTTCTTCTTGAGCTGCTAGCAATTGTCCCTTCTAGTCTGTGTCACTCAATTTCAGTGAATCCTCGTTTTTGTCTCTTTCTCATCCTGATATTTCAGGTGCTGGCAGCCTTTAAAGGAAGGTGAGCTGACAGTCAGACTTCTTTCCACTTGCCCCATGAATTGCTTAATAGTGGAAAATCAATAAATTATTAACAAGGTTCTGAGAATTGGCAACAATGGTGGTTAGAAGCAAGAGATTAGAGAAGGATCATTGATGACGCACATTTTATTCATCTTGTGTACTGGTCTGGAATATGGATGAGAAACTAGGTAAGCCTCGTGCATTCGAGCACATTATTGAAGACTTGAATGAGCTGGGGTGTTATTGAGACTTAAGAGTTACTGAAAGGAAAATAAGTTTGACACAAAGGAGCAACAAGGAGGAGATGTGTGCATTCCAAACTGGGCTCAGAGGAAAGTATAAAGTTGAGATTTAAGAAGTGCATGTGTAACCTAGGTGCGTTATTGCTTTCTCTTTAATAAATGTGTACATTTATATTGCACCTTTCATAGGCACTGGACATCTACAACACTTTACAGACAATTAAATACTTTCTAATGTTGTAATGTAGGAAATGCAACAACTAATTTGCAATAGCAAGTTTCGACAAATAGAAACGTATTAATAAAAACTGAAAGTATTGTGGATGCTGTAAATCAAGAACAAAAACAGAAGTTGCTGGAAAAGCTCAGCAGGTCTGGCAGCATCTGTGAAGAAAAATCAGAGTTAATGTATCATGTCCATGAACGTTAGCTCTGTCTTTTCTTCACAGATGCTGCCAGACCTGCTGAGCTTTTCCCGAAATGTGTTAATGATGCATAATACTTATTGGTGATTTTGTTGACTGAAGGATAAACATTAGCCAAGAGTGCAAATTCCTCTGCTCTTCTTTGACTTAATGCTTGTGGGAGCTTTTATTTCTGAGAGGGCAGACAAAACTTCATTTGAAACATATTGCTGCAGTACAGTCACCATACATGATTCTCAGAGCCAGCAATCTCTGATTCAGGAATGACAGTGCTACTAATCAAGCCCCTACTGGTGTTTAAAGAACAGCTATGAAATACATTTACATTACTTCACTTCTAAATAGAGAGTCTAGTTTTAGCCGCAGTGTTAATTTACTGAGCAGGATTTTATCAGATTAACAAACATTTTAAAGATTTACGAAGCAACCTGGATTAAAACATGTAAATTATTCACAATTTTAAAACTGCATTCTCAATCTGCATGATGAAGTTCAACTTTGAATTCAGGTTTGTACAATATTCTAATGACACAATGATCAAACACTTAAATGAAAACAGATAAATACCTTATTTTAATTTACTATTTGAGTGTGACAGTCATTGGCTATTTATGAGCACATTTACACTGTTATATTCTAAGACATGTACAGGACATAAACAATATGATATGTAACAGCAAGTACCCCATTTTCCTGTTCAGGTGAATAGAAACTTCCAGGAAACTGAAGATCAGCAAATAATCCTATTAACATCCTGGCCAACATTCTTTCCTCAGCCAACACACAAAAAAAAACAAATGATCAGGTCATTCACCTTGTCATGAGGCACTGGCTATGCATTTAGCATAACAACAGCCACTGTAATTTAAATGTAACCTATTGGACACCAGCTGTTTTGTGCTCTCCTGAAGATGTGGAGGTGTTATATAAATGCAATCTCTTTCCTCATTTGATGGAGCTTGGTGAGAAAAGAAATTCAAAGATATTGAAATATAATACAAGCTTCTATATGTAGGATTGGGGAAATGCAGCCAAAAAAAAAAATCAAACATAAGGGACTTTAAAAGAATGCTAGCTTTCCTGCCTTTTGTTGCGAATTGAGTTCCCATCTGCATAAACCTCGTCTCTGAAAGAGATACATCATGTAAAAGTTGCATTGCAATAGATTTTAGAACCTGCAGGCTTTTAACATCAGGATTTTACCCACACCAGCTCTGAACTGGCAGGGTTTTACTTAACGCAAACTTCTGAACAATCATGTTGCAGACAACAGGCAACAAGAAAAAAAGCATTTGTGTACAAGGCAAAGTTTTTTTTATTGTTTTCAGTCTTCCAAAGACACTACACATACACAGCTGGTTAAACCACAAATTACACAACACCAGGTTACATCCGAATGCCTGAAGTGCTTCTAACATCTCTTCATTACAACAGAAATGTGTCATTTATGCCGCACTTGTGCCATTCAAACATGTGCCTTGTTTTTAATGTACCTTTGCACTCAAACGGAAGTGGAGATAATGCTGCTCTATGAGAGTACCAGATTGACAAATTCTGTAAGATAAGATGTTGAGACTTTTATAGTTCTTATATTCAGTGGAAGGCATCAGTTGCTTTAACAAATGCTTCAATACCCCAAAACAATTTTTGAAAGGATTTATAAGCATGAATAAAACACTTAAATGGCAGAAACAAAATGATCAAAATGGTTTTTAATTTTTAAAGTTAAGAATTAAAATCCCGTCTATGATATAGGTTACAGTTGTTCCTCAAAAGAGTTCAAACATGTTTGAAAGTGATAATTCTTTAAAGATTAATCAACATACCATCAGTACCAAGTCTCCCATCACCATCTTTATCTCCTCCATCCATGAATGTCTTGGTCTCATTGTCATTCAACACTCTGGCTCCAGCAGAGAATCTCTGCAGAAAGTACCTGGAAGAGCAAAACCAGTTAAAGAATGAATCCAATGTTTTCTTCAAAAGGCCATCTGGGAACATAATCTTCATCCCATGAATTCAAAGGCACCTGTTATTTAACAGTGCAGTAGAGATTGCTGTCAGGTAACAATGATGTCTGGTCTTATTTCCAAATCCAGTTAAAGAATTATTTATTCCTCTGTTGTTGGTGCAAATGACTACCGAAGATAATTGTTGCATTGTATCTCAGAAAATATTGCAACATGCGTTAGCTAGTGGTATTTTTAATGATTAAAACTAGAAAATTAAAAACATTAAATTAAATTTAAAAGTCTAGAATTCCTTTGTGGAATGATCACAACATTCAAGATTCTATCTGGTCACAAAGGCAAGCAATACTATTACTGGAATTAGTTTGGATGATGAACGATTCTTTAGCCGGAGAGCAGATAGAATGTGGAAGTTGAGGTGAATTGAGGTGACTAGCATAGATGCATTTAAGGAGTGGCTAAACACATGAGGGAGAAAGGAGTAGAAGATTATGTTGATACGATGAGATGTAATTTCATGGAGGGAGGAGCAGGAGTTTTGTGCGGAACATAAACACTGCTCTGGTCCAGCTATGTCAAATGGATTGTTTCTGTTCTATGTCTGTAAATTCCTAGGCTCAATGATGTCCCAATAATTGGATCCAAGAGATATCCAATTCTGTACGCGGAACAATATGACACGATTTCACACAGATGAGGAAAATCTCAGGCCTGTTCTGACTTAAGTGATATCTGCCTAGCTTGTAATGATGGCTGTCCAAATGAGTTTGGATTCTTCAGGCAAGGGAAGTGGGGAAAATAGTGAAAGAGCTAAGATATGTTGCTGTCCAGAGAAAGGGCCTTTACTGTTATATATAGAATTATACTCCAGTGGTTATTTACTTTCCTAGCAAGAAAACAATATAAATAGTGAAAGTTGTCTTAATAATGTGTTACTTATGAAAGTGCTGAGAAGTCACTTGCTCAAGTGATTGATAGTTTATTTAAAAAAGTAACATAGAGGAGTATGGCAATACAGTGAGGAGGTGACCATTTACACAGAATCTGTTCACAACCTCAGGCTATATCAAAAGGCACACCATCCAATTAATTACTTTTATAATGTGACAGCTAATGTACGAACAAGGTCTTGCAACAACAAGGTCATAAGCAGGGATAACAAGCATGGGGCTGGATGAACACAGCAGGTCAAGCAGCATCATAGGAGCAGGAAAACTTGACGTTTCGGGCCTAAACCCTTCATCAGAAATGCCGTCGAGACATCAATCGCCTCAACCTCTCTACCCCTCTCAA
>JAHRHZ010000023.1:19592282-19626170 GCA_024137785.1 Ginglymostoma cirratum | reverse complement strand
CCCATTTCTGATGAAGGGTTTAGGCCCAAAACGTCAAGTTTTCCTGCTCCTATGATGCTGCTTGACCTGCTGTGTTCATCCAACCCCATGCTTGTTATCTCGGATTCTCCAGCATCTGCAGTACCTTTTATCTCTGAAGGTCATAAGCAGGTACTGGTGTTGGCTGAGGGATTAACATTGGTGAAGAAACTGGGGAGAACTTTGCTTCCAATGGTGCCAAAAGATCTTTTCCATCCACCTTCAGAGGAGGATCTTCATTTAAACTGTGTCCCAATTTTTGGGATCTCTGGCAGTGCAGCACTCCCTCTCAGTCCCACTTTGGACTACCAGCCTGGGTCATGTGTCCACGTGCCTGGAGTGGGCTCCGACCCATGACCCTTTATCATGGAAGAAGTGAGAGTGCCGCCCAATGAGCTACAGTTGACACCGCGGAATAGCGACAATTGCATGGTCTGTATCTCCATGTGTATTTCTTTTCCCTCGTATGGAAGTAATGGGACAGTGTTGGAAGGAGTGGCAGGCTGATTATCAACCTTTTTGAAACATATTATGAGGGCTTCTTCTCTGCTGGGTAAGTCTTGGTGTGGGACCTGATCCAGATTTTTTACACTACCTAGCCAGCCTCAAAGGCTCAGGAAGGGTTCTTGTGGGGCAGTGGTAGTGCCATCACCTCTGAGTCAGGAGGTCCACGTTCAGGTCCCACCTGCTTCAGAGGCGAGTAATAACACACATATACATGTTAATTAGAAAATATCCCAAAACTTCTGGTATAGCAAACTATTACCCCCCCCCCCCCCATTAAAGATTAAATCGGAATTCACCATCATTTAAAATCCAAGTAAAAAGGGAACCCAAGCTGGTTATATCTTACTTTAATTCATCTTCTTCGATGAACCCACTGTCATCATCATCAATAGCTCGGAAAACTTTCCTGATGTCTTCAGCGGATTTTTTAGATAGACCGCAGGTCATAAAGAATTTCTTGCAGTCGAAGGAGTTATTGGCTGTGGAAAAGACACGGAATGTATGTATCAAACCCGACCTCTTTCTACCTCTGATCAAAACTGAACGATGCTGATATACAAGAAGCAAACAGGGATACATTACCTTGGCATTCCTTTAATGCGGTGGAAATGTCAGCAACAGACAGAACGTCAGTGATTTCCATTGTGAAACTGCTGGGAAATGAAACATAGCAGGGGGTTGAGGGGGATTCTGAGAGTGAGGTGTCCTACTCTTTCATTGCTCACACTCAGTCTCTGCTATCCAGCCACACTCTTGCACACTTTCCTACCTCCTTTCTAACTTGTCTCTGTAACACGCCGTCACTTTTTCGACAGCTACTCGCGTACCCTTTCACCACCTCTCTCTCAGTTTCTATTGTCTCCCCCTTTCGCTTTCACACTCTCTCCTCCCCTCACACATTCCCTCCCTCATAAACTCGCTTTCTTTCACACACTTCCATTCTCACGTACACATATTCTCACCAGTTTCTCTTTCACACACTCTTTCACGCACACACGCACACACACACACACATCACTCTCTCACGATTCCGCTCTCGCTCATACTATACAGTAGCGTCAGAAGACTGGAACTCCAGACATCAATTTAATCAAGCAAGCCAGGCAGTATCTGGAGGAAAGGAGCAGGCGACGTTTCGGGTATAACCCTTCTCCAGGACTGCTCCTTTCTTCCAGATGCTGCCTGGCTTGCTGTGTTTTTCCAGCCTCCAATTGTCTACTTTATTCCAGCATCTGCAGTTTTTGTTTTGGTCTCTAATCAATGTAACGATTCAGGTTGAAGATTGAAACTATCGTTATCCGCAAGTGATCTTCCCATCGCCTTACTTCTTCTCTACACCGATTTCAGATGAGCTTGTAGTATTTCCGATGTGCACTCACCTTTGCTGACTGGGCGACATTCACCGCCGCACTGCACTGGGATACTCCACTGTTGCCTGCGCTGCTTCTTTCAAGGAGCTAACTAATTAGGTCCACAACTTCCCTTTCCCCATAGCCCTGTATGTTTCCCCGTACACACGTTATGTCCACATCATATCGATATTCTCGGCTAAAACGTGAACCGTCATTACCCCAAGTTACAATACTCGCCCCTGCCAGTTTGGGGGGAAACACATTTACAGCGGGGGAACTTCTTCCAGATGTTCACACAGTCCGTCATGTGGAGACTGTTGACTCCAGCTCATCAATTTAAATAAAAAGTCCCAGGATCCGACCCTCACATTCAACCCAAATACACTGAGGAAACTTAACCGTTACAACTCCACAACTTCCCAAAGCGATCGCACACATCTCATTACTAGAGCGCCGCCAAATAAAACAAAGCTACTCAATGAATTTCAAGCAACTTCCAATTCATTCATCAACTGTGTTTGAGAGTCGATCTGTTGTGGAAATGAAGAAGAGCAAAACCCCTTCAGAAAGTCTCACCTCTCAGGGATCTCTGGGCCTTGCACCAGATGGGAGCGAAGTACCTTCTCTGCGTGAGTTTGAGTGGGAGACCTGCTTTATATGCAGTCCATTAAGGTGACTCTTTACTGTACTTGGGTTGTGTCGCATGGATCAGATGGACGAGTTTCACCTGCTATTGAATTTCCGAACCAGCTAATGAACTGGTTCTATTTATATCCTCAGCACACCTGATACATTTCAAAAGACACTGTTATGTGTAATGTGTGTTTTGTTGGGCTCTTACTTTGCACAACAAATACCTTTGTAGTTGCATGATTTGGAGTAACATTTTCTTTTTTAAAAAATGACGTCTAGCTTTTGCTGTAAACTGTAGTCCAGTCTCGGTTTTCCAAAGACCCGCGCATGTAATTAATCTCTCCCTTTCCTCCTTCAGGCAATCCAACAGTTCATTTTGTTTTACCTGAGATATTAGGTTGGCGGAACGTGAGAACAGTGTTTGCTCCATTAATGCCAAACGAGTGACTGCAGAGCAAGACTTTTCACCTTCCAGACCAGGGTAGTTGTTAGTTGTGGGATCTGTTTATCTTATTCTCTCATGGGCTGCGAGTATCGCTGCCAGTACCAGTGTTTGTTTTCCATCCTTCATTGAATTCAATAGCTTGCTATACATCATTTCAAAGGGCTGTTAAGAATCAACCACATTGTTGTGGGTATGGAGTTACATGCAGGTCAGATCAGGTAAAGATGGCAGATTTCCTTCTCTAAAGTCTTACAACAGTAGTTTCATGACACCATTACCGAGACTAACTTTCAATTCCAACATTTTATAATTGATTAAATCTACAGCAGTCCTGGTGGTAATTTGAACCCCTGTCCCCAGACCACTGGCCTGGACCTTTGGCTTAATAATCCAGTGATGATATTACCATGCTACTGCAACCTGCCAACCAGCTGACAGGCATTGTAGTAGAAAATGGAAAGGTTGGGTCATAAATTCAGACTTGGCTAGAAGAGGATCTACTATACTGTGGCCCAATCTTTGATTGCCCTGTTCAGGAAGACTGAGGATGTTACATTCCAGCTTTGTTTCCAATTATTTTTTCTAAATGTCTTTCACAAAATTGGGTGTCACTGGCTAGACCATCATTAAATGCCCCCATTCCTAACTGTCCATGAGAAAATTCCAGTGAGCAAAATTCTGGTGAGCTGTTGTCCTGAAATACTGTATATCCTTGGGATGTAGATACAAACAAAAGTGCTGTTAAGAAGGGAGTTTCAGAATTTTGATTAGTGGCAATGAAGTAAAATAAAAATGACAATTTTTATGAGATAAAGTGCAGCAAGCATATTCCAATCCTACATCACCCTCAAAGGGTGACTGAGAATATAACTGCATAATAAGTAAGGACACCACATGGCTCTCAGAACTGCTCTCTCATTCATTATGATCTTCTTCATCTCCACTTCTCCACCCACTCTTCGCATTCCTTGATTCCCTATAATCTGTCTATCTCAATCTTAAATATATTCAATGATAGAGCATCCAAACCCTTTGGGTATACAAATTTTCGAAGATTCATAACCATAAATTTTCAAAGATTCAAAGAAGAAATTTCTCCTCTTTTGAGTCCTACAAGGTTGACCAGTTATCTTGAGCCTGTGCTCCTATATTCTGGATTTAACAGCCATGGAGAACAATGTTTCAGTATTTACCCAGTCAAGTCCCTTCAGAGTCTCATTTGTTTCAATGATATGACCTCCATTCTTCTAAACTCCATCATATATTGGCCCAATTCAGTCATCTTCTCATCTTGGAACAACCTTCACATCCCAGATACCAATCTCAACCACATTTGCTGTGCAACTTGATCTCTGAGGCTAATTAATCTCTTTACATTTATGTCTGATTTTTATATATACACCAATATAGCCGAACGTTATGCTCAAGCCAAACATCAAATCTGAAAAATATAAGGGCAGCTGGTTAGTGGGCAATGGAAAGAGCAGTGTGAAACAATCTGGAAAATGAGAAAAGGAGGAGGCCATTTAGCCCCTTAAGATTATTTCACCATGCAATTAGTTCACAGTTGATCTATCACCTAACGTCACATACCCATCTCTGCTCCAATTTCCTTAATACCTTTTTATAACAAAGGTATTATCAATTAACTAGCATCAATTGTCTTTTGTGGAAGTGAGGGCCAAACATCTGCCACCCTTCATGCATAAACATGTTTGTTAATTACTCTTGGCAGACATGACTCCGGTCTTTACATTATGCGCCCCAGTACTAGATTCCCCCACTAAGCTGAAGGGGTATTGCTCTATCAACATGATTTGTTTCCCTTTCCTAGGAATAGGAATCACAAAGAGAGAGAGAGAGACAGTACTTGGTCTATCAATGCTGGAATGCAATACTCATTCAGGGAATGTTTATTTTTAATAATCCCTTTAGTCATTTTGATCATATTATTTTGTAACAAAATAGACTAAAATACAAGAGCCACTCTCTATCAGAGTTTAAGTCAAGTTAATACATTTTAAGTTAATAATTCAAAACTTTTAAAAACCGGGGCAAATAGCAATATTTTGCTACCAAGAGGAAATAACTGTGACCAGAAAGATCTGTTGGGATTTTTTTCTAGAATTGTGAACTGTCTTGTGTTAGTGGAGTGAATTTAATAATCAACTTTTTTTGATGAAACTTTTTGCCCCCAAATTAGAACCTCACTTCTCGTTTTATTGATCATGACGGCTGCATTGATTCAGATAGTAACTCTATTACCTAACTTCGTGTACCCATTTTTGGTACAATTTCCTTAATAGATTTTTATAAGAAAGGCATTATCAATTAACAAGCATCAGTTATCTTTTGTGGAAGTGAGTTCCAAACATCTGCCATCAAATAAAGAACTGAAGGCTGCATCTGAACTGCTGACTTTTTAAAAATTTATTTCATGGGATATGAATGCTTCTGGCATTTAATGCCCATCACTTATCGTGCTTGAGAAGGTGCTGATGATCTGTCTTCTTGAACTAATGCAGTCCATGTGGTGTAGATACACCTATAGTACTGTGAGGGAGGAAATTTCAGGATTTTGGTGCCATGACAATTAAGGAAAAGGTAATATTGTTCCAAGTCAGGATATGACTAGAAGAGGAATTTCCTATTTGCATATACACTTGCTCTTCTAGGTGGTAGAGGTCATAGGTTTAGGGGATGTTGTCATAGGAAGCTTGACAACTTGCTGCAGTACGTCTTGTTGATGGTACACACTTCTGTCATTGTGCATCAGTGGTGGACGGAATGGATGTTGAACATGGTGAATGGAGCGCTGATGAAGCAGACAGCTTCCTGTATGGTGTTGAGCTTCTTGAGTTCTTTTGGAGCTGCACTTGTTCAAACAAGTGGAGGTTTTTAAAAAATTCATTCATAAAATGAAATATCCTGTTTGTGAGACAAGATGATCCCCTATCATTTAACTTCTACTAAGGGTTGACACCCCAAACCTCACTTTTGCCTCTTATTGGAGGTGTTGAGTGGGTTGTCGGGGATGGGTTGGATGCAGGAAGTGGAGTTGGCTGGCTGTGGACTCTCAGAACATTCTAGTGTTCAAGAGATTTGACCTTAATGATGTCTGGAGCTTCCGGCTGTCATGAAATCCAATACTTTGGTGTGAAACTTTAATCACCTCCGATTGAGTCATCGTTGGGTCCATTCAGTGAACACACACAATAGAAATCCTAGGACATTATTGTGATTTCTGGATTTAGAAACAATCTTATTCCCACTTAAGACCATTTGCCAAGGATTGTGACTGAGTCCATTTTGATTGTGCACCTTATTTTATTACTAACTTCATTACTTAGTAAATGCTCCTAGTTATTTCACATGTAACAACTACCCAGAGTTCATTTTCTGAAGCTTGAGTTCCAAAGTGAAATTTCAGTCTCCTGTTTCTATCATCAATTATTCATTGCCTGGAAAGTAATGCATCTTCGAATGGAGCTCTCCGTATAATGAATTTGCACATGATGCATAATCAGATGAGAAGACTGATGTGCAAAGGACAATGCATATGCAGCAATGCTTTATGAGATTTTAGTTCAGAAATAGAAGAGTTTGATATAACTAGTCCAAATGGTAGCAACATTCATTATAACAACCATTATTTCTGTGAAGTGTTTGAACACTGTCACTTCACAGAGATTGCCAACAATTGTTTTGGAATCATTCAATATGCAATATTCAATAGGTTTAAATGCTAATAGGAATAGGGGAAGATCAGGAGGCCATTCGGCTCCATGACCCCTGTTCCACCATTCATAGAGTCATAGAGCTGTACAGCATGGAAATAGACCATTTGTTCCAATTTGCCCATGCTGACTAGATCCCCTAAACGAATCTAGTCTCATTTGCCAGCATTTGGCCCATAATCCCTTCCTATTTATATACCCATCCAGATGCCTTTTAAATGTTGTAATTGTACCAGCCTCCACCATTTCCTCTGGCAGTTCATTCCACACACGCACCACCCTATGTGTGAAATGTTACCCCTTAGGTCTCTTTTAAATCTTTCCCCTCTCACCTTAAACCCATGCCCTCTAAGTTTTGGACTCCCCCATCCTGGAGAAAGACCTTGGATATTTACTCTATCCATGCCCCTCGTGATTTTATAAGCCTCTATCAGATCAGCCCTCAGGCTCTGATGCTCCAGGGAAAATAGCCCCAGCCTATTAAGTTTCTTAGTGGGATCATGGCTGAAATGTATGAAAACTACATACCACTCTGGTCACATAACCCTTCAAACCCTTTGCCTAACGAAGCTCTATCAATCTCAGTTTTTGGCATTTTCAGTTGAGCTGAAACCTTAACAGCTTTTCTGGTACAGAGTTCCAATTTTTCATTACTCTCTGTGTGAAGAAAACCTGACAATTCCTCTGAGTGACTTAGCTCTAATTCTAACGTTTGTGCCACTTGTTTTGTTTTTCCTCACCAAAGGAAACAATTTCCTACTCTGTATCCTACCAAATCTTTCATCATCTTAATCACCTCAATTAAATCATCCCTTAATCTTCTGCCCATATAGGAATATAAACTTAATCGATGCAAATGGTTCTTACAATTTAACACTTTTTACCATTTGGGGCAGCTGTCCTTTGAGAAACATTTGATAATGTAAGATATTTCCACCATCCCACGAGTGGGTACATGCAGTAAGTTTCAAAAAGAAAAGATTAAGATTTTTTTTAAAAATTGTCTGTGTTCCTGGGACTCCAGAGTGTGCTGTTCCAGAAGCCAGACTCTCCTGTATGGCACTGCTGAGATCCAATCTTGAATTAGGTGGGAGCTGTCACGGGTAGGATTTCAACATTGGAGCCTTCATTCCAGGCAAAGAAGGTGTCACCCTTGTCTGATTGTCATTATATTCAGCAGACCATCCCAGGAAGAAACAATGCAGGTCTCAAACCAGACAGTTGAAGAGACCTCCAATTTCGTAACAAGCCTTTACCCATAAAACCAACTCTGACATCTCAAGTGAAGCGTAAGGGAGTTCTCCCTGGTATTCAGGTCACTATAAATCTCTCAAACATTGCAGGAAACAAATTCTTCGGTCATTATTTCATTGCTGTTTGTGGGAGCTGGCAGTGTGCAAATAGACTGCTGCATTTGATACAACAGTTAGTGACTACATTTTAAGATATTTAATTGGATGTGAAGCACTTTGGGACAACCTGGTTGTGTAAAAGATACCATTGAAGTTCCAATTCATTCAAGTTCAATTCATTCAAATTCCCAATTTCTCCAGTGGTATTTTATACTCAAGATTCAATTTTGTAACCTAGTGATGTATGAGTGTGGGAGGTAAGCTTTATGTCAGAATTAGAGAGGTGAAGAGAATTGACTATTCTTTGAGCTCAATGAATGAAACAAATCATAAACCTAATCAAAAGAACAATCTGTTTAATATTGTTGTCATCCTGCTTGTCCTTTGGTGAATCTTGGGTGTCTATTGTTTAAAGATTTAAGAATGACAACACTTGATCAGGTTCCAGGCAAGAACAGTCTTATTCACTGCTCCACCCAGCTCCCACTAGACCATTAACTGTCCTGTTTCAGAACAAGTCCTTGTAGCTGAATGTACCACGGTCAGATACTGGCTCACAACTCTTAGAAACTTAAATCTTCACAAAGCAGGAAGGAAGAATCCACAATCTCTAAATATTTACATTAAAAGGGTTAATTGTGAACCATGAATGTTTGTGTTTATCAGAATTTCGTAGAATTATATTGTATGTGTGGCACAGAAACAGACCATTTGGCCCAACTGGTTCATGTTGACATTTATGGTTCATTTTATATTGTCTCATTCTTCTTCATCTCACCTGATCAGCAGGCCCCTTTATTTATTTTACTCTAGCCTGTTTATCTGACTTCCTCTTAAGGCTATTGGCTACAATACTCCCTGCAGTAGCAAGTCCTGAATTCTCACTATTTTCTGAGTAGTGAAGTTTCTTCTGAATTCCCAACTGGATTTATTAGTGACTAATTTATTTTCATAGCCCCGACTTCTAGTCTTCCTCATAAATAGAAACACCTGCTCCATTTCCACTCTATTAAATACATCATAATCCTAAAGGCCTTTAAAATGTCACTCCCTTTGCCTTCTCATTTCTAGAAAAGCCATAATTATACAATCTTTACTGATAGGTGTATATACCACCACCTCCCCCTTCTACTGTCATGCTTATAAATCTTGTTTTGTACTTTCAAATCCATTCCATAATATGGGCAAATCTTCACAGCAGAGGATGCACATTGCTACTGCTATTCACTTCTTCTGAGATTTTCAGGACTATTAAAGAAATGCACAGCATCTACTGGGGACCTTCACCTGAGCACAGAAGAGTCAGGAAGGAGGGGGAGAGGGCAGTAGATAGCAGGCCATGGTTTAGACGGAGTTGGATGGCGGGTGGTAAAGCACAGTTGCATGAGCTCCCATGGATGTGTGAGGATGGGGCAAGAGAGACAAATCTGGAAGACTCAGACCACAGAACACATGACAGGAGTAGCTATGGGCAGCAGTCTTTTTAAGTGTGGGTTAGTCAATGGGTGAGTGGATGAATGCTGAATGCTCAAGTGTGATTGGGTTAAGTCGGTGTGGTGGGGTGTGATCGTCAGGTCGGAGGGCCATCAGGAGAATGGTTGGGCGAAGGGGTAATCATGTTGGAAGGGTGGAGTTATCATGCGGCCATAGGGATACTTAGATTGGCGTTAGTCAGGCAATGGTGTGTAGTCAGGTGGTTGGGGTACAGTCAGGTGATTTGGAATAGTTGGGATATTGGATACAAGTGGGGATGTTGGGGGATTAGGTGTGGTGGGCCAGTTATAGAGTTACCCAGGTGTTACACGAGGTTTTAAACTGACTAAACTTTGCTGGGTAACTATTCAGGTAAATTGCACTGATCTGTTCCAAATCTTTGGCTCCACCTCAGATTAGGAAACATTTGTACAGAATCCCGGGTGGCTGAGGAATTTCCCATTGCAAGTTTAAACTTCCTAGGTAGTTCACATGTGGGTCCAAGTATTGGGACTTTTGAAGGAAGATTTGGAGCATTTTGGAGACAAGAACTGTCAATGGTATTCTGTTTATAATCTAACAAAGATTCAAACACAAGTTTCACAGAACCTCAGGGATAGTAAGAACTGCTGATGCTGGAGTCAGAGATAACACAGTGTGGGGCTGGAGGAACACAGCAGGCCAGGCAGCATCAGAGGGGCAGGAAAGCTGATGTTTCAGGTCGGGACCCTTCTTCAGAAGAAGGGTCCCGACCTGAAGCGTCAGTTTAACAGAAACTTTCTGCTTGTCAATTCCATCCACTCCTCTGGAAATTTAACTGCAGTGCTCAGCTTGCTATTCTTTTAGTGGCCTTAAGAACCTATGTTGTTACTTTTCATGATCTGGAAGACTCGGGGTGCAGCTGTTAAGAGAAGAAATGGACCTTGAATAGACAACCGTTTGTCTGTCCCTGTAGATGAGCAGTTGTACTAGGGAAGGTTGACTCACTCAATGCACAGGGAGTCGTAAGATTGGATTCATTTTATATCTTCAGAAAGACTTTACACTGAGGGCTTTCTGAGTGTTTGGGTGTTTTCAAGAGGACACACTTTGTGTGAACACTTGTAAGGTATCTAAACAACTAACCTAATCTGTAGAAATAATACTGAGTGTGTGAATCCAGTTCAGGGATACGTACTTTAGTGGACAAATGAGGCAGGTGATGATAATAGAGAAACCAACAATTTTACCAAACAGGAAATGCCCATAAGCTTCAAAATCTTTCCTCTCCCCTCCCCCAACCGCATCCCAAAACCAGCCCAGCTTGTCCCCACCTCCCTAACCAGTCCTTCCTCCCACCTATCCCTTCCTCTCACCTCAAGCCCCACCCCCATCTCCTACCTACTAGCATCATCCCACCCCCTTGACCTGTCCGTCCTCCCTGGACTGACCTATCCCCTCCCTAACTCCCCACTTACACTCACCTTTACTGGCTCCATCCCCGCCTCTTTGACCTGTCTGTCTCCTCTTGACTTATCTTCTCCTTCATACATCTTCTATCTGCCTCCCCCTCTCTCCCTATTTATTTCAGAATCCCCTTCCCCTCCCCCATTTCTGAAGAAGGGTCTAGGCCCGAAATGTCAGCTTCCCTGCTCCTCTGATGCTGCTTGGCCTGCTGTGTTCATCCAGCTCTACACCTTGTTATCTCAGATTCTCCAGCATCTGCAGTTCCTACTGTCTCATGCCCATAAATACTTACTGACAGCTTGGGTGATGCTTCCTTTTACTTTGAGACAATGAGATTGTTTTCCTTACAGCAATGAAAATTAAGGGGAGCAAATTAATTTTCAAAATGATGAAGTATTTCAAGGAGTTGATCAGAAGAAACTATTTCCAATGACTGGAGGGTCAGTAACCTTAGGTCACAGGTTTAACATAACTGGCAAAAATCCCAGCAATATGAGGATTGTTTTTTACTCAGTGAGTTATCATCATCTGGGAAGTGCTTGTCCTACACACCAAGTTGAGGCAGGCAGCCAATTTTATAAATAAGAGCCCTTCTAGAGGTGATTTTCCTGGCCTGCCAACATTTTGCCCATGGTAAAGCAAACGACTGGAAGATGGGGATGTAATTAGTTTCCCTATGGTCTTCCATGACTCATTTGACCTGGAGGCTTCATTCCCCAAAGAAGGCCAAAGGAGAGGGGAGGGTGGGGAAGCCCAACTCCTGCCATCACTATCTAACTCTCCTATCCCCCACCACTACCACCCTAGCCTCCCTACCACTAGCCCTGTCTGCAGTCATAGAGCCAAAGAGGTGTACAGGATGGAAACAGACTCTTTTGTCCAACTCATCCATGCCAACCAGATATTTTAAATTAATCTAGTCCCATTTGCCAGCATTTCCCTTTGATTTTTAATTGCTTTACTTACCTCTCCATTGAGGACTGTATAGCACAATGCACAAGACTTGTTGCCTGTGGAAGGTATATTAGTAATATGGTGAAACAGCTTGAAAATCCTTCTGATACACCCAATTGCAGATCGTAAGAGTGGGAGAGTTTCCTCGTCAGCCATCCTGGAGAAGGCAATGGCAAGCCACTGCAGTATTTTGCCCTTAAGTTTTGGCCAATCCAATGGATGTCGATTGTCCAATCCTTGGAAACAAGAATGGATGCAGATAAACTTACCTCTGGGGTGCCTCCATATTAAGCAGCCCAGGATTTCTCAGCAGCACCCATTCTTATTGTGCTAGCGTCATCTACATCCATTAATAGGATGGGGAACCTAGAAGCTGCTTTAAAAACACTGCCTCTGATTAAGATTGTGGAGCTGGTCTTGCTGCTACTGAATGTGGTCTCAATGTTGGGGTCAGGAGAAAACCTAGCTCTGATTTCTTATTTGTGCAGTTCTGATTGTTTTCCTTACTATGTATTTTAATAATCAACCTGTTCAGAGAATTTATTACACACCTCTGGAGCACATGGGACTTGAACCCAGGTCTTTTGTTTCATTAGCACTGCTACTCAAGAGCCTATTTGTTTTCTTTAATAGGCAATTGTGACAAGGGTGTTGAGCAATGTCTGGCATATAATAAACATTGAGGAGATTAGTTGCTCCCAAGGCAGAGGAAGGTTTGGAAAGTGGGCGTTTTACCCACTGGCCAGCCTGCTGGTCTTGTTCCTGCTTCCAGCTGTGTTTGGGGGAGTACAGTCCCGGCAGCATGATGAAATGATTGCAAGGATCACAATTGGGGCTGCAGGCCATCCAAAAGAAGGCTGTGATAGTCTGGCATCTATAGCCACAGTATTTATGAATCTTCAGAGTGTGCCTCCACCTTAAGGTGTCTTCACAGTTCTACTGCACCTGTCTCTTCCTTTGAGTCTGCTGCACTCTCATTGTCCCTCCTCGCTACAGAGCCAACCCAACATTCTAAATTGAACATGCCTCCTGAAAGTGACTGCTTAATTGTCCATCTCTTGGAAAAATCTCTTCCAGTCTCCCCCAACATGATCACTTTCACATCTTTCATTCTTATTCATTACCCGGAATTCAGCTGGAGTGGGGATCAGAAGCCTCTGAATCTAAAATTTACACCAACTTGAGCTATTAGTGCAGCAAGTGAATGTTAGGGATTGAGGCAGTTTGTCATTTCACATTTGCCCTTGAACCTCAGCAACAATAAGGCAAATGCTCAAAGATTTTTACAAACAAAAATTAATTCACAAGACATGGACATCAATGCCAAGGTCCCACCCATAATTGTCCTTGAGAAGAAGGTAGTATGGTGAGCCACTTTCTTGAATGGAGCTGAGTGGCTTGCTGGATATTTCAGAGTCAATCCTGTCACTGTGGGTCTAGAGACATATGTAGGCCAGATCAGATAATCGTGGCAGAGTCATTCCCTAAAAGGTATTAATCATCTTATTTTTCATGATCATCTGGTCACCATTACTGATACTAACTTTATATTTCATGTTTTTATTTAATCAACTGAATACCATTTCTCCAACAGCTATTTATCAGGATTTGAACTCATGCCCCTGGGTTGTCAGTCAAAACTTAGGAACACTGAGTTTAGGATCGGGTAGACCATTTCATCCTTCAAGCTGGCTCTTCCATTCAACATGATCATGGAGGCTCTGGTGATGGTCTGAAATCCACTGATGACTAGTAAAGTAAAAAGTAATTGATTACTTGATTAACTGATTTAGTAGTTGACTACTAATCTAGCAACCAAACCACAATGCTACAGTGCCCAACCAGGCACCATTCACTTGAACAGACCTTTAGCGAATGAGCAGAAAGAGAAATAACTTGCATTTGTCCTTTGTGTTTCACAGCAAGAAAATACTTTAGAAGTTCAGTCACTGTTGAAACATAAGGAATGCAGCAGGAAATTTGAGCCCTGCAAGCTCCTGATGCTAATTTTTTTTGGAGATGTTGGTTGAGGATTAAATGTCTGTTAGGATGCCAGGGAGAGCTCCTCTTTACTCCTTTGAATAGCACCTGGTCTTTTATATATATCTGAGAGAGCAGCCAAAGCCCTGGTTTAAAATCTCATCTGAACAAAAGTAACAGTGCAGTCTCTTCTCATGCAATCTGTACTGTATAAAGTCCAATCAATGCATCATATATTAGCACTTTTCAAAAGAGTTTAGTTAAATCCCATCATAAACTTGGTTTCAATAAGTATTTTATTTAGTCTTGAGAGACCTTCAAAAAGCAAACAAATCAATCACGTCTATACAATGCATTTGTGGAGCGTACACTTCATTCATGTTACTTGATGGTACAAACACATTGTACAGATATCTCAGAGATTGTATTTGTATGCATCAGGACACAGGCTTCATTGATCAGTTCCTTATTCCCGTCTCTAGTCTTCTTTAAGATTGAACTAGTTGCCGGAATTCTGCAACAAGAACATTAGGTAAAGATGTGACTGCACTTGAAAGGGTACACAGCAGATTAATGAAGATGTTGTCATTTTAAAAATTAAGCAAGACTAGGCAGGGGAGGAAACAGAAGAGGTTGGTGGGAGACCCAGTAAAAGTGCCCAGAAAGGTGTAAATGGAGAGTGTGGAGGAAGGCCCTAGTTGTTTTAGTTGAAGGGTGCTAACAAGAGGGATTTAGGGCAAGAGCAGATTTAAATGGAATTGGAGGAGAATTTTTCACCCAGACAGTGGTGGGAATCTGGATACCTGAAAGGGAAGTGGAAGTAGAAAAGCTTGTAACATTTAAAAAGTTCTTGGATGTGCACATGAAATTTTGTTACCTGGAAGGGCATGGGCTGAGAGCTGAAAAGTGGGATTAAACTGGATGGCACAGATATAATAGGCTAAATGGTGTCTTTCTGCACTCTAAGAGTCAATGACTGAATCATAATGCATACATTAATAAGTCAATAGTAGGGCAAGGTGGATTTTGGTTCATGCGGATTTGAGCTCACCTGAGGAATGCAGGAACATTGCGTCAAGCTGGGAAATGCTAATAAGAAGCTGAGAGACAAGATTAATTTTTGAGTGGCAATCACTTTATCAGGCTGACCTCTGATGGACGTCTCTGTTACGCAAGCCTCAGGTACAAGGTGTCATAGAGTGACACAGCACAGAAAGAGATCATTCAGCCACTGAGCACGTGCTAGCTCCTTGAAAGAATTATCAAACAAATCCGTCTCCCCACCAATTGCTCTGCAATATTTTGTCCTTCAAGTACTTGTTCTGTGATTATTTTGAGGAGAGATGGTTACAAACAGAAACAAGTAATTTCATTGATTGCAATGATCATTCTTTAAAAACAACTGAAAGTGCTGCACCAATAGAAAATGTGCAAACAAAGAGAGAAAACAACAAACACGGAAAAAGAAAGGAGAATGAATGGAGAAGGAACAAGACAAAGCATTGCATCTCCTTTATCTTTTAGTGCACCGAAAAATGTTAGCATAGTTGTTAAGGATTATTTATTTCAAGCACAAGGTACAGAAGGCAAAATCAGAGAAACAGACACCAGAGTCAGTTACTTTGAAAATGCAACCTGCATGATATAAAATGAGTGTAAAGTTACATTTTAAAAAGAAAATATTTGCAATTTTATAACCTACTTCACTATATCAGGAATCCCAAAGTGTTATCCAAAGTGCTATAGAAACTCATACCAGTGCAGCAAGTTCCCACAAAATACAATATGACAGTAACAGATTGTCTGTCTTAGCAATGTTGATTGAGGGATAAAAATTATTCAGAACTGGTAGAACTTCTTTGTTCTTCAAAATAGTGGCCTAGGATTTTTCAAATACACGGTGGCTCAGTGGTAGGGCGGCACAGTGGTTCAGTGGTTAGCACTGCTGCCTCATAGTGCCAGGGACCCAGGTTCAATTCCACCCTTTGGTGACTCTCTGTGTGGAGTTTGTACATTCTCTCCATGTCTGTGTGGGTTTCTCCCAGGTGCTCCAGTTTCCTCCCACAGTCCAAAGATGTGCAGGGTAGGTGGATTGGCCATGCTAAATTGCCCATAGTGCTAAGGGATGTTTAGGTTAGGTGGGAAAGGTAGAGGAATGGGTCTGGGTGGGATGCTGTTTGGAGGGACAGTGTGGACTTGCTGGGCCAAATGGCCTGTTTTCACACTGTAGGGATTCTACGATGATTCACATCTTCTAGAAATGGCAGTTAGAGCATCAGGATGACATTTCATTCAAGATGACATCTCTAATTGTGAAGCAGTCCCTCAGTACTACACTGTAGTGTCTATCTGGATTATGTCATCAGGTGTTTGAACTATCATAAAAGCAAAAAATGACACATTAACAAAAATAATTCTTTAAAAAACTGTAAGTTAAAATCAAAATAAATGGTAACTGTCCAACAATTCACATGTTCATTATTACTAATTCCAGAAGTGACTCAAGTTAAGAGTAACCCTCAGCTGAGAAGCAAATTTGCACATGTATCACTATTCCCCAAGTGAACAGATGCTGAAGTCATTTGGTCTGGGCTGTGTTTTCTTTAGATAGTGTTTAAACATACCCTCAAACCTGATTTTCCCATCACCATCATTGTCTGCAGCAGAGAGCATGGATTGAGCTTCATTATCACTCAGTTGTCTCGCACCAGTGGAGAAATACTGAAGAAACAACCTGAAAGAGAGAAACACAACTGGCTGATCAAATCACAACAAAAAAGACGTTATATTTATTTGGTGGTCTTTAATGTGGTTAAATCTCCCAAGTCTCTACATAGGAATGATCATTTAACAAAATTTAACAGCCAACCGCATCAAGATGCATCAGATGACCAAACACTTGGTCAACCAGATAGATCTGAAGGATTGATTTAGAGGAGAAAGAGATAGTAAGGTTTAGGAGGGAATTCTAGAGCTTAGGATCAGATAGTTGAAGGCACAGCCGCCAATCAGGGGAACAATAGAAATCATAGGTTTGCAAAAGAGCAGAATTAGAGGAATGCAGAGATGTCAGAGGTTTATGTGATTGGAGGAGATTAAAATGGTCAGGAGGGGAAAGAGAAATGGTGGGGGTGGATGGGGTGAGGTTGGGGATGGGGAGGATTTGAAAAGAATGTGAATTTTAAAATGGCATCACTGCCAGAGAGGGAGCCAATAGGAGGATGGAGATGATGCCCTCATGTGATTGTCACAGAAATTACAAAAAAAATGGAATTTCAGAAATTGGTTCCAGGCAAAACTAAAATAATCCTACAATCCCATTTCAGAATGATAGAACAATCTGACGCAGAAGGAGGCCCATGGTGCCTGCATTGACTTCTTACAAGAGTTATCCAATTAATCCTATTCCCTGTCTCTTTCCTTGTATTTCTGCAACTGTTATTTTCTTTTAAACTATATATCCTGATTCTCTTTGAAAGTTACTACTGAGTCTGCATCCTCCACTCTTACTGTCTGTGGATTCTAGATGACAATATTAAAAAATGTTAAACAATGTTAAAAAAAGAGTTCTCGTCTTGCATCTGGTCCTTCTGCCAATTAAGTCGTCTAAGCCAATTACAATTGAATAGAACAACAATGGCTTAATTAGCTGTCTGTGTTATGCTGTTTGAATTACTCATGAAGATTGATGATTACCATGTTATCCAGTCATCCATCAAGAATGTGATTCAGTAGATTGACGCCTATGACTGACACTTTGTTCAACTGATAATACCATGTTAAACTCTCTTTGTTCAATAATAACCCACTAATTCATGCTTTTCTATTAAGTTTATTTTAACATATAAAATCAACATTTGTGATGAAATAAGAAAAAAACTCTGCAATCAGATAGTCATTTAGCATTCATTGGAATATAGAGTGTCCATTCTCACACACATCTCACCCATTCTTGCAATAACAAGGTGTAGAGCTGGATGAACACAGCAGGCCAAGCAGCATCAGAGGAGCAGGAAGACTGACGTTTCAGGCCTACATCTTCTTCAGAAACGAGCAGAATTCTGAAGAAGGGTCTAGGCCTGAAACGTCAGCCTTCCTGCTCCTCTAATGCTGCTTGGCCTCCTATATTCATCCAGCTCTATACCTTGTTATCTCAGATTCTCCAGCATCTGCAGTTCCTACTATCTCTCACCCATTCTTGCCACAGGAATTGGAATCATAGAATTCCTACAGAGTGAAAGCAAGCCATTTGGCCCATTTAGCCCAAATTGACCCTCCAAAGAGCATCCTGCCCAGACTCACCCCCCAGCCTATCCCTGTAACCCAACATTTCCAATGGCTAAATCAACCTAGTATGAACATCCCTGAGCTCCATGGGCAACTTAGCATGGTCAATCCACTTAACCTGCACATCTTTGGATTGTGGGAGGAAACTGGAGCACCCAGAGGAAACCCAGGCTGACACAGGGAGAATGTGCAAACTCCACATAGACCGTTGCTCGAGGGTAGAATTGAACCCAGGTCCCTGGCAAGTAGAAGCAGCCTTTTGTGACATCCTGTGCACTTCTGGCTAAGTTCACCAGACCTATGTCACCCATAGTCCTTCCCGCAACCTGTGGAGTCTTTCTGGTAGAACATAGAACATAGAACATTACAGTGCAGTACAGGACCTTCGGCTCTCGATGTTGCGCCGACCTGTGAAACCAATCTGAAGCCCATCTAACCTACACTATTCCATTATCATCCATATGTTTATCCAACGACCATTTAAATGCCCTTAAAGTTGGCGAGTCTACTACTGTTGCAGGCAGGGCATTCCACGCCCTTACTACTCTCTGAGTAAAGAATCTACCTCTGACATCTGTCCTATATCTATCACCCGTCAATTTAAATCTATGTCCCCTCGTGCTATCCAGGTAGCTCCTGTTTTACTTGTTTATAAATTGCAGCATTTGCTGTTGATGATTTTGTCTTTTTGATACGGAATCTGTGTGGCTAAGAGCCTCTCAACACGACTTTCTTCTCTTTTAAATAAAACTATAATCAGATCCAGATGGGGAACTATAACACAAACACAAACTAACGGTTAACAGAAACTTATAAAAGGCAGCCACTGGTGTTAATTACCCAACAAATCTGAAACTTAAAGGGGACTGAGCTAGAAGTTGCTCAGTCTGAGATCAGTTCAAGTGAAATGCTTCAAATAGTCTTACCAAATCTGGTTGAATGCGTTCCTGGAGTGGTTGGCCTTGTGAAATAAATAAGATTTTTTTTTGTGTGTAGGTGGGGAGAATGGAACAGATAGGGAACAAATATGGAATTAGGTCACAATCCAACTATTGATTGATAGAACAGGTTTGAGGGACTGATTTGCCTCTCCCATGTGTAGGTTCCTACAAAGTTATGCATTAGGAACAGGATTAAGCCATCTGACTCCAAAAATTACTAATGCAATAAAAATAAAAGGATCCCCATTTTCTGTTGTGGGTGACCTCCAGTTGGTGATAAGTTTAATTCTGCATGTTCCTTTCCCTTTCAAATCAATGGATTAAAAATAGCTTCAGATAGAAAACCTGCAGCCAATTTGTGAACCATCCATTTTGTGAGATCATCCAACAAGATCAATTTCAGTTCCTCATTCTGTCGTTTAGACCCCGTGGTCTGTGATGGCAGTCACAAGATAAGATTGTCACATTGGCTATGATGCCAGGCACACTTTGTCTGAGATACACAGAATGTCACAGAGGCAGTACTGAGGTGAGTTACAATACAAAGGTAGTTATGTTCATGTAGAAGAAGATAAAGAATTTTAAAGTCAAGGCAAAAATCTATGAAATGAAGAGTGGATGGGTCAACAAGTAACAGGTGCTTGGCTCAGTCAGATTGCTGCCTAGGGACCGGTAGTGAATATTAAGATCTACCCTGTAGATTTTCATGACTTTACGGGCAATGTGTCCTTACTTGAGCTCAGTTTTATCGATGAAGCCACTGCCATCCTGATCCAGAATTGCAAAGACTTTCCTCACCTCCTCTGTGGATTTCTTGGACAGACCACATGCTTCGAAGAACTTCTTGAAGTCAAATGACTCAGGAGCTATGATGGGAACAGACACACATTGAGGACTTGAGGAAGAGCATTGAGGACAGCCTCCAGTCTTTATGCAGCAGTAATACAACTTTGATCCCCAGCTGAGTGGCAAATTCAGATGGGCCACAAAGAATCCTCAAGTTCTTCACAGTTATAGTCTGCTGTGTGATACTACTAAAGAGTTACTGCCTTCACTAAAACAGCAAGCAAATGAATTTCATCCCAATGTTAATATGATTATTGCTGATATTGTACATTCTGATTTGAACGCTCAGGACTTCTGTCACAATTTTACGCAGAGGTGGATTTGGCAACACACATTACATTGAAATATAACAATACCAGACATTTGAGAAATCCACTATTATACCAGGAGATTCTAATTACGCTGACTTTGCACTATTGTGTACTGCAGTATAACTGCAATCAGCAAGGAGATGGCATTTTTAAGGTCTGAAATTATGATTTAAGTCAAAAGTGTTGCAACATCTTTAATTTTCCAACCATAGAAATCTTCTGTAAATGCTTTATTTTCAAACATTTCTGATGGTCTCACCATTAACAGCAAGCCTTACATCAACTTGTGCAGCTCTACTTTATCTGATTTGAGAGAATTGCGTAGAGTTACATAGAATGAGCAGAAGGAAATATACCAGTTGACCCAACTGATCCATGCCTGCATTTATGCCTACACAAGTCTTCTTCTGCCTCTCTTCAGTTCTTCCTATCATCATATTCTTCTATTCCTTTCTCCCCCATGCATTTATTTAGTTTTCCCTTATCTTTGTTATTTGTCTCAAACCCTCCCTGTGGTGGTGAACTCACACATCTTCTGCATTCCCCTGTGGATTTATTAGTGTTTGTTGTATTAGTGGCTATGAAATTTCATAGGATCAGGAATGTTGTTATTTCAGACATACATGAGTTCAGGACAAGTTTGGAACATTCCAAACATCACTGCATTGGCAGCAATATCACAACTGCCTGGTGTAGTGGACAGTGAAGAAGATTATCTCAGAGTACGACGGAGCTTTGATCAGATGGTCAATGGGCTGAGGAGTGGCAGATGGAGTTTAATTTAGATACATGTGAGGTGCTGCATTTTGGTAAGGCAAACCAGGGCAGGACTATTAGAGTTAATGGTAAGGTTCTGTGGAGTGTTGCTATTCAAAGAGACCTAGTGGTGCAGGGGCATAGTTCTTTGAAAGTGAAGTCAGAGGTAGACAAGGTGATGGAGAAGGAGTTTAGCACAGTTGCTTTCATTGGTCAGTGCATTGAGTATAGGGGTCAGGCCGTCATGTTGCAGCAGTACAGAACATTTTTAGGTCACTTTCAGAATACTGTGTACAATTCTGGCAGTCTTTCTATAGAAAGGATGTTGTTAAACGTGAGAGGATGCAGAAAAGATTTGCAAGGATGTTACTGGGACTGGAGGGTTTGTGTTATAGGGAGAGGCTGAATAGGCTGGGGCTCTTCTCCCTGGAGCATTGGATGCTGAGGGGTGACCTTATAGATGTTTATAAACTTATGAGGGGCATGGATAGGGTGAATAGCCAAGGTCTTTTGCCTATGGTAGGGGAGTCCAGAACTAGAGGGCATGGGTTTAAAGTGAGAGGGGAGAGTTTGAAGGAGGACCTGAGGGGTAACTTTTTCACACAGAATGTATAGTGTGTATAGAACGAGCTGCCAGAGGAAGTGGTGGAGGCAGGTACAATAACAACATTTAAAAGGGATCTGGATGGGTATATGACTGGGAAGGATTTAGAGGGATATGGGCCAAAAGCTCGTAAATGGGATTAGATCAAATTG
Source organism: Ginglymostoma cirratum (assembly GCA_024137785.1). Lineage (NCBI taxonomy): Eukaryota > Metazoa > Chordata > Chondrichthyes > Orectolobiformes > Ginglymostomatidae > Ginglymostoma > Ginglymostoma cirratum. The sequence continues at coordinate 19,604,376 of JAHRHZ010000023.1, read as the reverse complement.
GGAACAAAAACAAAGTTGCTGGAAAAGCTCAGCAGGTCTGGCAGCATCTGTGGAGAAGAAAACAGAGTTAACGTTTTGGGTCCGGTGACCCTTCCTCAGGTCAAATTGGGATGCCTGGTTGGCACAGACAGCAGGGTCTGTTTCTGTGCTGTGTGACTCTATGACAGATGACAGCCCTTCAGCCACTTCAGCTTCCCTCCTCCCACCAAAACCAATGGTGCAGAGGATAAATTACACCTTTGCTGCAGTGGGAAGCTACTTAGCAAATTCTAACCAAAAGGTCTGTTTGAACTCGGTCAATGTTAATCCCATTGAATCCATTAGAATTTATACTCTATTGGTTTCTAACTAGAGTATCAGAGTGAAAGGGATTACATATCTCAACAGTGGGAGAAATAAATGATTTGAATTTATCTATCATCTTTCACAACCTCAGAGTATCCCAAAGTGCTTTGGAGCCAATTAAGTTCTTTCGGAGTCATTACATTAATGTAGAAATGTGGCGGCCAATTTGTACTCAACAAATTGGAGGAAGTTCCTTCCTCCAGAGTTACTTTCCAACAAGCACCAAGACATTGCTCGGCTGGTGGTGAGAAAGACACTACCGGTGAGATCCTTTTTGTAAGACTGGTCTGTTTGTACCACCACACACCTCCCTTGAAGCAGCTGTTGGGGATAGAGATTGTCACACATCTCCTTCTGGAATGAGCTTTTGCAAGGTAAGTCTGGAGAAAGATGCAATGGTTTTTTTGTCGAAGTTTGTCCCAATCAGCTCCATGACACAGGGCTCTGCGCTCTACAGTCTGTTCCCTGGGACACACACTGAGACAAACATTGACTGTGCATGGAGGACAATCAACTCATGAAAGATTTTCTGATGAAGGGTCTAGGCCTGAAACGTCCAACTTTCCTGCTCCTACGATGCTGCTCGACCTGCTGTGTTCATCCAGCTCCACACCTTGTTGTCTCGGATTTTCTAGCATCTGCAGTTCCTATTATCTCTAACTCATGAAAGACGCTCTTTTTTGTGCCTGAAACTTGTTGGTCTTCCAGAACAGGGAATTGAACCTGACTGAGTGTTGCAGACTGGCACATTCCAGGGACCAGTACTATGTGCTGTGGGACGCAGTAAAGCTAGGGTCAGCTGCCATGAAGGCAAAGTGGGGAAAGGCCCTTCTGTCAAAGTTAAATTGAGGCCCGTTCAGTTATCGGTGTCTCAAATGCATGTAAATATAGTCTGGTTCAAGTAAGAGACGCCTTTGGTTTGTTTGAATAGAGTCAAACTCCAATATTTGTTTGTTTCTTTGGTATGCTACTGAACAGAACAGAACTACGTTTGTGACTATGTATATATAAAGATATCTTTTATGGACAAAGTATATTTTTGAAATTAAAAAAACTAATCATTTCCCCCTTGCCTATTTTACTATCTAGACTCCTGTTTTAGGAAGTAATGCAATAGTCTCAGATACTGATCATTATTTATTTATTTATCCCTGTAACGTTTCTGCTTTTTTTTGCAGTTTAAACCATGGAAAATGAAAATGTTACCTTTGCATTGTAAGATTGCAGAGTTGATGTCACCAGCTCCCAGGACGTCAGTGATTTTCATGGTAAAACTATCAGAGATAAATAAAACTGAAATGTCATGTAAATTTTTAAACTCAGGTGTTACAGCTGGGAAAAACAGAATTTTTTTGCAAATATACACTATTACACAAAATCGTACTCACAAAGAATACACAGTATGAAGCTGGAGGAACACAGCAGGCTAGGCAGCGTCAGAGGAGCAGGAAAGTTGACATTTTGGGTTGAGACCTTTCTTCAGAAACGGGGAAGGGGAAGGGAGCTCAGAAGTAAATAGAGTCAGGAGAGGTAGGGCTGGGGAAGGTAGATGGGATGGTTAGAGGTCAGTGCAGGTAGGCATTGGTGGGGATTGGTCAGTGAGGTGGGAGGGGTGGATAGGTGGGAGAGAAGATGGACAGGTTGTGCCAGGTCAAGGAGGTGGGGATGAGAGGGAGGGTTGGTCATGGGATGAGGCCGGGGTGGGGAGTGGGTAGATTTTAAAACTGGTGAAATCCATGTTTAGACCACTGGGCTGTAGGTTCCCAAGGCGGAATATGAGGTGCTGCTCCTCCAGATTGTGGGTGGTGTCTTTGTGACTCTGGAGGAGGCCCAGGATGGACATGTTGTCCAGGGACTGGGAGGGGGAGTTAAAATGGTTCGCAACCAGAAGGTGTTGTCATTTGTCACGAACAGAGCGCAGATGCTATGCAAAGCGATCTCTGAGTCTCTGCTTGGTCTCACTGATGTAGAGGAGGCCACATCGGGATGCAGTAGACCAACTATTGATAAAGTAATGTTTTATTTTCCTTGGAGCAGAATTTGAGTAAAAGGACAGTTTAATTGTACCTGATAGCTGAATGGGAGGAGGAGTAACTGACACCTATAAGTGCTTATACACCTGAGTGGGATTGCTATTCATTCCTAGAAAACATTACTTAAAACAAAACCTTACCTGGTTACGGCCGTTATAGATTACAGATCTCCTCACAGGACCACAAAATAAAACCTAATAAATAAGCATGTAATTGTGCCTTGTCGCCATAAAGTTGTATAACATAAAAGGTACTCAGTCTCACAAAGTGTATGAGGCTCTGAAATACGATGTAAAGTTTATAGTTGTTATATCTTCACACTATTTCATAGGAGGCGTAGTGGCTGGATTGGAAAGTTGATTAATAGTTTGACAAGCCTGGCATAAACTCTCATACTGTGGTCTGAACTTTTAGTCCTATACAGGGGGAAGGATTTTAGGGTTCCTGAAACCCACATGATGAAGTAGCAGGAGCTGATGGGGAGATGGAGTGAGGCAGGGGCATTCACACCCACAGGATTTCAGCCCAGTATTCAGAGTCAAAGTTGCATTTTCCATTCACAGGCTCTGCTAGAACAGGATATTAATGCTAAATTGTTGATGTAAGGGTGGAAATACTCCAAGGCTGGCTTCAGACATCCAGTTCCTAAATCTGATAGAGGGTCACTTTTTGATCTGCTCTGATGCTGAAAGAGAGAAAAAATCTAGGACCACTCACCTAACTTTGATCCTTCTTCCACAGTGACAGCAAATGTCGAGGCAGATTGAGCAAAGCTGAGTAGTATCTGCAGTGTTCCTGCTCCTTTATATATCATTCACTCTGCATAGCATAGGCAGATTTCAGTGTTATGGCTCATTTACAAAAGGGCGGAGACTATGTCAAACGAAAGCTGGCTTGTTCTCATCATTTTGCTTGGGAACCACCAAAAATATGTTTTCCCTGTTACGTGTGAGAGAGGGAGAATGTGGAAAGTGATTAGCAGTGCTGCAGGTGAGGGATGATGGTGCTGGTTGATGAGTGATGGCTGATCTCTCTGGGTTCCCACCAACCCTCCCCCTTCAGTACTTTCATTTCCTTTCACCATGACCTGATATGCTGTGTGGTCACCTTTAGGTAGATGGCCAAGAACAGCAGGGGTGGCACTGTGTTTATGACATGTTTCCCATCCCAGCTCCATCTGGAGCTGTTCCATTACTTTGCTATGGACACTTAGCCATTTTCAGACTCCATCAAATAACTTACTAATGGCTTTGAGCAGTGTTACATGGCTGTGATGTACACTTTGTAGCTCAGCAAACAAGCTGGGGCTCTTGTTTCTAGACAAGAGGTAGACTGAGGGATGACCTGAAAAAGGCCTTTAAAAATGCAAAGACTGATAGGATAGCTGCAGGATAATATTTCCACTTGAGGGGCAACTTGTGACCATAATTATAAGATAGACACTAACAATTCAATAGAGACCTCAAGAGGAACTTCTTTACTCAGGAAGTATTTCGAATGTAGAACCTACTATTGCAAGGAGTGGTTGAGGTGAATAGGAGAGTTCAGTGGCTCTCAAATGCTTTCAATTGAAGGACCCTTTACAATTAAGTGATCAATTACCGACCGAACCTCTCATCTAAATTATAATAATACTGTATTTAATGTTGTTTACATGAAAATGCAACAGGTAAAGAGTATTTTAACAATTCATGAGAGAAAACATTTAGATGCTTACAGATATCAATTGAATGGATGTACCTGCTTTTCCCTGTAGAGTCTTTTATCTTAGAGAGAGCAGGATACCAATAGCCCAGGGACAGCAGATTATGGTAAAATTACAAGGGAGATGTAGGAAACAGCAGGGACAATGGGAAATCCCACACTGTGAGAGTGGAAGTATTCAAAGAGTGGAGAATGGAGTAAGCAGGAGCCTGGGGAGAGAAGGAGTACAGAGAGGGCAACAGCACAAGGGAAAAACAATGTGCCTTGAATTAGTAAGAACTGCCAATGCTGGAGTCTCACTGATACCTTGACCATTGCAGTCTGGGAGTGCTCTACTGACCCCAGTTTGAGAACCAGCAGCTTGTTTGCATTTAACTGGTAGCTGGAAAAATACGAGAGGGAGAAAGGAATAGAATGACATTGTGATAGGATACGAATGTAAAGAGATGGGAGGAAGTTTGTGTAGCGCTTTAACAGCGACATGAAGCAGTTGGGCTGTGTGCCCTGATTCGATACTGCAAAGTTTATCAAATACTTCTTAAAATGAAGTAGTTCTTCAATAGCACCTCCTAAACATAAAATCTCCGTTACCTCAAATACATGGGTAGGAGACTCATGGGAATATCACCATTCAAAAATTACTCTCCAAATCACAAAAACTTCCTAAGACGGATCTAATTCATGGTTCCTTCACTATCCCTGGGTCAAAATGCTGGAGTTCCTTTAACAGTGCAATAAGTGAACCTACCGGCTCCTTGCCAAATTCCTGTAGCAGTTTGAGAAGACAATTCACCTTAACTTCTCAAAGGTATATAGGGATGTGTAATAAATGCTGGCCTTCTTAGCGACACCCAGACTTTGAGCATGAATAATAGTCCACAAAAGAAAGTAACAGTTCTTGGTGATGGGTGTGAATCATTGACAACATTGATCATGTGTTCCAGTAATTAAATTTGGCAAAGGGTATTTGGGACATAGAATGTAGATGCTGGTGTGAACTGGCAGCCTTATGTTGAAGAGAATGTGAAATTTCTCCCCATTGCCAGGAATAGAATAGTTTCATTCCTGCCAGTTTCCAAGTTTACCATGGCTGGTTTTGGTGACAGGTGGGATGGCGTCCCTTACCCCACTAGGTGCATAAATTGGGTATGCTGTAAAGTTTATATCAACTTGAGGCCAAGTGTGCAGACCATCATGGGCAGCTGGTGGTGAAGGATGGAGAGACACTCCAAGTACATGAAATTAATTTCCATTGCAGAGTTGTGTGGCTCATTTGCCTCCAACATCCCTCTTTCCAACCTTACCTCTGTTTTTCTTGTGGAATCCCTTCTTGCTGGCAGCTGCCCAGTGTACCCCCATAATGTGGGAACTCAGATGACAACATTACATTGAGTCTAATGAGTTAAAATAAACTGGTACCAAAATGTGGACCAGCTTGTTTGGCATTTACACTCTGTTCAGGGTTAAAATTAATGCTGTAGTCTTTGGGAAGATTGAATTTTGTAGACTCTTATATGGTTGACCTATGATCTCTGTGCTTGCTTACCTACATTTGTTCTACATTGGCAGCAATGCAACTTAGTTCCTAAGCTCTGGAATTCCAAATCTACTCCTCTCCACCATGCTCTCCTTTAAGATGCTTCTTTAAATTTACCCCTTTGACTGGGTTTTAGGCAACAGGGAACAGGGTCAGATCAAAAGAAAGATGAAAGGTGATTTTGCATGCTTATTAATTCACAAGTTGCTGTGGTATTCAGGAGAAAAAGAAGACAAATCCAAATACCTAGACAAAATATTCTTCCTTAGCATATTGGATGCTGGAAGGAAGGCTTTTTTGTATTCATTCATGAGATGCAGGTATCACTGGTTCAGCCAGCGTTTGGTGCCCATCCCTAGTTGTCCTTGAGAAGGTGGTAGTGAGCTTGAATACAATATGTGGTCAATCTAACCCCAAACCACTTCCTGGCTCCAAGAAAAGCGAGTTAATTACTGTTGTGCTTTTTATGACCTTTAGGATGTTGCAAAGCACGTTATTGTCAATTAATTACTTTCGAAGTGAGAAATTATGCATACCAAGAACCCACAAAATCAACATGATAATGCCTAAAGCATTCAACTTTGAGCTTGTTGGGTGAGAGAATAAATATTGGCTGGTACACCAAGGAGAACATACGCGCTGTTGTTTCTCTATGATCTTTTACATTCCCTTGTGAGGGCACCAGGTTAAGTTCTCATTTAAAAGACTGCACCTGATACTGAAGGACTCTCTCAGTTCTGTGCTCACAATGTTGCCGTGGAAGAAGACTTGAATTCATAGTGGTGAGAAACTGAGCCACAACTGGCACCAGAATTAGTGCTGACCACTCTGCCCTCTTTCTCCCCAGTGGCCTGTGATTTACAGTATTTACCAGAATCAGTATTCCAGGCTCTGGAGACTGGGAGCTGAATGCCTCCTGCAGGATGTGCTGCTGAATTACCAGCAGCCTCAGCCTCATAGGCCTGACACTTTAGATATTTTTAATCAACCATGCTATTACACATCTCTGGAACAGGTGGGACTTGAACCTGAGCCTCCTTGCTCAGAGGCAAGGACACTACCACTGTACCACAACAGGATTAATGAGGTGGGGAAGAGGACGCTGGAGGCAATTGGACAGTATGCACCAAAACAGCCTGGATTATTTACCATTGTGCAAGACAACAAACATGATGGATACTGATTAAGAATTTTCTTTTACAATTATTATTTATCAGATTAACGGTTAACTATTTCAATGTGTGGGAATCTGACATTAAAGAGCACCCTGATGTGTTTGATTTCTTCAAGGGGCTATACAATTCCAGTTGAGCTCTCATACCCTGAGGTCGAAAATATATTGTCAGTATGCTCAGCTTTCAGATTAGCCATGATCCTTTTGAATGGTGGAGCAGACTAGAAGGGCTGAATGGCCTACTCCTATGCCCAATACCTGTGGTCTTATGGTTATAGATTAAGTAAAGTTAGTTACAAAACACAGGAGAACTTAAGTAACAACATATATCGTTGACTTGGTTTGATACTGAAATATTATAACAGACACAGAACAGGCCATTCAGCCCCTCAAACCTGTTATGCCACTGTTTTGAGAACAAACTTGCAATGAAACAGCCCCTTTCATGGTTTCAGGGGATGCCAAAGCTTTTCTTAATCAATTTAATACTTTCAAAGTCCAGTTGCTGTTGCCATGTGGGAAACGTGACCGGCTTTTGCATCCAGCATGGTCCCACAGGCAACATTGAGCTCAAGCATTAAGAGGTCAGTGTGAGGGCTTCTCCCGCTGATCAGGACAGCAGCTGGGAATGTGTGTTAGCCGTGGTAACGTCACAGATGGATTATCTCAGCACAAACTGCGAGTTATCTCTGTACAGGGTCCACACTTTGCATGTTGATGAGGACAGACAGGGGCATTGTGTCTAAGTACCCAGGGCCCTCGGCTGATACATGAGGCTTATGTCCCGTTTGTGCAACTCCCCCTCCTGGGGAGCCCCATCATTGTCCACTGGGGTAGGTTATGGATAGATCAGTGAGGAGAGGACAGTGGAACTGTACACCTGAGATCCCCAAGATCCTGATCCAGGATCCTAAGGTTTCTAACCAGAGCCTGTGTGGAGCATGCCATGATCCCCTCCCAGTTCCTCCATCAGCTTTGACAGTGATGGATTAGTCCTGAGTGAGTGTGTGCAGGCCGTTAGACTGGAGATGCTGACTAGTTTCTTCCATTGTGTACAATCCACAGATGCCAAGAAGATGAGTTCAGATGATAAAGAGTATGACGCAATCAGCTACCCTCATTGCCTGGCTGTTGATAAAATTGTAGCCTCTAACATGTTTTAATGGAATCACACAGGACAGAAGGAGGACATTTGGCCCACTGTACCTGCACTGTCTCTTTTAAAATCACCATCCAATTAGCCTCACTCCCCTGCTCTCAACCTGCAATCCCTCTCCAATGTGGTTACATCGAATCAGTTGCCACCACACTTTCAGGCAGTAGTTTCCAGATCATCGTAACTTGCTGCACTAAAAAAAATCTTCTTCTCCGACTCTCCTGTCTACCCCTCATTTTCTTCCAATTAATCAGAGGTTTTTTTTAAGAGGAAATTTTAAACTAAAACCCCATTTATGAAAACAAAAGTTCCGATAATGTTACTTCTATGAGCAATAGAGTCATAGAGATGTACAGCACGGAAACAGACCCTTCCGTCCAACTGGTCCATGCCAACCGGATTTCCTGAATTAATCCAGTACCATATGCCAGCATTTGGCCCATATCCCTCTAAACCCTTCCATCCAGATGTCTTTTAAATTTTGTAGTTATACCTGCCTCCACCACTTCCTCTGGCAGATGGTTTCGTACACTCCCCACCCTCTGCATGAAAATGTTGTCTCTTGGGTCCCTTTAAAATCTTTTCCCTCTCAGCTTAAACCTATGCCCTCTAATTTTGGACTCCCCAACCCTGGGGAAAAGATCTTTGCTGTTCACCCTGTCCATGCCCCTCATGATTTTAATAACTTCCATAAGGTCACCCCTCAGCCTCTAATGTTCCAGGGAAAAAAGCCTCAGCCTATTCAGCTTCTCCCTATCTCCTGATTTTCTTAACAATTCTGCAACCAGCATCACACAAACTGAAATCTATATCGCACTGCTGTTTCTGAGCTCTTGCCATCAAAATAGATGCTGTCTAATCCTATGTTTACAACAGTAACCACACTTCAAAGGTGAATAGGCTGTAAAGCACTTTGGAATTGGTACAAGGGGATAGAATGTGGGATGGAAATAAAAGCCTCTCTTGTGACTTTATTTAGTTCCACAGAAGGTTGGCTTTCTAAAACATCTAGACTTGGTTACTTTTGATTTGATTTACGTTTCTGTGGAAAGTTATGTCGCCTTTTAAAAATTATCACAATGTTTTATTTTAATGCAGCCAAATTCCACCAGAGGGCAACACTGAAACATATGTGTGCAAACCTCATTCATTCAAATGTGATGGATTGGACAGTACCGGTCTTCGCCCTAATTCACTCCCTCTGTACTGAGTCTAAATGCTCACAAAACTCCATAAACCGTTTGACTTTCTAGGTGCAGCACTGAGTGACTGTCATTTGGATTGACTTAAGCTCGGGTGCACAGGGTGCAATTTCAAAAGCCGCAGGAGACACAGAATTTGCATGAATAGTGAACTGTGAGCATAGTGCTTAACTTTAAGAAGACAGAAATGATTGGACCTTGTAGCAGAGACATGTAAAGTGATCCACTTTGAGAGGAGGAAGGTGGTGAGACAACAAAAAATATTGCCATCTTTCCAAGATGGCAGTAGCGGAATAGGCAGCATATGGGCTCCTCAGCCCAAGGCTCATCCATTCTGTTGACTTTTTTTCTTCTCTCATTCTCCTTCTCTCTTTTTCTAAGTTTTTTTTAGTGTTGTTTTAAATCTTACTTCGGAATGGCAATGATGTCATCAGAGTGGCTGAGGATCAGAGTGGAGAGGGCTGGAGGTATGGAGCAGAGTGGGATGGCCAGTGTGCCTGACGTGCAACAAGGCTGGTTGTTGGACTGGGGACTGGTGTGAGTAGTCAGTGGCTTGTGAGCCTGGTCAGACCATGTGTGGAACCCCGCCTGCATTGATCTACTGCAGGTCCTTTATTGAAAGACTGTAATGTTTGTTACTTTAACTTTTGAGTCATAAAGTCATAGAGCTTTACAACACGTAAACAGACACTTCTGTCCAACTCGTCCATGCTGGCCAGATATCCTAAATAAATCTAGTCCCATTTGTCAGCATTTGGTCCATATCCTCCTAAAGTCTTCCTATTCATATACCCATCCAGATACCTTTTAAATGTTGTAATTGTACCAGCCTCTACCACTTCCTCCGGCAGATCATTCTGTACATGCATCACCCTCTGTGTGAAAATGTTGCCCCTTAGGCCCCTTTTAAATCTTTTCCCTCTCGCCTTAAACCAAACCCTCTAGGTTTGGACTCCCCCACCCTGGGGAAAAGACCTTGGCTATTTACCCTAGCCATGCCCTTCATGATTTTATAAACCTCTATAAGGTCACCCCTCAGCCTCCAGTGCTCTGGGGAAAATAGCCCCAGCTCATTCAGCCTCTCCCTTTAGCTCAAACCCTCCAAACCTGGCACCATCCTTGTAAATCTTTTCTGAACCCTTTTGTGTTTCACAATATCCTTTCTATAGTGGGGAGACCAGAATTGCACACAGTATTCCAATAGTGGCCTAACCAACGTACTGTACAGCTGCAACATGACCTCCCAACTCCTATACTCAATGCACTGACCAATAAAGTCCAAAGATGTGCAGGTTAGGTGGATTGGCCATGCTAAATTGCCCGTAGTGTTCAGGGAGGTGTAGGTTGGGGGAGTGGGTCTGGGTGGGATGCTCTGAGGTTCAGTGTGGACTTGTTGGGCCGAATGGCCTGTTTCCACACTGTAGGGATTCTAATAAAGGCTAGCATACCAAGTGCCTTCTTCACTATCCCATCTCCCCGTGACCCCACTTTCAAGGAATTATGAACCTGCACTCCAAGGTCTCTTTATTCAACAACGCTCGCCAGGTCCTTACCATTAAGTATATAAGTCCTGCCCTGATTTGCCTTTCCAAATATTTATATGTCCTCATATTTATCTAAATTAGACTCCATCTGCCACTCCTTGGCCCACTGGCCCATCTGATCAAGATCTTGCTGTACTCTGATGTAACCTTCTTCACTGACCACTATATCTCCAAATTTGGTGTCATCTGCAAACTTACTAACCATACCTTCTATGTTCACATCCAAATCATTCATATAAATGATGAAAAGCAGTGGACCCAGCACTGATCCTTGTGGCACACCGCTGGTCACAGACCTCCAGTCTGAAAAGCAACCGTCCACCACCAACCTCTGTCTAGAACCTTCAAGCCAGTTCTGTATCCAAATAGCTAGTTCTCCCTCTATGTCTTATTCTTCTCACTTATGCTATGAATAACTGTAAGATGATGTAACATTTTTTTCTTTGTTTCTCTATTTTGTACTTAAGATTTGTACCTCGGTACTTTGTACCTAAGATGACGCTGTTAGGGGTGACTTTGTAAACATTTCACTGTTCTCCAATTCTTCTGTACTTGAGTATACATGACAATATACCTAATTCTAAATTCTAAATAAATAATATTTCCAAAGGGGGTGCAGAAGGATTTGAACTTGGGGATTATAAGTATAGAAATTACTGAAGGTGGCCAGACAGGTTGAGAAAGCAAAGAAGGCATATGAAATCATGGGTTTCCCAAATACAGACATATGGTGCACAACAGTAACGAAGTTATGGTGAACCTTTACAAAACCTTACTGCACTGTCAATTAGAGTATTGGCCCAGAAGGTCTAGTGACCACGTAATTGTTGGAGCAATGCAGGCAGGAGTTGCACATTGGGCTCTATAGATTCCCAGAAACAGCGGTGTCCATGGGAGTTGCTGGGGGAATCTAAATGGCAATTCCCCTGCATCTGGAACCTTCTGAGATAGTCCACTAAAGCTGAAGAATTTGAAAGGTTCTGCTCTAGGTAAGCTAATAGCTAGCTAAAAAAGGTAAGGTTATTCTTGGGAGTTATTAATTTACACCACCCAATTTACCAGCTCCCCCCAGCTTACACCTACACCAAACCCATTTCACATTCCTGGATCTCTGCCAACCATCTCCCCAATTATCCCACAATGCAACACAATTTCACCATCCGCACCACCAAACACATCCTCTCCCTGACATACATCTCACCCTGGCTACTGGACCTGACAATCCTTCCCCTGACTCTGACTAACCCTGAGCAATCTCTCACTTGGAGGCACCCTACTCACCTGGCACCCTAGCCCCTTAACCACATACCACCCTAACCCAACATATCTACATACCTAGATAACAAGCATGGGGCTGGATGAACACAGCAGGTCAAGCAGCATCATAGGAGCAGGAAAA
>JAHRHZ010000023.1:19561254-19591882 GCA_024137785.1 Ginglymostoma cirratum | reverse complement strand
AGGGAGGTGGAGATGAGCTGGGCTGGTTTTGGGATGCGGTTGGGGGAGGGGAGATTTTGAAGCTTGTGAAATCCACATTGATGCCATTGGGCTGCAGAGTTCCCAGGCTGAATATGATTTGCTGTTCCCGCAGCCTTCAGGTGGCATCACTGTGGCATTGTAGAAGGCCCAGGATGGACATGTCATCTGAGGAATGGGAGGGGGAGTTGAAATGGTTCGCGACTGGGAGGTGCAGTTGTTTGTTGCGAACTGAGCGCAGGTGTTCTGCAAAGCGGTCCCCAAGCCTCCGCTTGGTTTCCCCCATGTAGAGGAAGCCACAACGGGTGCAGCGGATGCAGTATACCACATTGGCAGATGTGCAGGTGAACCTCTGCCTGATGTGGAAGGTCTTCTTGGGGCCTGGGATTGGGGTGAGGGAGGAGGTGTGGGGGCAGGTGTAGCACTTCCTGCGGTTACAAGGAAAAGTGCCGGGTATGGTGGGGCTGGAGGGGAGTGTGGAGCGGACAAGGGAGTCAAGCTTCAAAATCTCCCCTCCCGCAACCGCATCCCAAAACCAGAGATAAAAGGTACTGCAGATGCTGGACAATCCGAGATAACAAGCATGGGGCTGGATGAACACAGCAGGTCAAGCAGCATCATAGGAGCAGGAAAACTTGACGTTTCGGGCCTAAACCCTTCATCAGAAATGGGGGAGGGGAAGAGGGTTCTGAAGTAAATAGGGAGAGAGGGGGAGGCGGACAGAGGATGGATGGAGGAGAGGATAGGTGGAGAGGAGGCAGACAAGTCAAAGAGGCGGGGATGGAGCCAGTAAAGGTGAGTGTAGGTAGGGGGGTGGGGAGGAGATAGGTCAGTCCAGGGAGGACGGACAGGTCAAGGGGGCGGGATGATGTTAGTAGAAAGGAGATGGGGGTGTGGCTTGAGGTGAGAGGAAAAACAGGTTAGGGAGGTGGAGATGGGCTGGTTTTGGGATGCGGTTGGGGGAGGGGAGATTTTGAAGCTTGTGAAATCCACATTGATGCCATTGGGCTGCAGAGTTCCCAGGCTGAATATGATTTGCTGTTCCTGCAGCCTTTGGGTGGCATCACTGTGGCATTGCAGGAGGCCAAGGATGGACATGTCATCTGAGGAATGGGAGGGGGAGTTGAAATGGTTCGCGACTGGGCCCCCACCACAGCCGGCACTTTTCCTTGTAACCGCAGGAAGTGCTACACCTGCCCCCACACCTCCTCCCTCACCCCAATCCCAGGCCCCAAGAAGACCTTCCACATCAGGCAGAGGTTCACCTGCACATCTGCCAATGTGGTATACTGCATCCGCTGCACCCGTTGTGGCTTCCTCTACATGGGGGAAACCAAGCGGAGGCTTGGGGACCACTTTGCAGAACACCTGCGCTCAGTTCGCAACAAACAACTGCACCTCCCAGTCGCGAACCATTTCAGCTCCCCCTCCCATTCCTCAGATGACATGTCCATCCTTGGCCTCCTGCAATGCCACAGTGCCATCTATCCATCCTCTATCCGCCTCCCCCTCTCTCCCTATTTATTTCAGAACCCTCTTCCCCTCCCCCATTTCTGATGAAGGGATTAGGCCCGAAACGTCAAGTTTTCCTGCTCCTATGATGCTGCTTGACCTGCTGTGTTCATCCAGCCCCATGCTTGTTATCTCGGATTCTCCAGCATCTGCAGTACCTTTTATCTCTGATACCTACATACCTACCTTGGCACAGGAGCTGTAAGAAAATGGCTAGCTGTGCTGCTGGACATTTCAATAACAGACTGTGTCATCCGCCCCTCCAGTGGAAAAGGGGGTGCGTCTGACTTCCCTGACTATTTGGCATGGTGGCTCAGTGGTTAGCACTGCTGCCTCATAGCACCAAAGACTCAGGTTCAATTCCAGCCTTGGGCAACTGTCTGTGTGGAGTTTGCGCATTCTCCCCATGTCTGCGTGGGTTTCCTCCGGGTGCTCCGGTTCCTCCTACAGTCCAAAAATGTACAAGTCAGGTGGATTGGCCATGCTAAATTGCCCAAAATGTCTAGGGATGTATAGGCTAGGCGGATTAACCATAAGATATGGAGGGTTAGAGGGATAGAATGGGGGTGGGTGTCCACATGACTAGGTGGGTTGTTCTTAGGAGAGTCAGTGTGGACTTCGGGGTCAGAATGACCTGTTTCCACTCTATAGGGATTCTATGATATTCTGCACTAATGGAACTGATGTATTACAGGTATGCTCTTTCTGAAGGAGCCAGGATCAGAATTGCTCGTGAAAAGTGTGGGGCTTAGTCCCAAGGCAACAAAGTGGGAATAGAGTGGCAATCTAAGAATGATTATGTGGTCCATTGTGTCCATTTTGGGCAGGAAAGATGTGAAGACTTTGGAAAAAGCATAGAAAAGATTCCTGAGAATGGTTCCAGGGCTGAGGAACTTGAGTTAGCCGGATAGATTGGAGATGAGAAGAGAGGGTTGAAAGGAGTTTTGATATAGGGTGTTCAAAATTGTGAAGCAGTTTTGACAAAATGTGTTGGGGAAAACTGTTTTTGTTGGCAGAAGGGTTGAGAACAAAAGGGCATTGAGATAAGATAAATGACAAAAGAATCAAAGGTGGCACAAGGAGAAACCTTTCATGCAGTAAGTGGCTAGGATCGGGAATGCACTAGCTAGGAGGGCAGTGAAGGCAATTGCAATTCCAAATGGATAAGCATGTGAAGAAAAATATTTGTAGGGCTACAAGGAAGAGTCTGGGAAATTGGACTAGATAAATTGCTCTTGCAGGGGGCCAACACAACTCATTGCGCTGAAACTCTCCTGTGCATTAACCATCTAGAACAGTGCTTCCCAAACTTTTTCCCAATGTGACTCTGTGTTGGGGCTTGAAAACTGTTGCAAGTGCTCAGTAAGAACTTTGATAATGGGCCTGGGGCTGAAAGAAGGTTTGGGGGACAGAAGATGTGAGAGTGAGTGGAGGCGGACAGAGCTACATTGCTGCCTCTGAGCTCACAACCTCAAAATTTCTACACATGACGTCCCAAATCGCCACTTTGGAAAGCCCTGATTTATGATTCAATGTAATTGCAACCTCTTTCTGGTAATTATGAGCCTCAGTGATGGTTTCTAGTGGACAAACCAACTGTAGGGGGGCATTGGAAACTGTTTAAGAAGGTTTTGGTTTTGCCTCTTGAATCAGTGCAGCTACTGTGATGGAGGTGCTCCCACAGTGTTCTCAGTTTTGAGAATTCTAGGCTTTTGATCCAGCAACTGTGAAGGAACTTGGATGTATTGGAGACAGCGTGTGAGGGGAGGGATGTATTGAATGACCAATTGCTGGACCAGCGCTGAGTGCTGGGTAGTCACATGAAATGGGTAGTACATTATAGAGATGACAGGGGTCTTAGCCACCTCCTAGAGAGCTGGCAAGTGCCCGTTATTGTCTCCTTTTGGATGGACCTTTCTGAGGATTAAGGCCCCAGGCGTGGGAAATCCTGTGCCCTGAGAGTTGCCAGCTCAGTAGCACTGGGGAGGCAGTGGCTGCCTCTGGAAATGCAACCATTTGTCACCCGGGGCGCAGGCCACTGAGCGAGACACCTGATATCAGTATAGCAGGCTGAGGTTCTTAAGTGAATATTCTTTGTATGGAGCACAGGATTGCTGTCCATAAACCTTCCCTTGATATAATTGGGGCAGGGGCAGAGGCAGGGGAAAGGGTAGGGGCAGGAAAGTGACAGAATCCAACCCACCATCCTCCCATCTGATTAAATGCCACCGCAAACACCAAATTCACCTCCAGACAGGGCATTAACTTCTGCCTCATGTGAGTAATGCTCCCAATCTTAACTGGTAACACTGACCCCTAACACATTAAACATTTTAATCTGGAGCTGAATCTAGGAGCTGTAGCTCTCAACCAACCAGATCTCAATTATGAGTGAATTATTATTTTTTTGTGTTCACTTTGATTGATCTGTGATCAGTCTGTTTATAAAGATGTAATTGAAGTTAGAATGTGCTTCATCCGTGAATGACCGAGAAAGCTGCTGGTTTTGTTATTGAAAGCCAAAGTAATTTATTTCAAGAGAGACAACCTGCCACCTGCATGTGACTGCACTCAGCATAAAACAGCTGACTTTAATAGCCTAGACTGTTTTTCCACCACAGTAACTAAGGCTGGACAATAGATACAGGCTGGGCCAGTGCCACCCACAGGAACAAGTTAAAGCTCTTCACCTGTCCTAATTTTAGAGTCTGTATGCAATTTAAAATGGCAAACTCCTTGCTCCAGCTCTTCCTTCTCAAGAGAAACGCAGTCATGGCAGCAAGAACCCTAGTCCTAAGCCCAACCATCAGCAACTGCTTCATCAATGTCTTTCCCTCAATCATAAGGTCAAAAGTGGGGATGTTCACTGATGGTGGCACAACGGTTGGTCCCATTCATGGCCCCTCAAATACTGAGCAGTTCATGGTCAAATGTGGCAAAACCCAGACAACATTCAATCTTGGTCAGTTAAGTAGCAAGTGGCTTTTGTGGCACACAAGTGTCTGGCAAAGACTATGCCCTACAAGACAGAATCCAACCCTTGGCCCTTGACATTTAATAATATTGCCATCACTGAGGTCCCCTCCCCCAAACTACAAACATCTTGGGGTTGCCATTAACCAGAAAGTGAACTGGTCATATAAATACTATAGCTCAACAACAGCTCGAGACTGGGAATTCTGCAGTAACTGCAGTAACCCCTCACTGATCCAAGACTGTCTGCTATCTACAGGACATGAGCCACAAGTGTGATCGAATATTGTCTACTTGTTTTAAAGGTAGAAGGAGACTCCGTAATATTCCCACTCTCATTGATGTGGGAGCCCAGCATCACAATGTAAAATTCAAGGCTGAAGAACTTACATCTATCCCAGACCCAACCATCTTCAGCCGCTCCATCAATGACCTTCCTTCCTGTGGGAAGGCAATGGCCTAGTGGTATTGTCACTGGACTGTTAATCCAGAGACACAGATAATGTTCTGTGAACCTGAGTTCAAATCCCACCAAGGCAGATGGTGGTATTGGAATTCAATTAAAAACAAAACTGAATTAAGAGTCTAATGATGACCATGAATCCATTGCTGATTGTTGGAAAGACCCATCTGGTTTACCAAAGCCCTTTAGGGAAAGAAACTGTCATCCTTACCTGATCTGGCCTACATGTGGCTCCAGATGCACAGTAATGTGGTTGAGTCTTAACTGCCCTCTGGGCAATTAGGAGTGGACAATAAATGCTTCCTAATCAGCGATGCCCTCATCCCATGAATGAATAAAGAAAAGAAAAATCAGACAAGTTGATGATTGCACAATATTCAGTACCATTCACAATTCCTTTGATTCTGAAGTAGTCCAAATGCAACAGGATCTGGACAAAATCCAGGTTTGGCCTGATGTGGCAAGTATATATTTGTGCTACTCAATGACCATCTCAAACAAGAGGTTGGCTAACCATTTCCCCTCAACATTCAAGTTGCTCTGCATCAACACATGCAGGCTCTTTTGATAGCACCTTCCAAACTCATGACCTAAGAAGGACAAATGCAGCAGATGTATAGGAGCACCGTCACCTCCGAATACCCCTCAAAGCCACACACCATCTTGACTTGGAATTATATTGCCGTTTCTTCACTGTTGTGGGATCAAAATCTTGAAATCCTCTTCGTAATTGCGTCAAAATCACACAACACCAGGTTATAGTCCAACAGATTTATTCGAAGACATAAGCTTTCGCAGTCATGGAGCATTGTGGGTGTACCTACAATCCAAGGGATGCTGCAGTTCAAGAAGACAGCTCACCATCACTGTTTAAGAGTAGTTAGGGTTGGGCAACAAATTATGGCTTCGCTAAAGGCATCCATATCTGATGAACTGATGTAAACATTTTATTCCATAACAAAGTAGTTTGAGAGTTTTTTCTTAAGAACAGAAAATTAAGCATTTTCGTTGAAAGTCGAGATGGTTAAGTCAGCTCTAGGATAACAGCTGAAAAGGTTCACTAGTCAGAACACTGGGCGAGAACCAGTTCAACATTATTAACCTGGAGATTGTCAATCACTGTGAGGCTGGAAATAGAGTCGCAGAATGAGAGTTGTTGGACATTTATTGGGTTAGACGATACAGTTGTTCATATACTCAATTATAAATAAGTATTCAACAGCTCAAAACTGATACTGTAAGTGGGCAGATTATCAATTCCAGATCATTATCTTGTTTGGAGTCACCAGAAGTTGATTTGTTTGGTGGTGTTTGCACACCGTAAACAATTCAGTTGCAATTAAGTTTCATCACTGTATTTCTCATTGCAAAGAAAATAATGGACTAAAAATCAATGAATATTGTGCAGAAGCTTCTTTCTGTTTGTGTTGTGATCAGAATCTCTGAAAACCACCTGGCGCTTACTTGTCCTTACCAAAATTTGTAATATTGGAATATTGGAGTCATATCAGAAAATGGGAGTGTGAAATTCAGCTCAAACAAAACTCTGCTGCTCACACCCTGGCTTGTATTATATCCCATAGATCCATCACCCATGCAGTCTGCCCTAAATTGGCTCTCAGTCTGTCAATGCCTTCATTCTGACCCTCACATCCAAATTCTTCCATGGCCTTTCCCTCTGCATCTCTGTATTCTCACTCAGCCATATTTTCCAAGATATCCGCACTCCTCCAATTCTGGCCTCTTCTGCATTCCGGATTTTAACTTACCTGCTGTTAGCGAACTTATCTTCACCTGCCCAGGTCCTAAACTCCAGAATGACCAATCCAAGCTTCTCTGTCTTTGTACATCTTACATCATTGAGACGCTCGGTGTGCTATGTATATTAGCTGTGGCTCAGTTTCAAGATTACAGGTTCAAGTCCCAATCTAGACTTGAGAACAAAATCTAATGCTAGTATATAGTACTGAGATAGAGCTGCACTGTTAGAGATACCATCTTTCAGATATTAAGTCGCTCACTCAGAAAAAGATAACATCCCTGAGAATTAGAGAATTATACCTGGTGGCCTAAGCAGCATTATTTCAATTAGTCTTCAATTAGTAGCACAAAACAGTTTACCCTCTCAATCTGCAGGTTTGTGGGAGGGTTATATGCAAATTAGATACTTCATTTCCTACATTACAACAGTTATTACACTTTAAAAATACATCATTTGATGACCAATGGTTGTAAAAATTTCTTTAGATTTGTAAGGCTTTTCTTTTTATCATCTACTCACCTGTCCTAACATGCCATTATGTGAAGCAGTGTCAAATTTTGTCTGATAATGCTTTTAAAGGATCTTTTATTGCTTTGCTGTGTTGGGTATGCTGTATAAACGCAAGCAGATGTTAATGTTATGTGAGGATAGTGCAGAGATGTACCGCATTTGTGTTAGAGTCACACACACACTTCATACCTAATTACAGTCTGATGTGTAGCAGGATTGCTTATTCCTTCCTTATGAATTCAGTTTAGTAAAAATGATCCTTTCTGCAATTAAATGTAATACAGTTTTTCAGAGATTAGGTTTTGGTCTATTGCATTTTAAAAGAAAGACAGACGTGCAAGCAGCACATTTCCACAAATAGCAATGAGACAATGACCAGGGAATCTGTTATGTCACTACTGGTTGAAAGAATAAATATTGGACAAAGACACAAAGCAAGTATCTTAACCTAAAACAAAGTTCATCTCATGTTTCCACTTTTCTTTAATAGCTGCATAAAGACCCAGTACCAATCCAAAAGGCATTCTGATAAGTTCGGTTCTTTCTCTTTTCCTCATCAATAGATACCAGCTGCAAGTTTGAACAAGCTGCTGACAATGTTCTCAAAAAGCGTCTAGCTCAAAATAACCACTGAAAGAGGCTTGAGGATTTAGTGTCAGGTCTTTGGCCTTATGTTTTGTGTCACTCTGCTCATGAAGTGCACAGTACAATAATTCAACTAGTGAACATTCTTATTTATACCCAACCCCGATAGAACATTCATACTTACCTATTACTTTCTAGGGTTTAATGAAAGCCTGGTCAAATTTAACGCAAACCAATTTCCGAATTTACTGTTAACGGCTACTTGCTATTTATGTAACACCCATTCATTAAAACCAATTGATGGCCCTCAAGGAAGTCCAGAATAAGGAAGACATGATCATAAATTTTGAACTGAGCAGTTCAGGGGAGATGTCAGAAAATATATGCAGATGGAATGATGGTGAAATTTAGGATCTCTATCCTCACCAAATGTTGTTGTGTCTCGGATCAACTAAAACTGTCAAAACTAATCTTGATAGTTTTTCATTGTGGATGGGTGTTAAGGGATATGGAATGCATTAAGCTACAGATCAGTCACAATGTAACTGAATGGCAGAGCATGTCAAGAGCTGGATGCATCCCCTTCTCCCAGTCATATCAGTTTTATTCTGAAGTATCAAGACATAACAAACAGGGAAGCCTCAGGTTTAATCCAGGTTGTCGTGAATTAGATAATTTTAAAGATTAATTTGTAAGATGTGAATGTTCTGTTTAGTGCCAATCCCTAATTGCCCTTGACAACTTGTGCATTTTCTTAACCATTACTTACCAAACTCGTTTCATTATCTACCCTAACCTACCCTTATGGTATCCTTCACGTCTGATTCTGACCCCATCGTGCCACGCAGCGTTCTGAGAACAACTTGCCAATCAGCAGATATCCCAGAATTAAATGGCATCCCCTGCATTTGTGCCACTTCAAAGGCTTGTTGTGCACCAAGACATGCACTTCAAATCTGGAGGTGCCTAGCACAGTTCCTGACATTTGCCTTAGACAAGGCAAACAGAGGAGATTGGCAGTTCATTTTGCAGGCAAGGATCTCGAATGTGAATTTTGCGGCAGGAATAATACAGTCAATTTATCTGCCCGGTGAACTTATATGTTGGTATTTTCTGTTAATTTAGATGCTCTTAAATTTTTGTCCTCTAGTTAGTAAACCCTCATTATCACCCCTACTGCCCATCTTCACCCAGTGAAAATGTGCACAACTTTTAACAGCTCTCTTATAATCAAGATAATCCAAGACTTTTCTGTTCACTCTTCATAACTAAAATCTCTCATCCCTCTTGTTGTTTCAGTCAAGCTGACCCTCAATCTTCTCCACTGTCCTTGAAAGATATCCAATTTTCATACTTGTGCTACATCTGTTAATGGTTAGTGGGTGCTAGTCATACAAAACTCATCATTTTGTCTCCAAATTCTGTTTGATGGAAGTGATCACCTGAAATATTAATCCATATTGTGTTTTGACTTCTGACCTCTGAGCTGTGTAATTCCATCTTCTGTTGATTTATATTTCAAATTTTGGTAAGACAAAGTAGGGCAGGACTTATGCAGTTAATGGTAGGGGCCTAGGGAGTATTGTTAAGCAGAGAGAACTAGGGACGCAGGGACACAGTTCCTTGAAAGTGCCATCACAGGTAGACAGGGTGGTGAAGAAGGCGTCGAGCATTCTTGTCTTCATCAGTCAGAGCATTGAGTACAGGACTTGGGATGTCAATGGCTGTGCAAGACGTTGGTAAGGCTACATTTGGAATACTGCATACGGTTCTGGTCACCCTGCTATGGGAAGGATATTATTAAACTAGAAAGGGTGCAAAAAAATTTACAAGGATGTTACTGAGACTGAAAGGTTTGAGTTATAAGGAGAGGCTAGATAGGCTAGCCTTTCTTTCACTGGAGCCTAGGAAGCTGAATGGTGATTTTATAGAGGTTCATAAAATCATGAGGGGCATAGATAAGGTGGATATCCGAAGTCTTTTCCTCAGCATAGCGGAGTCCAAAACTAAAGGGCAACATGTTTAAGGTGAAAGATTTAAAAGGGACCCGAGGGGCAACTTTTTCACACAGTAGGTGGTGCCTATATGCAACGAGCTGCCAGAGGAAGTGGTAGAGCTGGGTACAATTACAACATTTAAAAGACATTTGGTCAGGTACATGGAAAGGAAAGGTTTCAAAGGTTATGGGCCAAATGTAGATAAATGGGACTAGTTCAGTTTGGAAACCCGGTTGGGATGGACGGGTTGGGCCGAAGGGCCTGTGTCTGTGCTGTTTTGTCCCTATGATTCTATGAGTTCTTGGTAGGTATTCTGCAGAAACCATTGCCAGGGTGTGGTGGATTGGGGTGATGGGAACAGCTGACTTCAACATCCTGGGCTGGAAGGATAGGGGGAAATAAAAACTGGCCAGCATTCATGCTACTGACCTCTGCTAGATGACTATAATGGATGTGAGGTCAGATCAAGATCAGCTGTGATGCCTCACATTTCATGGGTGAAAAATTAATTATTTAAAGAGATACTAATTCTGCTGCCTTGAACTCATCCTTTGAAAACTTTATAACCTTTCAAATTTCCTGCTTCTGAATTATTCATATAAGAAATGACAGAATAGAATCCCTACAGTGTGAGAACAGGCCCTTTGGCCCAACAAGTCCACACGACCCTCATAGCATCCCTCCCAAGACCCATCCCCCTAAAACCCACCTAATCTACACAACCCTGAACACTACAGGCAATTTAGCATGGCCAATCCACCTAGTCTGCACATCTTTGGACTGTGGGAGGAAACCGGAGCACCCGGAGAACACCCACAAACAGGGAGAATGTGCAAACTCCACACAGACAGTCGCCTGAGGGTGGAATTGAACCCAGGTCCCTGGCACTATGAGGCAGTAGTGCTAACCACTGAGCAACCATGTCACCCCAAACCACCCTGCTGCCCCATTTTTGGAACAAAGAATAAGAATCTCTTCTTCCTGATTATGTTATTCTAAGCTCCACTTTAGTCATTATTTTGTGCCATACTTTCTATTGAATGATTCATTATCTTACTGCCTTTTGCATCTGTAGTCTTGAAAAGAGCTGAGAAATGGTAGGTGACATCTAAAATTGGCATTGAGCCCTTGATGTCAATTATTACACCATTGGATATCATGCGACAACCAGAAGACTAGCCACAAGCAATACCTTAAGAGATCAGGTAGTTTTAGATACAAGTGTGATTGTGCAGAAAGAACTTGCATTTACCTGCTAGATTACTGCATCCTCAGGATGTCCCACAGGGCTTGACATCCAATGAGGTACTCTTTGAAATGCAATTGCAGTTTATACTTTGTGACTATTAAATTATGACCAAGTGTTTTCACTTGTATTTACTATGTTTAGATTACGGATCCTAATGTCTGCATCTTTGTGTTCTTAAATACTAGGTTTAAAGTAAAAAGTATTCTGTGGTGTTATGTGCCAAACAGAGCGAGAAAAAACAAACACCAACAACTTTGATAAATGGAAACAAAGGAAGGGACCACCTGAACCTCTGCACTCCATGAGGAGAGTTGATAAAATTCTGTGACTGTCGCTAAATTCTTAGCCTTCCTTGCTTTCCTCCTTGGCAGTTAGTATGAGCCATTAGTAATCCTTGCTGATCAGGCATTCAGAGCTTCATCTAATAAAGGTGGCAGAGAGAAGGAACTAAACCATTCAGAATGCCAGTTAGATAATCAATGGGACATAACAGAGGAATGAAATCCTTAGATAGGGTGGTGAAGCAATGGGTAATCAGATTCAAGATCACCGTTTCCAAGTTATTCATCTGTCTCTGATTTAACTTGGGAATGACTGTGACAATGGGATCCTAAACCTGTTGGGGGAGAGGAAGAGGTGGTGGTGAATTTTCAAACTCATACTGCTATGTTCTTACCCATCTTTATTTTTGCAAGAGCAAACTATTCATTCCTTTCTTGATTTCAACTTCTAATGAAAACTTAAATAATGTACAATAAATCAGCAGGGAGAAAAAAATCTTTACATGTACTGCCCTAGTCCCTATGCTCGTGTTTATATGTTTTATCTCGTTTCAATAACCACAGTGATTAAAATTAGTCGCTTTGATTTCAACCATTGGTTCATTCAAACCATTGGGAATTTGCGCCTCTAACCTTCCATTAATTTAAAGCTATTTAAAATTGAAGTAATGCTTTCAAATCTTCCCAAACACATCAGTAAAAAGAGACATGACATTCCAATTCATCCAAGGGACACAAGTGAAACAGCTGAAGAAGTTATTTTCAATAGTGATCTTTATTATTTTGTGAATTTAGCAATTTGAGGCTCTTTCCACAATTAATATATCGAACAATAAATATCAATTAAACTGCACAGAAAATGCCCCGTTAAAAAGTTCCAACAAAGGAAACAACATTTAGACATTTATTCATGCCATTCAACTGTATCAAAATGTATAAATAAAAATGCATTTGCTATGTGTGATGATAGTAAAGGTGTCTGAACTGCTCAGCATTGAGAGAGTGGCCTTTTCTTTTAGCTTCTTCATGCTTTGACCATGTTCGTGAACTCTGGAACATAAACAAAAGGTTTCAGAAAGAAGGTGCTTAAGTAATAAAATGATATTTTCATAAAAACTTTACAAGTACGAAGTTTGAATTTGTCCTAAACTATTTGATCAATGTGAAGCACTGGCTTTTCAATAATTGAAGCTTTTGAATACACTCCATATTCATTTCCTGGTGTTGTGCTGGGTTGACCCAGATTTGATCCCTGGAATGTGTGGGAGCAGGGAGAAGGGAGGGAGGAGTGAGGAAGATGTGTTGATGACCTTGCAGTCTTAATCTGTACCCCTCAGTTAGGGGCTCCTTTGTTCAACCTATGTTCATATTTAGTGGTCTTTACTGGTAAATTCAATTTTTTCTACTTACTCAAGCAAACCATTGACAATGAAGCATATGATAGTGATGGTAGTAATGGCTTACAAGGTAGACACTAAAAGATTATTTCCCTTGGCTGGGGCATCCAGAACATGGTATCAGGACAATGGATTCATCATTTATGATTAAGATGTGGATGAATTTACTTGCCTTTAGTGATATGAATCTTTTGAACTGAAACCCCAGAGGGTTATGGCTATCCCATAATTGAGTACATTCAGGATAGAGACCAAAAAGACTTTAGATTTGTCAGAAAATCAAGGGATATGGCCCTTAGGATGTGATAAATTGAGTGGAGGTACAAGATCAGCCATAATCACATTGAACAGTGGAGCAACCCTGAGAGGATGGATGATCAACTCCTGTTCCTATTTTTATGTTCTTCTGTTCTTAAAACTGAAATAACTGGCTGACAGCTAAAAGGTAATAAGGTGATTGACAAACAGGCCATAAATCGAAAATCAGTAACTTCAGGGCATGAAGATTACAAAAATGGAAAACGCTAAAAAAATTACCTTAGCTAAGATAAAATAGAAAGGAATCTAGTATACCACACTGTGATATACAAATTTTACTCATTATTAAAATTCTGCAGCAAAATATGTTCTGTTAAAGGGCTTAACACACCGTCAACTCCGATCTTGCCATCATGATCACTGTCTCCAGCACTAAGGAACGCATTGGTCTCAGTCTCATTCAGTTTCCGTGCACTTTTAGAGAAGCTCTGAAGGAACAGTCTAAAACCAAGAAAAACAACAAAGTCAGTCACTGAAGTATGACAGTTAGCTACAAATCAAAAGCAATGGACTGCGTGTACCCTGAGATTAAAGGTTAAAGATACATGCATTTTTATTGCTACACATTTATCATAAATATGATATTAATGGATCATAAACAGGATGGGACACAAAATTAGTGTTTGAAATAGTCAGACATTTTTCACATACAATCAATTTGAAGCCATTTGTATTGTGCACACTTCTTGAAAATGTAGTCCTTTCCGTGTCTCATTTTATTATTAACACACCCTCAAGTGAGCAATACCACAGGACATCTGCTAGTGATGGACAGAAGTACCAAGGTACACCAGGTGTCATTTGTCAGAAGCAGTGCTTCAAATAATTTCCAAACAAGAGTACAACCAATCATCAGGGGAATACCCCCAGAAGTATTCATAATTTATCTTAGGAAATTTTAACTGCAATTATTCTCTGATTGTTTCAAATTTAGGGTGAAGAAATTTAAAAAAAAATAAATTGAGAAAAGTTCTCAGTCTCTATCACAGCTTTCATTTTACCAACATTTATTTGTTTCATTCGCCATCTGCAAGAATAGAGGCAGACACAGCATAAAACATAAAGCTGGTGTAGCTAACAGTGTAACAAGTTGCATGGCCTCCCACTGCCTTGCAGCAAGTAAGCAGCGACAAAAGCTATTATGAGCTTCATCTCCTATTTGCCTTTCCAGGAATTGTTATGAATGAAAACTAAGGTGTCTTGTGACTAAATGTTTCCCCAAATTTAGAGATTACACAAACTAAGTTATATATATCACAAAAATAGAAAGTGGTGGAAAAACTCAGCAAGTCTGGCAGCAACAATGGAGAAAGAAACAAAGTCTAATATCATTTTTCTTCTAAGGTTTTGTATCCCTGATTTGATCAAAGCTTTCAAGCTTTCAATATATTAAAAGGAACAGAAAGGATAGAGAGAGTGAGAAACTATTTTGCTAACTGTGGCGTCCAGGACTAGATGGCATTGCTTAAAACTTAATGCGTGACCTCTCAAGAGTGAGGGTGGAAACATTTCTACATACAAAAGGGTAGCATAAGTTTGGAACTCCATTCTGCAAACAACAATTCATTCTAATTCAATGATTTTGAAACTGACATTGATTTTTGTTAATCATCTGATGATATTAAGGATGTTTGTGGAAAAGTCAGTTATGTGTTAGGTTACACATCATGCTATGATCTCAATGAATGGCAGAACAGGCTCGTGGGATTAAATGACTTCCTCCAGTTCCTATGTTCGCTTCCTATTATCATTTTGCCTTAATATTAGCAAATATCTTTAGGAGAGAATAAAAAAGTGATGAGGCCATCTCCATTTCAAAAAGAAATGGATACTAAAGAATAAAGAAATGGAATATGAGGTGTAATTCACCCAAGCAAGAACAAGGTCATAAACACATATACATGAGATTCATTTTCTATGTATGTGGGTTCCAAGACATTCAAATGCTCTGGTAGCAATGTCAGGACCTGAGGCAAGGTACCTGTGTGTGTATGTGTACATGTGTGTGCAAGAGATATATATCAGATGCACAGATATGATGAGGTGAGCAATGAGTATTCAATATGCAATCTATCAATAGACACTGTTTAGCAAAATAAAAGTGGATTCCTACTTCAGCTCATCCACTTCAATGTACCCACTCTGATCCTGATCAAGGATGTTAAACACTTCAGCAAGCTCATCATCTGACTTCTTGGTCAAGCCGCTGGTTACGAAGAATGTCTTGTGATTGAATGCACCTGCTATTGAGAGAGAAAGAGGAAAAAGTTGCAAGAGAAAGATATGACCAAAGAACCTCTTCCACCAACTAACACCTGAATCCCCCTTTTATCTAAGGAACATTTGAAAGGAATCAATTTCCCTGTAGCACTAACCCCACAATATCAGAAACGCTTCTCAAATTCAAGGTTTAACTGCTCTTAATTAACTGTTAACGTTTTGGGATGGCATATTTCCTATGAACTTGTTTAGACATTGACATATTTCAACTACATATTTCTAAAGGATGAAATAAACTGTTTTTTAAACATGGGGTCAATTTCAGAATACGGGACCAACCCCCCCCCTCCATGAAAATATTCTTGCTCATGTTGTTGAGAGTTTTCAATGTCTTTTTGAAAGAACATAGCTGACGAGAAACTGGAACCATCTCTTGGTGTCCAGCTAAGATACTGCATAAGAAAAATCAAATACTTCACCAGCACATTCAGCCAGGGCTTTCTCGATGTCTTTAGCTTCCAGTACTGAGGTCATCGAAGCCATACTGGAAAATAACAATGAAAAAAATCAGTCACTCATTGCTTTCGCTTGTACATCCCCTATGGGCACAACAACATTTTCTCTACTTAATAAAAGACTCCTCTCTACAACTTCTTATTAAGTGTCCGGTTACGTTTTTATATGAGTGAGATTTGGCAGCACCATATCTCCACTTGCTGAGAGGATTCTTGCTCGATAGAGTCTTCTTCGTTCCAGCTTTCTTGGGCCGAGCGAGCAACTCTTTCTTTCAGTGAAGAGGAGATCGAAGAACGGACTCGTACCACCCCACCGTCCCGGGTGGATGGATGGTCAACTTTTGAAAATTCCAGTAATATGCACCGGCTTGCAGGGCTTCCCATCCCCAAGCGTCCAGCGTTAAATTAGTTCTGGCATTCCAGGGCAGCGAGAAGATCGACTGAAGAAACAACGAAGACTCGAAACAAGGATATTATTCCCCCTCTTCTAGCGGTGGTTGGTTCCTTGTTGTTGCATGTGTTAATTTTGCCTTGAAGAGACCTGAAGGAAGATTGAGAGGAGTCTGGTACAACTCACCTGTTGGCCGTGGATCTTCTATCCTTTTCAAAGGCGAAACAGGAGGTGAAGAGAACAAGTGCAGTGCACGGCTCTAATCCAAGCTGCTCTTTATATACCCTTCAATTTGCAAGACGTTTGCAGAATTGAAATTTCATCGTCATCACGGTTCCTTGAACACGGACCAGGGATCAGTGTCAAATGAACTTACCAGCTAATCATTTTCCTAAACCTATTTTTATCTGAACAGAATTTATATTTAATAATGATCAATAACATCACAACTCCAGTAATTATTCCTGAAACACAAGAGGGGCGGGGGTCTCTGTATTTTTGTAATTGTTGAAAGAATTTAAATACTATGTTATTTCAAACGGGTAAACAAATCTTAATGAACTCAAACGGTACAAAAATTAGAAATAAAATTAGAAATCTTTTGTGGGGTGGGGGCAACAAATTGGAATTTTCCCGCAGTACAAAAATTTACACACCTTTCAACATTATGTTCAACAGATCAGAGAGAGATCGTTCTGCCCATCTTCTCCACGGACTATATTACCTGTCCTTTCTTCAAATTCTGCTTTGTAAATGCGATTAGTGTGATTGAGTTGGCGTAGTCAGCAGTCAAATCGCTTTTGGCTCTTCGTGACAATTTAATGGAAGACATAGAACAATGCTGCACAGAAAGAGACAACTTGTCCCATAGGTCCTTCTGTGAGTAATCCGATTAATTTTCTTTCTCGTGTAGCCTTGCAATTTTTCCATCCAGCCGTTATCTGATTTTTTTTTGTGAACTACTACTGAATCAGCTTCTACTCCCTCTTGGTCAGTGCAATCCAGGCCCCAATTATTGGCTGCCAAAAAAATCTCATCTCATTAAATTAAAACGGAAAGTGCTGGAAAACTCAGCAGGTCTGGCAGCATTTGTGGAGAGGGAAAGAAGAACTAACGTTTCCAGTCTGATACCACTTTTTCAGAACAAAGAAGATCATATCTGACTCAAAATGTCAGTTCTGCTTCTCTCTGCACAGATGATGCCAGAACTGCTGAGTTTTTACAACATCTTCTGTTTTGTTTTTAAGATTTCCAGCATACAAAATATTTTCCTTTCATCTCACCCCTGGTTCTTTTACAGATGAACATAAATCTTTTCCCCGTGGCCATTGACTCTTCCACCAATGGAAACAGTTTCTCTTTATTTACAAAATACTTCATGATTTTGCAGGCTTCCATTAATCTTCCCTTAAACTTCCTTGTTCTGAGGTTATCAACGCTTTGAAACCTATCATTTCATACCAATCAGTTCTCAATTTATAAATCTTCAACTGACCTCCAGTCTCAACAAGCTTTTAGGGAAGAGAGTTCCAGATTTCTAATATTCTTTATATGAAGAAATGCTTCCTGACATCACTCCTGAATGATCTGATTCTAATTTTAACATTACACCCCTTGTTTTCGACCTACACCCAACAGGAAATAGCCTCTTTATCTGCTCTGGAGGTCTTGTGGAGTTATGGATAGCATCCATGCCTCTGAACTAGGAGCTCTATTTTGATTCCTACCCAGGACCTGACGGCGGAGGAAGGTGCATCCATAAAATGGCTAAACAGGTCAGATGCCAACCTGCAAATTCTTCCAACAGATGCCAATGGTAAGAGTGGGAAAGATTCCAGGTCAGCCATATGAAGAAGAGAATTTTTGTTTAATTCTTCCATAGGATGTGTACATCACTAGCAAGGCCGGTATATTTTTCCCATCTCGAATTGCCCTTCTCTATGAATACAGTCACCTACTAGGCCATTTCAGAGGGCAGTTGAGTTAATTATATCATGGTGGATCTGGAGGCACATGTGGGCTAGACCAGGTAAGGAGGACAGATTTCCTCTCCTGAACCAGATGGGCTTTTATGACATTTGATGGTAGCTTCATGGTCACCATTACGAAGACCAGCTCCCACTAACTGCCATGGTGTGATTTAAACGCACATCCCGAGGTCATTAGTCTGGGTCTCTGGATTACTAGTCCAGTAATATCACTATTATAGCACCATTTCCTATCACCACTATCCACAGCTCCAGACTACAATATGCATGTTGCCACAGCAACTCAGATTCTGCGTAAACTGTAATACACTACATTTTCCCTATTGAACACTTTGAATTATTTTAAACACCCCAATTAGATCATCCTAATTGAATAGTGAGCACGAGTAAATGAGGGAGAAAACTGACTACATAGATTGTAGACTGAAACAATACAAAAGAAGGCTTTGAAAGAGTAATTCAATTAATCACATGACTCTGCTTTTCTCCTTTAGCCCTGCAATTTCATTCCCTTCAAATATTTATCCAACTGTCTTTCGAAAATTGCTCTTATTCAAATCTGCTTCAACTACTGTTCCAAGCGGTGCATTCCAGAGATTATTGTGTAATAAAGATTTGCCTCAGCTCACCAGATGAGTGAGTCTATGTGGGAGAGAAGCACTGTGTAGTCCAGTGTATATTTTGCAGATGTGTACTACTATTATGTAAATTTACTGTGACATGTCCATCTGTTCTCTCTATTGTTGCTTACAATCTTCTCTTTCTTTACAATCTTCATTCTTTATCAATTATATCACTCCTAGTCTGTTTAATTTCTCCAATTATTTGATTAAGATAACCTTCATTTCCACCCTCTCCCCCACCATTTCCAGGTCTAAGACAGCAGGTTACATAGGCAAGCCTTGTATTCCATTGAGCAGAGTTATTCTCACTAGGGCAGTTGAAGATTTCAAAACTGAGATTGATACATTTTTAGATAAATGTATTGAAATATTAAAAGTTAATTAGATGGAGATAACATATGATTAACTGTCATCTGATTGGATGGTGGAACTAGCATCATGGGCCTGAATGGAATATTTCTGTTCCTAAATTGTGTAACTACAATTTTGTAAATTTACTCCAATGTTTTTACTAATTTAGTTAGCTTATCTTACCAGAAAATAAACAGTAATACCAAGCACTTATATATGGTTAAACAGATTTGCTGCCCCTTTACCTAATTACCAGTACAAATACATCTTGCATTATTTGATCCATAGAGTATAAAAATAAATTTGAGGATGTTCTTGTTACTAACAGCAACCACTAAAACCTTGGAATGATTGCTGGCAATTCATAGAGCAATGTTGTTTGCTGCCAGTTTAATTTAGACATTTAGACATAATATAGTCATAGTTCAGCATACTTTTCTTCTCTTAACATGGTATGCAATAACATATATTCTTCAGTATCAGTGGGTATCACTTTCACCTCAGGCTTAGAAGATCACATGTTTAATTCCATAGATTCAGGTACAAATTTTAGAGTGACACTCCTATGCATTACTGAGGTATTGCTACAATGTCAAGAGGTGCTAAATCATGAAAACTTCTATCATAGGACAACACAGCATGAAAGGTGTCCATCGACTCTCTGCCAAATCTTAAACAGCAATGCTGTAGAAGTCTTACTTACCTGCCGCTTCTCCATATCCCTGCACTTTTTCTCCTCTAAGTATTTATTCAATCCTCTTTTGAAGGCTCTATTGAATCTAAATCCACTACCCTCTTATTCTACTAAATCTCTTATTCTTTTCTGTTTCTAGGAAAACTCTCCAGATTTTCTATTCTATTCATGGACCTGTTCATTCCTGGAATCACTGTAGTAAAACTCTTCTATACAAATATAAACCTTCCTTTCTATAAATATGATCAGAAGCCATTTGGTTTATGTAACACATTCACCCAACATCCATTCTCCTGTAGTGCACTGAATTAATTAAGTTGATCCCTATAGACAACAAGAATGTATCTACTTTCTTTTTGAATGTCCATAATAATCTATCACCTATTTGGTCAATTTAACCTATATTTTAATTATCCTTTTTGCACACTGAACAAGTTTCCCAAATAATTTGTTTTCCTTTTATTGCAATCTGGCTTGGAACTCAGGAAATGACACAAAGTTCACAAAATTGTGTCTACTCACAGTTCACCAACCCTAGTTACAATTTTAATGGTGTTAATGAATTCACAATATAAACTTTGTTTTCTGGTTTTAACTTTTGGTCTGAAATGGGTGGTTAGTAGGGAAAGTCTGCTTGTCACCAATTATTCAACTGTTGTTGCTACCTTAATCCACTCTGCCAGATTAATACCAACATGAGGAAGTGGACAGTTTTACCCTGTGGTCCTTCTTTGCCTAACAAGAGCTCCACCTTGAAGCTGTAGGATGTGAAACCAGGAGGGAAGGATGGATTTGTGGTGTCAACTGTGGCACTGTATTCACTTCTAAAATGAATACATCATAGATTCAAATCCCAAGCCCAATACTTCAGTACGGAGGACTTTTAGATGAAATGTTAAATTAAGATCCCAACCATCAGTTTATGAATTTATGCATAGCAATGTCAGATGTACACTAATGAGAAAATACCCGGAGATAAACCATTTTATTGAGGTTGAATAATATATATTCTTCAATCACGTAACTAGAGAAAATGCCCCCTTCTTTGAAATCCATGGTGGCATCTTTTACATTCACCTGAGAGTGAAGATGAGGCCTCAATTTAACAGTTCATAATAATATACCTAGATGGAACAAAAGTGGGTATTATAAATATAACTGTAAATAACGATGACTTTAATCATTCAGTGACTAACATAACTAGCACAAGTAGTAAGTTGATGTACAATGGTATTGGAATAGGTTTGATGGGAGAGAAACTGTGGTGCAGGATGATGCTGGAACTGCATTACAAACTGACAGTCAATCCATTCTGTTATTATCCTCACAACATTCCCAACGTGGAGAAGGAATGAGAAATTCTGATGATGCGCCCGAAGTAAGAGGCCTTTCTTTCTCAAAGAGGCAGTTGTGGTCATTATTGGCAGGGACTTAACAGGATGTTGGCAATGTGAAAGCTGGCAGATGCAGCTGAGCTGCTGATTTGTACCATAATGTTCAGGCAGTGCAGTGTTGCCAAGAATTACTACAATTATCTGGTGACACGTAATGATTGAGCAGCATTGGAGTTCTAGGCTTACCGAGATAGAGATGATTATGGAAATGTCCTTTCTTGATTTATGATACAGACTATTTCTAAAGGGGCGAGCAAACTTTTGTGCAATTTGTCAATGTGTATATCCAAATAAGTTTAAATTAAATGACCAGTAAGATTTGTGCTATTGATTTTCTAATATTGCATGATTGTTGCTTTTAATAATATTGTTTCAAAATCCTCCATAAGAACATAAGATGTAGGAACAGGTGTAAACTATATGACTTCTTAATCCTATTTCACCGTTCAGTAAAATCATGGCTGACCTTTTGCATTAACTGCACTTTTTCATTCTGACTCCATGTCCTTTCATTTCATTTTTGCCCAAGAATCTATTGATTGCAGTTTTGAATATATTTTACAACTGACACAGCCACAGACCTCTGAGATAGAGAATTCCATATATCATCCCTCCTCATATCTGGAAAATCTTGCATCCCTAAAACTGGTTAATTTAATACCAGTGGTGAGTAAGGCTTTAGAAACAATATTCAGAGGAAAAAGATTAACAGGTACTTGGAGAGGTTTGAGCTAATTTTGGACAACCAGCACAGATACATTTATATACATACTTCCACTTTCCACTTGTCAGCCCAAGCTGGATATTGTCTATATCTCATTGCATTTGAACATGGACTGCTTCAGTATTTGAGGAGTCGTGAATGGTGCTGAACATTGTGCTATCATCAGCAAGCATCCCCACTTCTGACCTTATAATGGAGGGAAGGTCATTGATGAAACAGCTGAAGATGGTTGGGCCAAGGACAACACCTTGAGGAATTCCTACAGAGATGTTCTGGACCTGAGATGACTGACCTCCAATAACCACATTTTCCTATATGCCATGTGTGACTTCAACCAGTGGAGAGTTTGCCCCCTGATACCCAATGATTTCAGTTCTGCTAGGGCTCCTTGAAGCCATACTCAGGTGAAAGTGGGTTTGATGTCAAAGGGTTTCACTCTCACTTCATCTCTTGAATTCTGTCTGAACAAAGGCTGTAATGGGACAGAAGTAGTCCTGTTTGATAGCTTCACCAGGCTGAGACTCCATTTTTAGGTGTGCCTGATGCTGCTCCTGGCATGCCCTCCTGCACTCTCTATTGAACCGGAGTTGATCCCTGGCTTAATGATAATAATTGAGTTGGTTTTATGAATAGAAGAGAATAGGATAGAATAGAATAGTAATTTATTGTCACTTACAAAAAAATACAAGTGACAAGTGTTTAAGTCACCATACTCCTATGCCAGGCCAAGCAGTTGCAGATTGTGCTGGTATACAATTCTGCTGTTGTTGATGGCCTAGAGTGCCTCATGCAATGGATGTTGTTCATATGGATTTTAAGAAAGTATTTGACAAATCACATAAATGGCTGGTTGTCAAAATTTACGCTCATGAAATAGTTCAGTCAGTGTCAGTTTGGATGAAAAAAAACCTTAGGCTGAAAATGAGTCATGGTACATAGTAAAAACCAAAAGAACGGCAGGTGCTGTAAATCAGGAACAAAAACAAAGTTGCTAGAAAAGCTCAGCAGGTCTGGCAGCATCTGTGGAGGAGAAAACAGAGTTAACATTTCGGGTCCGGTGACCCTTCCTCAGAACACATGGTACATAGTGGTGCTTTTGAGACTGCAGAATACCAGAGAGTGACAATCCCCAAGGTGGTGCTTGGATTATATATGACATGGATATATATACATATTGTTATACACAAAAGACATGAATGTGGTGCAAAATTTCAAAATTTGCTAATGGTACCAAACTTATGAGTGGGCAGACAGTGAGGATTGTATCAGCAAAAGGACAAAGAAAGGCAAGCAGAGAGGGCATTTATCAATTAATACAGAATAATGTGAGGTAATGTAGTTTGGGAGAAGGGATAAGAAGAGGCAGTATACACTCAATGGTGCGATTCTAAAGGGTGTACATGAGCAGAGCATGAAAAAAGTTGCACACACAGATCTTTGAAGATGGCAATCCAGATTGAGACAGCAGCTAACAAAGCACATGATATTCATATATAGACTGATTGAGTATAAAGGCAATGAGGTTATGCTGAAGATTCATAAAATTCTAATGTATTACATCACATTCTGGTCACCATATTTGAGGAAGGGTGTGAGGGTCTTAAAGAGGGTGAAGATGTCTGATTTATCAGAATGGTACCAGGGCAAAAAGATTTTAGCGGCAATGTTAGATTGGAGAAGTTGGGGTTGTTTTCTTCGGGGCAAAGGAGCTTGATAGAAGATTTGATAGAGATGTGCAAAACAATGACAAGTTTAGATAGGGTAAACAAAAGGCAGCTATTTTGGTTGGGCTACCAGGATACAGCAAGGGAAGGGGTCTGACTGGATTACTCCGTAGACAGACTGCATTAATTCGATGGCCTCCTTCTGTGATGTTTAACTCTATGACTATGAAAATCCTCAGAGATCCCTGTAATCATCTAGCCCTAGACTCTTGACCATCCGTATGCCCAACCCTGACTTTCATTGTCAGACCATTAGTAGCTGTGCAGTCAGGGCCACATCTCTGTTATGACTTTCCTTAATATTTCTACCTCTTCAAAACTTTATGACATTATTAATTCCTTTAAGGCACTCCTTATGACTTGCCCTTTGATCAAAGAGTTTTGAGTCATTGGTCCTTATAGCTCCCTCTTTGGCTTGGTTAAATTTACTTTGTCTGTTTATGCTACTGTGACATTTTTGGACATTGTACTGTGTTAAAAATGTTATAAATCATTGTTGAGTTGTAGTTAGTAGGAATAAAGAGGGAAGATTGCTCTTTGTTGAGACTGACACAACATAACTGACATGCAAAAGTTAACAGCTGACTGCAAAATAAGAGTTTGATTAGGATTTCAGCTGTTAGAGTCTTAGAATCATAGAGTCATACAGGTGTACAGCACAGAATCAGACCCAACTCATCCATGCTGAACAGATATCCTGAATTAATCTAGTCCCATTTCATTTGGCCCATATCCCTCTAAATCCTTCCTATTCATATACCAAGCCAGATGTATTTTAAATGTTTTAATTGTACCAGTCTCCACAACTTTCTCTGGCAGATTGTTCTATACATGCATTGCCCTCTGTGTGAAAAAGTTGTCCCTCAGGACCCTTTTAAATCTTTGCCCTCTCACCTTATACTTACACCCTCTAATTTTGGACTCCACTACCCTGGGGAAAGGATCTAGGCTGTTCACCCTGTCTATGAACCTCATGATTTCATAAACTTCTGTAAGGTCAGCCCTCAGCCTCCAATGCTATAGGGACAACAGGCCAGCCTATTCAGCCTCTCCCTATAGCTCAAACCCTCCGAACCTGGCAACATCCTTGTAAATCTTTTCTGAACCCTTTCAAGTTTCACAACATCCTTTCGATAGCAGGGAGACCAGAACTGAACGCAATATTCCAAAAGTGGTCTAACCAATGTCCTGTACAGCTGAAACATGACTTCCCAACTCCAGTGTTCAGTGCACTGACCAATAAAGGCGAGCATATCAAATGCCTTCTTCACTATCCTGTCTACCTGCAACTCCACTTTCAACGAAATATAAATCTGCACTCCACTTTGTTCAGCAACACTCCCCAGCACCTTACCATTCAGTGTAAAAGTCCTGCCCTGATTTGCCTTTCTAAAATGCAGTACCTCACAATTATCTAAATTAAACTCCATCTGCCACTCCTCGGCCCAACAGCCCATCTGAACAAGGTCCTGTTGTACTCCAAGGTAACCTTCTTTGCTGTCCACTACACTCCCAATTATGGTGTCAGCTGCAAACTGACTAACCATATCTCTTGTATTCACATCCAAATCATTTATATAAATGCCAAAATGTAGTGGACCCAGCACCAATCCTTGTGGCACACCACTGGTCACAGTCCTCCAATCTGAAAAGAAACCCTCCATCACCACCCTTTTTCTCCTACCTTTGGGTCAGTTCTGTATCCTGATCAGTTATTTGGTCCTTTATACTAACGCCAGGACAGGTAATAAAGCAAGTAATTTGAATTAGAACCATCTTAGTTATAATTTAGAGGTATAGCAATTGTTACAAAACTCATTTCAAGAACAGATCAATCGGAAATTACATCCAAGGTGACTGGTAATCATCAAAATCCATCATCTTGCATACATGCTGAGAAATCCTTAGATGTAATATTAAAACACACCAAGACCGGTTTGATAAGACAATACAGAAAAATGCAAACTTATACATTGTTATAATAAGACAAGAAGTTGAAGCTTTTCATTTATACTCATCAGGACTAGGACACAAGAAGCAGACTTGAATAAAGGGACACCAATTTCATGAGAAGAGGGTGCTGATTTGCTGGGTCATCATTGAAATGGTGATGCAGCAAGAACAGTTAACTGCTAACCTTAGTTCTCAGGCTGGATAGGGGTCGTTGGTTGGGGTGTTGCCATGGGAATACAGCAAAGATTGGCACTCTCCCTGACCCCTTTTTGTTTCTATAAAAGACATGCAATGTATGTATGAATTCCTTTTGCCTGCATAAAACAGTGTCCTGTGTTGGAATATAGGTAACTTCTAGTATGTGCAATTCCTCACACTGTGAACCTGACTAATGATCTTGAAATGGTTTCTCATGTAATTCTTAGCAGAGTTTGGGTCATTTAATAAATGATTTCCAATAGCAGAATCACATCTGACACCACATATGACCAAATAGACAGTTTCCATGAGATCCCGTCTAGGCCCAAATCTTGCTAACATCTTTGTTGGCTACCATGAGAAGTACATTTTCCATTAAGTGGAACATCTTTTCCATTGTATATTTCTGAAATGTAGATGACATCTTCTTGATATTTGAATCAGCAGCTGCGTCAAGGCATTTCTTCACCAAGTTTTGTAAATGCCATCCTGCACTCAAATGTACCATTGAGATGGAGCAGTCAGACAAGCTCCCTTTCTTCAATGTATTTGTTGAGAAATGGATTCTCTACTATTTACTGAACACCTATTTCACTGGTCAATATATGGATTGGGATTCCTCCAGATCTGTGCACTACAAGATTATTGGCAACCTCATGAATAGGCCCAGTCATCAGCTCACAGTGTCAGTTTAATTCTGAGTTAAGTGATATCAAAACTAACCTGTGTCAAAATGGCTGCCCTAATCAAATCATCACTTACTGTATATCATGAAAATCATGAAAGGGCCTATGTCCACACTTCTTTCCCTGAGCAGCACCCAGTCAACCTCAGAATGGCCCGGAAGAGGAAGCTACCTCAAAAATGTGTGAATACTGTCTTACTCTGCTACTTTGCTGTCAAGCCCATGTATTTTTCTCCATTAACAGGTTGCTGCTATCAAGCCAAAAGGAGATTTGCCTACCACACAAATTAGTAATGAGATATATAAAGTTTCTGGTATGATGCCAGTTTTGTAGGCTGTACATCACAATGACTGGAGGACTGTATCAAACAACATGTTCCGTTGATCATTCACAGAGGGCAGCATGATGATCATGATCAACCAGAACACGTTTGCAAACATCTGAAGAATATGTCCACCATTAGCTGTGATTCTGCTATTGGACAGCATTTATTAAATGATCTGGACTCTGCTAACCAAAGACCTATTGACTCTGAACAGATGAACCAAAAACCAGTATGATTCCCAAAGTTGGCAAGACTTTTCTCAAAAACATAGATAGTCTGAACATCTCCTGGAAAGAATACCTTGTAGAATCATTTAACCATTACTCCACAGTTGACATGCACCTCAGTAGAATCCTGTAAAGTATAATCAGAAGTGAAATAGGCAATGAAGTTAACTGAAGTGCTAACTGTTGTGACTCGATGAAAAGCCACAAAGATACTGGACCTGACAATATTCCTGTTAAAGAACTGAAACACAACAGAGATATACTGGTCTCTTCTCAAAAAATTCTTTTTTTAATGAAGCTCTGGTAGAATTTAGAAATTCCAAGTGACCTTAGAGACGTCATGATTAACACATTTTTAAAGAAAGGAGACTAGTCAAAGTCTAGTATTCAGAGGCATATATACAAGCATATGAATTAGGAGCAGAAGTAGATCTTGGTTGCTCTGTTTGTATTTCAAATTTCACATTCCCATTTATCCCTGATAACCTTTGATTCCCTTGCCTAACAAAAATCTATCTACTGCCACAATTGAAAATGTTAACGATCCTGCTTCCACCACCTTCTGAAGCTAAGAAGCAAAGTCACACAATCCTCAGAGAAAATATTCTTGTCTCTATTTTAAAAGGGTGATGCTTAATTTTAAAACAGTGCTTCCTCGTTCTGTACTTACCCACAAGCGAAAATAGCACTTTCATGTCCACCTTGTCAAGACCAATCAGAATCTTATACACTTTAATCAGATCACCCCTCACTCTTCTAAATTCCAGCCTAAAAAGCCTAGTCCGCCCAACCTTTCTTCATAATACAACCAGTTCATTCCAGAAATCAATTTAGTGAACCCGCTACATACCAGCTCCGAAATATTCCTTAAATAAGGAATAAAGTTTCAAAAAAGCAGAGGCTGGCCCTCAAGTGTTGGCAATGTCCTTTCTAAGTTACTACTCAATCACCACTTGTCAATTGGAGAAAAGTTTCTTCCAGAGCTCTTTCATATGAACATAAGAAAGACAAGGGCTCCTTGTTGAGCTAATTGTGCCATCAATAGTTACGGGTGAGGTGCCAGACACTGGAGGGTGGCTAATTGGTGCCATTATTTAAGAAAGGTGGTAAGGAAAAGCCAGGGAACCGTAGACCGGTGAGCCTGATGTCAGTGAAGGATAAGTTGTTGGAGGGAATTCTGAGGGACAGGATTTACATATATTTGGAAAGGCAATGACTGATTAAGGATAGTCAACATGGCTTTCTGCATGAGAAATTGTGTCTTACTAATTTGATTGAGTTTTTTGAAGAAGTGACAAAGATGATTGATGAAGGAAGAGCGGAGGATGTTGTCTATGTGGACTTTAGCAAGGCATTCAACAAGATTCCACATGGTAGACTGGTAAGCAAGGTTAGAACACATGAAATAGCTAGCCATTTGGATACAAAATTGGCTTGAAGGGAGGAGACAGATGGTGGTGGTGAAAGGTTGTTTTTTGCACCGGAGGCCTGTGGTCAGTGGTGGGCTGCAAGGATCAGTGCTGGGTTCGTTGCTTTCTGGTATATATATGTAAAAGATTTGGATGTGAATATAGGAGGAATCGTTAATAAATTAGATGACACCAAAATTGGTAGTGTAGTGGACAGTGAAGATTACCTCAGGAGTACAATGGGACCTTGATCAGATGGGCCAAGGAGTGGTAGATGGAGTTTAATTTACATAAATGTGAGGTGCTCCATTTTCATAACGCCATATAGGGCAGGACTTATACACTTTATGGTAGGGTCCTGGGGAGTATTGTTGAACAAAGAGACCTTGGGATGCAGATTCGTAGTTCCTTGAAAATGGAGTTGCATGTAGACAGGATAGTGAAGAAGGTATTTGGTATGCTAGCCTTTATTGGTCAGTGCATTGAGTACAGGAGTTGGGATGTCAGGTTGTGGCTTTACAGGACATTGGTTAGGCCACTTTTGGAATACTGCATGCAATTCTGGTCTCCCTGCTGTTGGAAAGATGTTGTTAAACTTGAAAAAGTTCAGAAAAGATTTTACAAGGATGTTGCAGGGGTTGGATGGCTTGAACTATAGGGAGAGGCTGAGTAGGCTGGGACTATTTTCCCTATCGTGTAAGAGGCTGCGGGGTGACCTTATAGAGGTTTATAAAATTATGAAGGTCATGGATAGCGTGCATAGTCAAGGTCTTCTTCCCAGGGTACCAGAGTCCAAAACTGGAGGGCATAGTTTTAAGGTGAGAGGGGAAAGATTTTAAAGGGACCTATGGGGCAACCTTTTCACATGGCGGGTGGTGCATGTATGGAATGAGCTGCCACAGGAAGTGGTGGAGGCTGGTATGATTACAATATTTAAAAGGCATCTAGATGGGTACATGAATAGGAAGGGTTTAGTGGATAGGGGCCAAATGCTGGCAAACGGAACTGAATTAATTTAGGATATCTGGTCAGCATGGACAAGTTGGAGCAAAGTGTCTGTTTCCATGCTATACAACTCTATGACACTATGATATGCAGGAGTTAGCCATATGGCCATAAGACTGCCACGTTATTCAATAAGATCATGGTTTATCATCCTCAGCTCCACTTTCCCACCCTATCCCTTGACGTGTCAGTCCTAGATAAGTAAGTGATTGTATTGCTGCACCTAACTCAGGAGACAAAGATTCAAGCCCCACTCTGGTCTTGAGCATAAACACCAGGCTGACACTCCTGTGCAGCAGTGAGACAGTACTACACTATCGGAGGTGCCGTCTCTCAGATGTGATGTTAAAATGAGGCCACATCTGACCTTTCAGGCAGATGGCACAGTATCAAAGAAGAAAAGGGAAATTATCTCATGTCCTGACCAATATCTATTCCTCAATAAACATCACCATACAAAGATTATCTGATCATTATCAAACTGATGCACAAGAACATTGGCTGTGAAAATTAATTGCCGCACGCCGCTACCAATCTTAACTTACAGCAGTAACTACGTTTCACAAGTCCATCATCAAAACAGAGCATTTTCTACTGCATCCCCCTCATAGGCCACATTGCTGATTCCAGCAATCAAGCTGGGTAACTTTTGTTCCACATCTCTAAGGCAAGAATATAATTCTTTACAAAAGGAAACTGAACCTATAACATTCGATATGGGGGCTCACACAAGCCCTATGCTATTGCAGCATGAGTTGTTTACTCAAATATTCCAACCCATTCAGATTTGGTTCTGAAGAAGGATCGCTGGATCTGAGACGTTAAGTCTGCTTTCTCTCCACAGACGCTGCCACTCATGGAACTTACTTTCATGTGCATCAAAGTGTCATATATTCCTATATTAGACATCTCAGACATTCCCTATTTATTGGATTTAACATTATTTGTCCACAAAATCATTGCAAGGACATGTTCATATTTACCAATGATGCCAACAAGACATCTAAGTCCTTGGTGAAAAACAGGACAAAGTATCTCCTTAATCAATTGTGATTTAAGGATTGAGGAATCAAAAGAGGAATGGCCTAGGAGGAGATAATAGGAACTGCAGATGCTGGAGAATCCGAGATAACAAG
>JAHRHZ010000023.1:19432686-19560854 GCA_024137785.1 Ginglymostoma cirratum | reverse complement strand
CCCTATTTATTTCAGAACCCTCTTCCCCCCCCCCATTTCTGATGAAGGGTTTAGGCCCGAAACGTCAAGTTTTCCTGCTCCTATGATGCTGCTTGACCTGCTGTGTTCATCCAGCCCCATGCTTGTTATCTCGGATTCTCCAGCATCTGCAGTACCTTTTATCTCCACCACAGTGTGAATGAGTTTGGTGAACCTCAGCTGCACTTCCTCTCTGGAAAGGGTAAAGTTCGTTTTGCACCTCCATTCCTCCTATGAAAGTGGATCACTTCACACTTATTCACATTATACTCCAACAACAACATTCTTGCCCACTCAGCCCAGCCAAATCCCCTTCAAGCTTCTCTGCATCATAATACATAATCCTTCCTAGTTTTGTGTCATCCACAAATAAGCCAACACCTTAGATCTATGGTCTGAAGTCCTGCCACACTCAGTCATGAATGGGGGTCGTCAATTAAACAACTCATGGAGGAGAAGGCTCTGCAAATATGCCATTCTCAATGGTGGGAGAGCCTAACGCATCAGTGCAAATGTCTGAAGCATCTGCAACTATCTTCATCCAGAAGTATCAAGTGCATGATTCATTTCAGTGTCCTTTGGAGGTCCCCAGCATTACAGATGCCAGTCTCCAGC
Organism: Ginglymostoma cirratum; assembly: GCA_024137785.1. Taxonomy (NCBI): domain Eukaryota; kingdom Metazoa; phylum Chordata; class Chondrichthyes; order Orectolobiformes; family Ginglymostomatidae; genus Ginglymostoma; species Ginglymostoma cirratum. The sequence continues at coordinate 19,560,221 of JAHRHZ010000023.1, read as the reverse complement.
TAATTATATTCACACCATGTGATATCAAGAAAAGGCAAGAGGAATTGAATACTGCAAAGGCAATGGGCCCTGACACCAGACTGGCAATATTACTGAAGATGTGTGCTCCAGAACTTGTTAAGCCTCTAGCCAAGCTTTCTCAATATAGCCACAAGCCTGGCATCTGCCTGACCATCTGGAAAGTGGCCCAGATGTGTCTTATACACAAAAGAAAACGATAAATCCAATTACTGTCCTATCAACCTACTCTTGATCATCGATAAGGAGTACCTTCACTGGAGTTTAGAAGAATGTTTCTCATAAAAACCCATAAAATTCTAATGGGACTGGACAGATAAATGCAGGAACGATGACCAGGGAGTCCAGAATCTTGGGTCATAATCTAAGGGGTAGGCCATTCAGGATTGAGATGACAAGAAATTTCTTCAGCCATAAGGTGGTAAGCTTACGGAATTCTTTGCCTCAGAAAATGGTTGATGCCAAAACATTGAATATTTTCAAAAAGGAATTAGATATAGTTCTTAGTGTTGAAGGGATCAAAGGGAATCAGGCTAAAGCGGGAACGGGGTACTGAGTGGGATGATCAGCTATGATCACATTGAATGGCAGGGCAGGCTTGAAGGGCCACATGGCTTACTCCTTTTCGTTATATTTGTGAGAATTCCAGGGGCTGGGGTGAGGTGAGAATGACTACTTTTGAAATCATTTGACAGAATTTGGCAGGAGCACAGCAAAATTAGAGCCAATGGAAATTAGGCAGAAAAGTCTCCCCTGGTTGGAGTCATACTGCTGTGATTATTGGAGGTCTGTCATCTTAGCTCAAGGACATCACTGCAGGAGTTAGTTAGGGTAGCGATCTAGGCCCAAGCATCTTCAGCTGCTTCAATGATCTCCCTTCATCATAAGGTTAGAAGTGGGAATGTTTGCTGAAGATTGTACAATGTTCAGCACCATTTGTGATTCCTCAGTTACTGTAACAATTCACGTCTGAGTGCAGCATGACCTGGATGAATCCAAGCTTGGTCTGACAAGTGACAAGTAACTGACAAGCGCCATGCAATGTCCATTTCCCAACAAGAGAGAATGTAACCATCACACCTTGACACTCAATGGGATTACCATCACTGAATTCTCTACTATCAACTTCCTGGGGGTTGCCATTGACTGGAATATATGTCATGAATTGGATATATATATTGTGGCTACAATAGCAGTTCAGAGGCCAAGCATCTTGCAGCAAGTAACTTACCTCCTGACTGCCTAATGCCTGTCAACCATCTAAAAGGCAAAAGTTAGGAGTGTAAAGAACCCTCTTCCCCTCCCCCATTTCTGATGAAGGGTCTAGGCCCAAAAACGTCAAGCTTTCCTGCTCCTATGATGCTGCTTAGCCTGCTGTGTTCATCCAGCCCCACACCTTGTTATCTCGGATTCTCCAGCACCTGCAGTACCTTTTATCTCTGATCTGTAATGGAACATTCCCCACTTGACTGGATGAATGCAACTCCAACAACATTCAAGAGTCTTGACACCATCCAAGACAAAGCAGCTTGCTTGATTGGTACCACACCCTCAAACATTTGCTCCCTCCCCCACCAATATACATCAGTAGTAGGGTATACCATCTGCAGAAATTTTCCAAGGCTCCTTAGACAGCATCTTCTAGACCCATAACCTATACCACATAAAAGAGTAATAGATACAGCGAATCACCATCACCTGCAAATACTCCTCCTAGCCACTCACTATCCTGAAGTGATAGTTCAGGATATCACTTGATATCCTCGCCATTCCTTCAGTGACACTGGATCAAAGTCTTGGAACTCTCTCTCTGATGGTATTGTATGTATGGCTGCATCAAATGGACTGCAGTGGTTCAAGGAAGCACCTCACCGTCACCTTTTCAAAGGCAGCTAATGCTGGCCCAGCCAGAGACAGCCATTTCCTATGAATACATTTTTTCAAAAACTGATTTGCCACCTCACCTTTTGAGAGTAGTTAAGGATGGACAATAAATGCAGAGCTAACCGGTGACAGCCACATTCTATGGCTGAATAAACTTTAAAAAAAAAATTGAAGTCAGGAAAATTGCTGTGTAGTAACATCAGAAGCTATGTGGTACTAACCACAGTTGGATTTCAGTGTTTGCTACCATTGTGATCTTGATTGAATGAAGTTGTCATTCATTGGTTGGAATGATTTATTCTTGAAGTAAATTATTTCAGCTCATTACTTTAAAAAAACACATGGGTAAACTTGCAAATTGCAAAGATATAAAATATGATTCTAATAACAGTTTATTCAATATGTCTGGAACTCATGATGATAAGAATAGTGAAATAAAATATTTGCATCATGACTGGCATTGTACTGTGGGACATGAAGAATTGATTCTTCACCTCCTCTGGACAACGTAATTTCTTACTTTTTTTGATGTTATCAGAAAAACTTTGCTTTCATTCATTTAATCTCCCCATTCAAGTTATTGATATAGATTGTAAATAGTTGATGTGCAAGCACTGATCCCTGTAACACTACACTACTTACAGCTTACCAACTTGAAAACACCCAGTTATCCCTAGTCAATGCTTTTCTCCATGCTAATATGTTACCCCTTACACCGTGCACTCTTATTTTATGTAGTAACTTTTAATGTGGCATCTTATCAAATGTCTTTTGGAAATCCAAGAACAGTACACCACATCTGCTACTTTCCCTTTATTCATCATGTTATTTCCTCAATAAACTCCAATAAAAAGTGAGTGGATTTGGACAGTTGGTCTGTACATGCATTATAAAAGTATTATATAATTAGTCCTAGAAGCCTGCTCAGTGTTGCAAATTTTCTAAAATGGCACTCTGTGGAGTATATTGATCAACTCTATATCAACCATAATTTCTGGATAGGGTGTGATTCTACAGCCTTCCAGTCGCCAACGGTCCCTCCATTTATTTAGACAGCACCAGGACCGATGCATGCTGGCTTGCCCATGCCACTGGCTGGGTTCTTTCATAGCCAGGAAGTCCTGGAATGGGGGCTGAACATACAGTTTTCCCTAGTGGCAGGAGAACCGCGCACCCTGTCACTCCAGCTCCAAGGTGACAAATGTGACCAGGGGTTCCCGTGGCACAATATTAGTGTCCCTACCTCTGACCCAGGAGGCCTGCTGCAGAGGTGTGTAAGTTAATGTCTGAACAGGGTGGTCAGAAAATATCTACAATTGTGACTATACTTTAAAAATTAATTCATTGGCTGTAAAGCACTTAGAGATAATAATGGTTGTGAAAAATGTTTATATAGATGCAACTCCTTGCTACATTTTGGCATCTCGTGAGATCGTGCAAGAGATAGAAATACAAATTTAGTTCACATTACATAAAAACGATCCATAAATATAGACTCTACAAAGTGCCAAAGCAGAAAATTTGCAAAACTAAGCAAGTTGACTACTAGACAACTCTTTGAAAGTCTTGGCATAGGCAAAACAACTGTCCGAATGGGTACATTTTGTAGTGAATCTAAGGCACGATGATGTAACTGCACGCGTCTTGAATCTCGCAGTTTTGTCGACAGATTGGAAAGAGAGGAGCCGGGATCTGCTGTCTCTGTCTAATCTGGTTGCTGACATCCCTGTTTCAGCAAGACTTTTTTTTAATGATGCAGCGTATACGTTTATCCCAAGCTGTGTAAATGCTGCTTTTTTTAGGTCTTGCGTCAGGGTTATCTTCTGATTAGGTAGTTCGCCTCGCTGCTGGCTTTTCTTTCTGCTTTGGAAGGAAATTCCGGACTGGGAGAGCCTATCCAATGTCACACTGCCGAATAGGATTCCCGGGAGCGATCCAGTCTTCTGGTCAATACATAGCTCAGCTTAACGCCATGACCATAACGGCCATGTGGTGAAGATGAAAGCCACATTGATCAAACTTGACTGTTTCCAGCATTCTCTGCGCCTCTATGTGTACGTTCCACATAATTGCACCACTCCACGATAATGCTCCTTGTACTTCTATTTAACGTGTATAATTGCCGTCGTTTAATTCCGGACAAGAATACTGAATATTGACATGTATGTTTTGTCAACTGAACACGATCCGGAGCAGATCAGTTAGGAACCCTTTTCAACCAATGTATCCCAAACCGCTGGTATGAGATTGTAGTGTGCAAATACTGGCATCCGTTTTCTGGCAGAATGGTATCCCTGAGTTGGAAGTTTCGCTCTTATCCGTTTCCCGTTCGTCTTATTTTGCACTCAGCAGACTACATAAACGAATATGCTAAACTTACAGGGTTTTGCAATTGGCGCCTTACAATCATTGATTCAGATTAACCGGACTGACCACAGCAGGTGGTCCAGTTGCATGTTTCTGGCACCAGTGGTCTACTCAATTCTAAGCATAACAACCACACCCCCTTCTTAGCCAGAGTGTGTTGTTTACATGATAACAAGTAGTTTACAATTTGTCCTTGGGGCTCTTGTGGTGCAGTAGTAGTGTCGATCAGGGTGCAATGCATCATGTTAAAACACATCTGAACAGGCTCATTAAAAATAACTACAATTTATCCCACAAACTGATCCAGGGATTCTACCAAGAATGAGGAAGAAGGAGGAGTTCGGGTTGAGGAAGGGAAGGATGGGGTGAGCCTAATTGCAATTTAACTTGTTCCTGTTCATCCCAGAAAAAGTGCAGTTATGTCACACACCTTAGTTTGTGACACAGTGATTACCTTGTCTTGGTAGTATGAGGCAATACAGCCATGGGCAGTGGGCAAGATCATCACTTAGGCTGTTTTCTAGTTTATTCCTGAAATTCCATAGTATTGGCAGCATGTGATGGTTGAACCTAAATACCATGTTTTAAATTACTCAAAATTAGCATAATTGCAAACAGAAACTTCCAATATAATTACATAATTACAGGTTTTCTTTGGCTGAATTTACAGAATGCAACTGATAAACAGCATTGAATTATTATCAGGATTACTGGAACAGTAGTTTGTGGCTAAAATTGTCAGTTTTTCCTTATGCCTACAGAACATTATGGGTTGCTGTGAATATTTATTAGCACTTTCTTGCAGAACTAGATTGTCACATTGTTTGGAATTGTCTATTAATCCCTTTTCCAGGTCAAACATTAATCTTTTTCTCACAGTTTATACTGCCACTGTCCTCTCCAACTCAATCCAGTTCACAAATCTTCTTTTGGCAGTCCCATTAGAACACACCAGCACATTTCTGCTTTCCACTTCAGGTGGTTAATTTTCTCCATTCTTCTAGGACAAAAACATGCATTCCCTGTTTCTCAAGTTACAATGTCCTTCTTCTCCCATTCCAAACAAGCCCTAACAATTTCCCACTACTCTCAAATTCATTTTGGCATCCTTTTCCTGATCCCAATCCATGATAGTACTCTTCTGCTCTTCCCTTACTCCTTCTCAATTTCACATTCGTATTCTTCCCCTTCTTTCTATTGTGTGGCTGACTGATCATATTCAATTCAAGTTCAATAGTGTGCATCTTACACATGCAATAATCATGTCATTAAATGTTATTGTCTTCCACTTATTGTGTTGGAAATTACTGATAGTTGTTTCAGCTTTAATTATGTTTGATTTCCAGGTTAACTGGCCTCTCAATGTATGGACACATCATCCTTCGATGACAACTTTCTTTTGTGCCAGCTGCTGCCTGGCAACTGTGACTTTAATTACCCTGATATATCAACTTAGACTCTTAGAGTCATACAGCACGGAAACAACCCCTTCAGTCTAACTCATCCAAGCCAAGCAAATTTCCCAAACTAAACTAGTCCCGCTTGCTGGCATTTGGCCCATGTCCCTCTGTTCATGTACCTATCCAAATGTCTTTTAGATATTGTAACTGTACCTACATCTAGCACTTCCTCTGGCACTTCATTCCACATATAAACCACCTTCTGTATGAGAAAGTTGCCCCTCAGGTCCCTTTTAAACCTTTCTCCTCTCACCTGAAAAATATATTCCCTAGTTTATAACTCCCCTACCCTAGGAAAAAGACCTTTGCTATTGACCTAATCTATGCCCCACGTGATTTTATAAACCTCTATAAGGTCACTCCTCGACCTCCTACATTCCAGTGAAAGACGTCTTAGCCTACCCAGCCTCTCCTTATAACTCAAACCCTCCGTTGCTGGCAATATCTTAGTAAATCTTTTCTGAACCCTCTCCAGTTTAATAATATCCTTCCTATAGCAGGACCAGAACTGTACACTGTACTCCAAACTAGCCTGTACAACCTCAACATGATGTCCCAACTCCTTTACTCAGTGGTCTGAGCAATGAAGGCAAACATGCTAAATGCCTTCTTAACCTGTCTACATGTGATGCAACTTTCAAGGAACTATGTACCTGAGCCCCTAGGTCTCTCTGTTCAACAACACTACCAAAGGCCCTACCATTAACTGTATAAGTGATGCCCTTGTTTGTTTCACCAAAATGCAATACCTCACATTTATCAAAATTAAACTCCATCTGCCACTCTTCAGCCCGCTGGCCCAAATGATCAAGATCCCTTTGCAATCTTAGATAACCTTCTTCACTGTCGTCTATACCACCAAGGAGGCCTATTCTCTCCCTGTTTGATCTTTTGCTCTTAATGTACTTGTAGAATCTCTTTGGATTATCCTTAACCTTATCTGTCAAGGCTTTCTCATATCACATTCTTGATTTCCCTCTTAAGAATGCCCCTACACTCCCTATACTCTTCAAGAGATTCATTTGATCCCAGTTGTCTATATGACTCCTACTTATTCTTGACTAGAGCCTCAATATTTTTATTCATCCACTGTTCACTATTCTCACCAGCCTTACCCTTCACTCTAACAGGAACATAATTCTTTTGAATTCTTGTTATCTCATGTTTGAAAGCCTCCCACTTTACCTGCAAACAGTCTACTCCAATCAACTTTTGAAAGTTCCTGTCTCATACCATCAAAATTTACCTTACTCCAATTAAGAACTTTAATATTTATACAAGGCCTATCCTTTTCCATAACTATTTTAAAACTAATGGAATAATGATCTCTGGTCCCAAAGTGTTCCCCCAATAACACTTCAGTCAGTTCCTCTGACTTATTTTCCAACAGAAGGTTATGTTTTGCTCCTTCTCTAATATTAATAAAGAATTTTTTTCTTGAACACATTTAACAAATTCCTCACCATCCAAGCCCTTAACACTAAGGCAGTCCCAGTCTATGTTGGAGAATTAAAATCCCCTACTATTACAACCCCATTATTCTTACATATATCTGAGATCTCTCTACATATTTGTTCCTCAATTTCCTGCTGACTATTGGGGGGTGGGGGGTGGGGGGTCATCTGCCTTACCTGTAAGACCGCTTGCATTGAAACAAATGCAGTTTAATTCTTCAGAATTACCTCATTTTCTGACATGCTGTTGTCTGCCTTTTCAAATTAACTTGCTCTTTTTTAATTCAGAACCATCCTCACCTACCTTTCTATTCTCACAACTACTTAGGGATCCCTCCACCTCCCTTCCCCTTCCCTACTAGTTTAAAGGATCCCAAATAGAACTAGCACCTCTCCCCGCCAGGATATTGGTTCCCCCTCCAGCTCAGGTTCAAAAGGGACAAGTTTCACAGGTCTTTTCTGCCCCAGATGAACTCCCAATGATCCAAAAATCAAAATCCTTGCCCACTGGACCATCTCTTCAGCCATTCACCTGCCCTGTCTTCTTTTTCCTATTCTCACTAGCACATAGCACTGGGAGTAATCTAAGATTCTGCTTTTTAACTTCCTACCTAACTTCCTATATTCACATTGCGAAGCTTCAACCCTTTAGTAATTGTTTTTAAATTATGAATCTTCTGCAAGGTTTACAATCTCATTCAGATATTCAGCAATGATCCTTGAGATTTTGCACCTGAAACATGACTGTTTTAGTTATAGTCACTATGTAAGCCATTGACTTGCTTGAGGCTCACTCTCAGGAATAGTGTTACACTTTGCACAACAGAATGAGAAGTTGGGCGTGTGCAAACAAATTCTCATTCAGTTAGCTCTCATTTTCACATGACTCATATGGGCAGAAGGCATATGGGCAGATTCTGACTGTTGGTTAGGCACATGGCATGATAGACAAAGTCTGCAGAACTAAACCTACATGTTGCATAGGCATAGCATTAAAGGACCCCTTTCACTTGCTCTAATGATAGTCCCACCTGTATTCCTTTGCTGTTTTCGCCATTGGAGAGCAAAAGCTACATAGAGGAAATGGAAGGTTGAGTGATACTGAATGCACAGTGTAGCATATTTGCTAAGGGCCACAAGCACAGTGGAGATGAGATTCAGGTGAACACAACCCTTTCAAAATGAGACTATGTGGCTAGTATTTAATGATACCCATCAAATGATTTTACATTCAGCATGTTTATTTACCTTTCTTTGGCAGACCAGGACATTTATGCTCAAATGACCAGCTACGCTACAGTTTTAGTAACTGTCTCTGAAGAATGCAAATGTGTAAACCATTTGATTAGGTTCTGATTGGGTAGGACCAGAAGAAATGCGATAAGGATGGAACAGGAACACAACACAACAATAAGATTACGATAGGTCTGGCAGCATCTGTGAAGAAAAAAATCAGAGTTAGTGTTTCGGGTCCGGTGACCCTTCCTCAGAAGCTTCCTTGGACCCTTCTGAGGAAGGTCACTGGACCCAAAATGTTAACTCTGATTTTTTCTTCACGTAAGCTACCAGACTTGGTGAGCTTTTTCAGCAACTTTGTTTTTGTTCCTGATTTACAGCATCCGCAGTTCTTTTGGTTTTTAATAAGATCGCAACTCTTATTTTTGTCTAGTGTTAGCTTAGTCCAACCATCAGTTGAACAGCTACGAGAAGAAATTACAGACCAGTATATTTTTAAATCTCAAAATGATGTCTCAGTTGCAGATACAAAGGATCCAAATTCAGATAAAGAGCTAGGCAATCATTGGTACTGCATAAATTTACACATTGTTGCCTATGGAGTCACTGTAATCACCACACTGCGCAGTGCCAAATCAAAAACTTCTCTGCTGCTGTGATTCTCAGCAAGTGTCTGCAGTTTGTTTGCCTCATACAAATGAGGCCCAAGGTACAATATCATGTGTTCCTTATGCCTATCCCTGGCACAGACATCATTTTCTTTTTTTTCAGATCCAGCTTATCAATTTCTTGGCTTACTTCTCTAAATGTTGAATCTTAAGTATGCCACTTTCTCTCCTGGTACAAAAAAGCAGGGGTAATAGTAAATAGCATGGTGGATTGAAAAACTCTTCAGGGCACACAGAGCGGTGAAGATACAATTTAATGTAGAGGATTGTGAGGAAAAACAGAAAAAAATTGGCAGTATAGACTCAATAAAATAACATGGAGAAATGTGGATGAATAGGGAAACCCAGTGGCCTGAATATATAATTTTCTGAAAGTGTGACCAAAGGGAAGTAAAAGCAGTTTACTTTTTTAAAAGAAATAGCAGCATATAATACAACTATAAGATAATTGTTAAGCAACAGTTGTAAAGTCTTTTGCAGGTTCTGCACGTATTATAGAAAAAACATAAAACTAAGATACAATTGGTTCTGCGAAAATGCAATAGTTGCGTTCCTGTGCAACATCGTGTTATAGAAATAAAGGGGCCTATGGGAGAAGCGGGGTTAGGGGCAGACCACCAAAAATTATCACTCAAAATTGCTCAAAAATCACTCAAAAGCCTAACACAAAGGATAGCACTGTTTGAATAAATGTTTAATTAATATCTAATAATGAAGTAAAAGTAAATTTAACACCTTACCATGAAAAAATGTCAAGATGATTTAATGGGGGAGGAGGTTGTGGTTGCTGTGTTGTTAATGCAGGGGCTGAGGGTTGTCATCATCATCATCATCATCAACACCTTCAGGTGCAGTTGCGGTTGCAGGATTAGGGAGAAAAATTGCTAATCCAGAAGTAGATGGCTGTGGTTCACTGTCTTCTAACTGTTTCTTCGGGGATGGCTTAAAAAAGACATCCAGTTTTTGCTGCTTTGCCCTATTTCTTCTTTCATGAAGAAGCTGTACATTTGGTGCCAAATAAGATCTTATTTCCACAAACTGCTACCCTGCTGTGTCTGTGTTCTGCATTGTAATTGTTGTCCTCTCAGAGCTGCAACTGCTTCTCAATTTCCCTCAGGATAGAAGACAAAACAGAAGAGGAACTCTCTCGTGGTGCTGCATTCTGGACTTCATCTTCTTCATCCTCATCTTCCACTTCCCCCTCAATGACTAGTTGTTGTAAATCAGCTGTAGAGAGGTCTTCACAGTGGGACTCAAACAGCTCTTCAACATCCTCACTCTCCACTCTTCAAATTGCGTTAGACCCAACACAAGTTCCTGTTTTAGAAATAGTATTTCCCTATTTGTCAATTGCATTATAGCCAATTTGTGTTGCCAGAACGTGCGTTATAGCAGAACCAACTGTACACCATTTAGGGTTTGAGGATTTCAGTATCAGCAGGAAACCAATCATGATAGACATTAATTGACGAGTGTGTGACTCTATGATCTGACACCCAGCCTCTAGATTTCATCTTATAGCAGTTATTCTGCAAAATCTTGGAGTTTTTTCATCAGCTAGCCTCTTCAGCATTGTGGAATCTGTGTGCAGAATAACATACCAGTCACTGTGATATTCAAACTGTCCAAATCAGTTACAAAGTTTGCTTATAATTGTTGTTTAAACCAAATCCTTGTGTCAGGGATTGAGTTTGTCTTTTCCAACTGGATAAAATGGGAAAATTCATTCACCTTCAGTAGTGTTGTGTAGATCTTGACAGGATCTGCTACTATAATCTGAACTGTTTAGTGCAATACAGTTCCACAATCCAAATTTAGGTATTGTTCATTATTAGGAATAAACAACTACTAGGATTAGAGACGGTGGTAAACATTAAGACTGTTCCATGTTGAGAAGTTACAGTGAACTTTTAAGGTATCATTCGGCTTTCTTGACGAATATTTCTAGAATGGTATCATAGAATTTTATAGCACAGAATGAGGCTGTTTCATCCGTCTAGACTGTGCTGGTTCTCCGAAAGAACAATTTAGCTAGTGCCATTCCCCTTTCTTTTCCCCACAGCTCTGCAAAGTCTTTCCCTTCATTTGCTTTTCTGAAACCATGATTGAATCTCCCTCTTTTACCCTTTCAGGCAGTGTAACTTCAATCATAACCAGTGCATAAAAAGGCTTTCCTCAGATTGGCACAAGAACAAAAGGCAATCACCTTAAATCAATGTCCTCTGATTAATTCCAAAGTTCTGTACTCAGCAGACAATATATTTAAACTGAGCAGCTTTTAGTCTATAAAGTTCAGTATCATGTTGAGCTATTCCTTACCCATTAGGCCATTCGTGTAAGTATTTTGAGATTATTTTAATAAACAGACATTATGTGCATTGATTAATTCTATCACATTTAGGCATTCCACCCTCCCAACTACTTGCTTTACAGAGTACTTGATCACTTTAAGTACATCCCACTGGAAATGGTTAGCAAATTCTGCCATTTTAAGTGAACAGTGACAGAAAATCTCTTTTGATGCAAGACTCAGTCTTGAGAAAGAGCAACCATTTTTGGCCACCTTATGAAACGTTCGTGGTACAACATCAAGCTGGCTGTTAGGACGAAGGTGCCAGTTTGAGGTCTGTGTTCTCAGCATAACTGTTCTTCTATGTCTGTGAAACATGGATGTCTCACGCCATCGTGAGAGGAAGCTCAACAACTTTCACCATTGTTGTTTATACTATATTCTAGGCATTTTAAGGAAGGACAAAAATCACAAAATGTGGCAGTCCTCTCAAAGGCAAATCTCCCAAGTTTATCAAGCCGAGGCAACTTCCCAGGCAGTCACATTTGCAGGACGGAAGACAGATGTATGACCAAGGATTTTCTGTTTGATGAGGTAGTCAGAGCCAGAAGACCAGTAGGACGTCATTAACTCCGCTTCAAGGATGTTTGCCAGTATGACATGAAGGTTCTAAACATTAATTTTTGCCCCTGAGAGATACTAGTCAGTGACAGAGTGAAAAGATTCAAAAGGACTGAATTAATCTCCAATTGGAGAGGCAAGGATTAACCCAAGATAGTAAGCTTGGTTTTTCAGCAGGGGACCATGTTTGACACATTTGATTGAGTTTTTTGAGGAGCTGACTAAATGTGTGGATGAAAGTATGCAGTTGCTATTGGGGAATTAAGGAAATGAAATGGCTACATCATTTATGGGGCGACACGTACCACTAAGACGCTGACACCAAAAACAACCCATGAAGACACCTGACAACTACTTAAGTGAAGGCATTGCCAGAAAGAAATAGAAGGATAGATATGCAGACAAATTTCACAGAAATGTAAAAATGATTGGACAAGAATAGCACAGGATTTCAACTTACTCGATATTAAGTGGGATAATCAAAATGTGAATGACTTGAAGGGGTAAATTCTTCAAATGTATCCAGGAGAGCTTTTTAATTCAGCATGTGGGAAGTCCTACAAGAGATGGGGCAGTGCTCGTTTTAATTGTAGGGAACAAAACTAGGCTGTGGTAGAAGTGTTGGTGGGAGAGCATTTCAGTGATAGTGATCATAACTCACTAAGATTACAAGTCATAGGAAAGGACTAAGATGGATCAAAAATAAAAGCTTCGAATTGGGGAAAAGCCGATCTTAACATGATAAAACAGGATGTTGTCAAAGTGGACTCAAAGCAGCTACTTGCAGGAAGATCCACATACAAGCAGTGGAAGACTTTCTAAAAGAAATAGTGAAAATGCAGGGCCAACGTGTTCTCATAAAGGTGAAGAGTGGGACCAAAAATTCCAGAGAACCCTGGGTATCGAAGAATGTGCAGGACTGGATAAGAAAAAAAGGGAGGCTTATGGTAAATATTGAGGGCTCAGAATACCAGAAGCCCTAAGTGTTTAGAATGTGTAATGGGTTACATAAAAAGAATTAGAAAAACAAACAGGGGCATGAAAAACTATTATCAGGTAAAGTAAAGGAAAACCCAAAGGCATTTAGTAAGTATAATAGGGGTAGAAAGATAACCAGGGGAAAAGTGGGGCCCACTAGGGATATAAGTGGCAAACCATAGGTGGAGCCAGAAAACATAGGTAAAGTTTTAAAATAATATTTTACATCTGTTTTCACAATAAAGAATGATATAGAGTATTGAAATCAGTGTAGAGGACTGAGATATACATGAACAAATTGGATCATGAAGTAGGAAGTTATAGCGGTTTGGTTTCCCAGGCTGCCATGAGGGCCAGGGAGGAGATTGCAGCACTCTGATGTTAATTTTCAAATTCCTCTTCAGTTACAGGAGAATGCCAGATGATTAGCTGCCTTTCAATGTGGTATCATCATTCAAGAGGGGTGTTAGGGATAAACTACAGACTTTAGCCCAATGAGTATATGATCAGTGGAAGGAAACTATTGGAAAAGATTTAATGGGCTGAATCAATCTCTAGTTGGCGAAGTAAGGATTGATCCATATAGTCAGCATGGCTTTGTCAGGAGGACACCATGCCGGACAGGTTTGATTGAGTTTTTTTAAGGAGGTGACTAGATAAATGGATGAGGGTAATATAGTGGGTGTAGTCCATATGGACGTTGGAAGAAGCTTTTCACAAGGTTTTGCATAGGAGACTGGTCAGGAAGGCAAGGCCCCTTGGAATTTGGGGCAACTTGGAAAACGGGACTTAAAATTGGCTTATTGACTGGAGGGTTAGGTGCTGGTTGAAAGTTGTTTTTCTGATTGGAGGGCTAGGTCCAATGGCTTTCTGTAGGGTTCAGTGTTGGGTCTTTTGCTGTTTATAGTGTACATTAATGATGTGGACATGAATGTAAAAGGTTTCATCAATAGGTTTACATATGAGACAAAGATTGGTGGCATGGTAAATAGTGAGGAGGAAAGCCTTAGACTACAAGATAATACAGACAGACTGGTCAGATGGGCAAAACAATGGCAAATGGAATTTAATCCTGAAAAGCGTGAGGTGATGCATTTCAGGAGGACTACGAAAGCAAGGGAGTACATGTTGAATGGGGGAGGCGATGACCTAGCGGTATTATTGCTGGACTGTCAATCCAGAGACCCAGATAACGTTCTGGGGACAGCGTTCGAATCCCACCATGGAATTTAAATTCAATAAAATATCTGGAATTAAGAATCTAATGAGGCCCATGAATCCATTGTAGATTGTTGGGAAAAATTCATCTAGTTCACTAATGTCCTTTAGGGATGAAAACTGCTGTCCTTACCTGCTCTGGACTATGTATGACTGCAGACCCACAGCAATGTGATTGACTCTTAACTGATCTCGGGTATTTAGGGATGGGCAATAAATGCTGCCTAGCCAGCGATGCCTTCATCCCGTTAATGAATAAAGAAATAGCAGGATCCTGGAAGTACAAAGGGTCAGAGGGACTTTGATATGAATGTCCACAGATCCTTAAAGGCAACAGGACAGATGGATAAAATGGTTAAGAAGGCATATGAGATACTTGCTTTTATTAATTGAGACATTAAACAGAAAGGCTAGGAGGCTTTGGACCAATATGTCAGTTCGGCTTTGCTGAAGTAGTGTGTGCAGTTCTGTTCGGCATAATATCAGGAAGAATGTGATTGCAGAGGAGCTTCCTCCTGCAGGAAAGATGTGCCTGGACAGGAGGTTCACCTGGATGTTGTCTAAGCTAGAACATTTTAGCTATGAGACTAGATTGGCTGGAGTTGTTTTCTTTAAAAGCAGAGAAGGCTGAGGGGGTACCTAATTGAATTTTACAAAATTCTGGGGGACATATACAAGATAGACAGGAAGAAAAATTTCCCTAGAAAAGGTGTCAATACCCAGGAGGTGTATAAGGGTAGCAGGCTTAGAGGGGAATAAGGGAAGATTTCGTTTTACCCAGAGGGTGATGGGTATTTGGAACTCATTGTTCGAGAGAGTGGTTGAAGTGGGAATTATCACAGCATCTAAGAAGTATTTAGTTAGTCGCTTGAAGCAGCCTTGCATACAAGTCTATAGGCCAAGTGCTGGAAGATGAGACTAGTGTATGTAGGTGCTTGATGACCAGTGATTACACGATCACTTGAAGGGCCTTTTTCCATGCTGTAAGCTCTGACTCTATAACTTGTGGATGAACCTGCTGCTGACAAGTTTGTCTCTTCAGCTATCGGAGTAAGATCACCATATGAAGCTACCCCATTCCCAATGGATTTCATTTGCTGCATGGCATCATGTTATGTAGATGGTACAAATTTGACGATAAGTTGGATAAAACTGATCATCATCATGTTGTTGTGTAAACAAAATGTCTTTTTTGCTGATTGTGTGTATGATTTTGTATTTAGGAATAATTCTTCAAATGTTTTCTGTAAGCCTTTTACAAACTTTTAGCTTAGAGTACTTAGTATATTGGATGACAGATATAGTATCTGTGTTTCTGACACCTGCTTGATTCAATGTGAGCTATAAATACTTTTTAAAAGCTCTTGAGCATGCCCACATACAATACTAAAAGAAAAGAAACAGTATTCACTAACATACTCCTTTAATTTAAATAAATACAATACATATCATGTGCCCATCCTTATTGCTATACCTTTTGCAATGTTACATACATGTCCCTCAGCAATGCCTGATCACATTATAAACTTAAAGTAATTCTTAAAACAAAAGGATTGGAGAACTGGAAGTTTAAAGGGATGAAGTACTGCACTTTCGTTTTTCAACGTTTATGCAGGAGAAAGCCTGACTTGCAAACTGAAGTGTCTGCCGACACACAGAATACAAGGATATAACCAAACATAATCACCAGCAGCCCCTCTGCTATTACTTTGCTGTAGTTTGCTGCCCCTGTCTGGACACATCTCCCTGTACATTTAAGCTAACTTCAATGCCCAATACCTTGCAAGCTGATGCAGTCATTAAATACAAAAAACTTTGTAAAAATGCAAACTAGCTTCATTCATGAAGCATTGTAAAGCTATTTTACAGCCAATGAAATACTTCTAAAGTAAAATGACTGCTGTAATGTAGAAAAAATGGCAGCCATTAAAAAATGAGAATGGCCAAGTAATCTTCTTTCTAAGTTCTATTCATGTTCCAAATCACCCAGCTGAGCATTCAGTTGCATTCTGAAGCCCACTTTCACAGAATAAGGTCAGGTCAAGTCAGGTTGGGGGGTTGGGGGTTGGTCTCGTAGAAACCTATAAAATTCTAACATGATTAGACAGGGTAAATTTAGGAAGTATGTTCCTGTGACTGGGTAGTTCAGAACAAGGAGTCATTGTTTAAGGATATGGGGGTGGCCATTTAAGATTGAGATGAGGGGATATTTCTTAACCCAGAGAATAGTGAGTCTGTTGAGGTCTCTGCCATAGAAAACTGTTTACGCCAAAATACTACATGTTTTCAAGAAGGAGTTTGACATAGTTTGTAGGACAAAAGAGATCAAAGGGTCTGGGGTGAAAGTGAGAACAGGGTATAGAGTTGGATGATCAGCCATGACCATGTTGAATATGCAGAGTAGAAGGGTAGAATGGCCTGACCCATTTGATTCCACTATCCAAACTGACATGGATGGGGTATAGATGACAATATGAATCTTGAACAGACAATTCAGTAAGGTAACATGCAACATGTTTCAAAAAACACAGTCCTTACTGAGATAACAAGGCGTAGAGCTGGATGAACACAGCAGGCCAAGCAGCATCAGAGGAGCAGGAAAGCTGACATTTCGGATCTGGACCCTTCTTCAGAAATGGGGGAGGAGAAGGGGATTTTGAAATAAATAGGGAGAGAGGGGGAGGCGGATGGAAGATGGATAAAGGAGCAGATAGGTGGACAGGAGACGGACAGGTCAAAGAGGCGGGGATGGAGCCAGTAAAGGTGAGTGTAGGTGGGGAGTTAGGGTGCGGGTTGGTTAGTCCAGGGAAGATGGACAGGTCAAGGGGGCGGGGATGAGGTTGGTAGGTAGAAGGTGGGGGTGGGGCTTGAGGTGGGAGGAAGGACAGGTGGGAGGAAGGACAGGTTAGGGAGGCAGGGACGAGCTGGTCTGGTTTTGGGATGCGGTCGGGGGAGGGGAGATTTTGAAGTTTGTGAAGTCCACATTGATACCTTTGGGCTGCAGGGTTCCCAAGCGAAATATGAGGTGCTGTTTCTGCAACCTTCGGATGGCATCGTTGTGGCACTGCAGGAGGCCTAGGATAGACATGTCGTCCAAGGAGTGGGAGGGGGAGTTGAAGTGGTTGGAGACTGGGAGATGCAGTCGTTTGTCGCGAACCAAGCGTAGGTGTTCTACAAAGCGGTCTCCAAGCCTCCGCTTGGTTTCCCCGATGTAGAGGAGGCCACATCGGGAACGGCAGTATATTCAGTATACCACATTAGCAGATGTGCAGGTAAACATCTGTTTGATGTGGAAGGTTTTCTTAGGGCCTGGGATGGGGGTGAGGGGGAAGGTGTAGGGCAGGTGTAGCACTTCCTGCGTTTGCAGGGAAAAGTGCCACGGGTGGTGGGGAGTGTGGAGCGGACAAGGAAGTCACGGAGAGAGTGGCCCCTCCAGAAGGCAGATAAGGGTGGGAAGGGAAAAATGTCTTTGGTAGTGGGGTCAGATTGCAGATGGTGGAAGTGCTGGAGGATGATGTGTTGGATCCGGAGGTTGGTGGGGTGGTACATGAGGACATGAGGGGGTTCTGTTTTGGTTGTTATTGCGGGGAGGGAGTGTGAGGGATGAGTTGCGGGAAATGCCAGAGACGTGGTCGAGGGCGTTTTCGACCACTGTGGAGGGGAAGTTGCAGTCCTTGAGAAACGAGGACATCCGGAATATCCGAGAGTGGAATGCCTCATCTCGGGAGCAGATGGGGGATGGCATTTTTGCAGGAAGGTGGGTGAGAGGAGGTGTATTCTAGGTAGCTGTGGGAGTCAGTAGGCTTGAAATGGATATTGGTTTCCAGGTGGTTGCCAGAGATGAAAATAGAGAGGTCCAGGAAGGAGAGAGAGGTATTGGAGATGGTCCAGGTGAACTTAAGGTTGGGGTGGAAGGTGTTAGTGAAGTGGATGGACTGTTCAAGCTCCTCGGGGGAGCATGAGGTGGCGCCAATACAGTCATCGATGTAACAGAGGAAGAGGTGGAGGATAGGGCCAGTGTAGCTTCGGAACAGGGATTGTTCCACGTATCCTACAAAGAGGCAGGCATAGCTTGGGCCCATGCAGCCACCCCCTTTGTCTGAAGGAAGTGGGAGGAATTGAAAGAGAAGTTGTTAAGGTTGAGGACGAGTTCAGTTAAGCAGATAAGGGTGTCAGTGGAGGAGGACTGGTCGGGCCTGTGGGACAGGAAGAAGCGGAGGGCCTTTAGGCCATCTGTATGGGGAATGCAAGTGTATAGGGACTGGATGTCCATGGTAAAGATGAGGTGTTGGGGACCAGGGAATCGGAACTTTTGGAGGAGGTGGAGAGCGTGGGTGGCGTCACGGACATAGGTGGGGAGTTCCTGGACCAAGGGGGAGAAAATGGAATCGAGATAAGTCCTTACTGCTCAGGATTGAAGTTACAACTCAACATTTTGAGGTGTAATGGACTTTGAATTTATAAAGAATAAGTATTGATCCCTGGTAAGAACTCCTCTTACTCTGCTTTGTAATATGCCATAGCATAGTTTATATTTACCAGAGAAACAGGCTTGTTTGAACATTTCATCCAAAAGATGGCACATCTGACAGTGCAGCATTCCCTAAGTGTCTCTGGAGTCTCATGAGCCCTAAACCGTCTAATTTGTAATATGTTTGTTCACAAGATGTTTCACTAAGTCAACATATTTTTTGTGTTTTCTCTTTCAGTGAATATTGTTTCTAACCCAATGTAGTGAAATAGTGGCACATTTGAATTTTGAGGATGAACCTGTTACTTTAAGTCTAAAGAGACATCAACCTTATAAGGCAGAGTTCAAAACAGACAGTGGCTCATTGATCCCTACCTACCCTTTAAGCCAATGGTATGCTTCCATACCATTTGTGACAAATAATAAAGTATAAAATAAGGCTTTAATTCTTAGTGAAAGATAACTCTAATGAACATCATTTTGATTGTAACTGCACATCTGTTTTCTGCTGCAAACCCATGCAACATTTTCTTCTCATAACTCTTCCCTGTTACTGATAATTCACTCTCACCTCTAGAAAGAGCATTTTGATCATAACTTTGACCCTTAGGTCATGCACCTGAAATTGTACACTTAATATGATTGTTGGTCAGTACATGACATCCATCCTTGTCACTTGTCCAGGATATTTTTATTTGAGCACTTCTACTGTGTCTTGCTCTGTTCCATACAGCATCTTTCAATTCTATTACCTATGAAAAGGGCAAGGAGAAGTAAAGGTTTTTAAAGGCCATTAAACCACACTTTAATTCATTTTTAAGAAGGTTAACCTTTTTTTCTAATCAACCTGTTTGAGATATTATTACACACCTCTGGAGCAAGTAGGCCTTGAACCGGACCACTGCGCTACAAGAGGGTCCCTTGCACTTCCACTCATATTCTAACTTACCCAATTGACATTCAATTGCATTGAGTCTTCCCGGAGTCATTGATTTCAACTAACTAGTAGATTATTTCAATTGCTTATCACCAATTAGGTGTACAAAACAACATTTTTGAACAGAGATAACAATGTGTGGAGCTGGAGGAACACAGTAGGCCAGGCAGCATCAGAGGAACAGGGAAGCTGACGTTTTGGCTCAGGGCCCTTCTTCAGAGATGGGGAGGTGGGAGAGCTCAGAAATAAATAGAGAGGAGGGGTGGGGCTAGGGAGGTGGGAGAAAAGATGGACGGGTTGTGTTGTTGTTGGAGAGGTGACACAACCTGTCCATCTTTTCTTCCACCTATCTGCCACTCCCACCTCACTGACCAATCCCGACCACTGTCTACCTGCACTCACCTATCACCATCCCACCTACCTTTCCCAGCCCCACCCCTCCTCTGTCTATTTATTTCTGAGCTCCCCCACCTCCCCATTTTTGGTGAAGGATCCTGACTGAAAATGTCAGCTTTCCTGTTTCTCTGATGCTGCCTGGCCTGCTGTGTTCCTCCAGCTCCACACTTTGTTATTTTTGACTCCAGCATCTGCAGTTCTTGCTACCTCAGTGATTTACAAAATTTTTGAACAGTTTGTTTGAAACAAGCTCGAATATCCTTTCACCATGAGCCCATAATGCCCAGGATTGAAGGTACACCCCAACATCTTTGCTTTGGTCTGATGTTCTCGAGCTGATGTTTGAACAGTGGACACTTTGTGGAGTCTTTGCACTCCTCCTGCTGATTCATTTTGCTAAAGTGAAGTACTTTTACACAAATGTAATATTTGATGCCACAAATGATTCAGAAAAGATTTACAAGGATGTTGCCAGGACTGGAGGGTTTGACCTTTAGGGAGACATTGAAAAGGCTGTGGGTATTTTCCCTGGAGTGTTGGAGGCTGAGGGGGTGACCTTATAGAAGTTTATAAAATCATGAGGGGCATAGATAGGGTGAATAGTCTAGGTCTTTTCGCTAGAGTAGGGAAGTCCAAAACTAGACAGCATAGGTTTAAGCTAAGAGAGGAAAGATTTTTTGGGACCTATGTGGCAACTTTTTCACGCAGAGGGTGGTACATGTACGGAATGAACTGCCAGAGGAAGTGGCGGAGGCTGGTACAATTACAATATTTAAAAAGCATCTTAATGGGTATGTGAATGGGAAGGGTTTAGAGGAATAAAGGCCAAATGCTTGCAAATGGAACTAAATCAATTTGGAATTTCTGGTCAGCATGGATGAGTTGGACTGAAGAGTCTGTTTCTGGGCTATACATCTGTATGATTCTAGTCGATGAATTCTAAATAATCATGTAACTGCTAGATGAATATTGTACAAATAGAATGATAGTTGTGTTCCAAAAATTCAGCATTAAATGTTTTGTACAAGAGAACCAATAAACATGTTCAGACATGGGCAGAAATATGAACTTAATATTATGAGAGTGAAAAAAAAGCGTTGTGTATAAAGCAGTATTTTGCTATCATAATGGCTAAATAGACTTCACATAACGCTGTAATATACACTTTGGCTACAATGGCCCTGTAATCGTGTTCCTCATTTCCATATATTGTCTTGCAAATCATATTATTAGTCTCAGCCAAAGATTACATCATAAGATGAAATTGCTAATTTTAGCCTTATGATTTACTTAGTACTGCTTTTATATCACCAAGACAACAACAATACCATTGGATGATCTGGAGTAAATACCAGGCTGTAAAGTGAGCAGAGTTCAAACTAGATTCTAGCTTTCCAATTTGTGTTGATCAGACTCAACTGACCATGCTATTCTCTACAAATCCTCCACTATGCGGGATTTAAATGATCAGTCCTCTGTGTACTACTTAAGTAATTTGCCTTTTGGTAACTTTACAACATGTATGAACAGTTCAAATTTCTAAACAGGATTTTAAAGTGGGGTGGAAATTATTTGGTAATCATCAATGTATAATCCTGCAAAAAAAAACATGTTGACCCTATTCATTGCAAAAGGGCATGGTGAAACAGTTAGGTCAGGGATGCCAATGTTAACTGTATGTTTATTATTAAGGATGCATAGGTGGATTGATTGATTAAGTACCATAGGAGTTGATTTATTTATTTGTTTAATTGATTATGCAATTATGAGCAATCAATTTAAAGAGAGACTTCTCAGAAACTGTTAGTTAGGGACGGGGCAGATATCTGTAATGTTGCACTCAGTAAATAAATTTAGTATTAAGTATAAAATATTGACATCTAGTTTCAGAATTAATTAACACTTGAGGCCACAGTACAGAGATCTTGTCGGATTGTGGAACTGGAAGAGAATGGAACAAGTCTATGGAGGGATTTGAAAACAAAGATGAGAAATTGAGAGGTGAGGAATTGTTTGTCTGGGAACCAAAGTAGGTGAGCATATACACGGTCGATGGGTCAGTGTGACTTGGTAAGAGTGAGGACACAGGTTCCAGAGTTTTGGATGGCTTCAAGTTTACTGAGTGTAGAATGTGAGAAGCTGGGCAGGAGTGTATTGGAATAGTTAAGTCTGTAGGCAATAAGGGCATGGTTCAGAGTTATAACAGTACATAAGCTGAGACAGAGCAGATTAGAGTAATATTATGAAGATAGAAACAGGAAGTCTCAGCAATAGCTCATATATTTGGTCACTAGTTCATCAGATGCCTAAGTCTAATTGCGATTTTGTACATTTATATAATTTCTGGTGGCTTATGGGACAGTGAAACACGATTATCAGCACGGTCTTCCCAGTTCGTTACATATTCAAACATATGAACATGGAACAAGAGTAAGCTAATTGAAACCTGCTTTGCCACTCAATAATATCATGGCTAATCTGATTTTAACTTCATCTCTACTTTCCTCTCAATCCCCAATAATCTTTCATCCCCTTGGTAATCGAGAATCTATCTAGATTCTTCTTAAAAATATTTAAGATTCTACTTTTAAATTTTTTAGTTAACCACGAATGGTGGGTTAACCTCTTGGAATTTTTTTTTCTTGTTAAAATGTATCAGTTCTATGTATTCTGAAATATCCAATTAAGCACTATTCCTTTCAGCAATGACAATAATTACTGCTTTGGACAAAGAAATTTGGAATATTTTGTTCCAATCCTACTTGGCTCCCTCCCCACAACTCTTTCTCCAATACAGTGATGACATCATTGGTGCTGCCTCTCTCTCCTGTTCAGAAGTGGAAAAATGTACAATTTTGCTTCCAATTCCCACCCTGCTCTCACCTTCACTTGGTCCATCTCTGACTCCGCCCTTCCCTTTCTTGACATCTCTGTTTCCACTTCTGGGATAGGCCGGCCACCGATATCCACGAGAAGCCCACAGCCTCACAATTACCTGGATTATAGATTCTCATACCCTGCTTCCTATAAAGATTCCACCCTGTTCTCTCAGTTTCTCCATCTATGTTGCATCTGTTCTGGTGATGCCACTTTCTGCAGGGGGCCTCAGAAATGTCCATGGTTTTCCTCGGCTGAGGATTCCTTGCCAACATGGCTGACAGGGCCTTAGCTGTAAGCCTAACCCTATCTTATTTTATGTACTTCTGCCCTTAACCCTTCTCCTCCCTCCCACAATACCAATAGGGTACCCCAGTCCTCACTTTCCACCCACTAGCATCCACATCTAAAGGATCATAAACTGCCATTTCCACCAATACCAGTGGGATATCACTACCAGACATGTATTCCCCTCCTCTCCCTCATCAGCACTATGCTGGGACTATGAGATAACAAGGTGCAGAGCTGGATAAACACAGCAGGCCAAGCAGCATCAGAGGAGCAGGAAAACTGACATTTCGGGCCCAGACCCTTCTTCAGAAATGGGGGAGGGGAAGGGGATTCTGAAATAAATAGGGAGAGAGGGGGAGGCAGATAGAAGATGGATAAAGGAGAAGATAGGTGGCCCTGGTCTACTACTCCTCCTCCCCCAACATCTTCCCACATCCCCATGGCACTGTTCCATGCAATTGCAGAAGATACACTTACCTGTTTACCTTCCCCTCTCTTCACTATCCAAAGCTTCAGACACACCTTCCAGGATGAACCCGCACCTCACTTAATCTCATCTACTATATTCGCTGCTCACTATGTGGTCTCCTCTACATTAGGGAGACAAAATGCAGACCAGACAACCACACTACTGACCAAAAATGACCTTAAGCTTCCAGTTATCTGCCACTTCAATACACTACTGTGTTCTTTGGCTGACATTTCTGTTTCGGCCCTGCTGCAGTGCTACAGTGAGGGTCAGCACAAGATGGAAGAACATCACCTCATTTTCTGCTTGGGGACCTGCAGCCTTCCAAACTCAATTTCGAGTTCAAAAATTTTAGGACCTGAACACCACCTTCTATATCCATTACCGCACCGCTCCCCCCACCTCCCTGGCTCATGGGCTGCTTTCAGCATAGCCAACCCATTTTCATCTACATATGGTCCCAATTATCAGCTTTCTTTTCTCCCTAGTGTATTATCATCTATCCCGTTGTTTGCCTAACTGTCCTTCTTTCACTCTCCAGCTCCATTTCTGACTATCTGTCCCCTACCCTCTGTGGTCAGCTTACATAGCACATTTTCCTAGCTACTATAGACTATGAAGAGTTACTAGATTCAAAACATTAACTTTGCTTTCTCTCCACAGATGCTGGCAGACCTGCTGAGTTTCTCCAGCAATTTCTGTTTTGTTTCAGATTTCCACTGTTCTTTGTTTTATATTTTTGCTTTACTAGATTCAAGCTTGTCACCACAATAGGATAGGGAGGAAACTAACAAAAATATAGAAGGGAAACAGAGGAAAATCTGCTTTATGTGTCATTGCTGTAAACACAGACTTGTATAGAAAGAAATCTGCATTAATTCATAAGGCACTGTCTGCTGATACCCTCAACTGCGCATACACGCTAACCCAGAAATGTGCATGCTTACAGTTCCAGACCCCTTTGTCATCTCACAAAGGTGATATTATGGGCATAGGTCACACTGTGCATGGGCAGAGAAGCGGCAAGCTGTTGAAATGCAGTGGCACCTGGAGAGAGAGGACTGCTGGGTGCAGGGAAGGAGAGGGGACTGAGGGTAGGAGAGGGGACTGGGAAGGGACCAGCAAGGAATGTGGAGAAGAGAGGACGGGAGGAGCAAGGATTGCGGAGGGGAGGAGCAAGGACTTGGAAGTGCGAGAACTGAGGGAGGAGCAAAGAATGGGGAAGAGTAAGGAATGGGGAGGAAGAGAGAAGAATGGGGAACTGCAAGGACAGGGGGAGGAGTGAGGACAGGGTTAGGAGTGCAGACACAGAGGAGTTGGAATGAGACAGGGAGGAGCGAGGATGGGTGGAGAGAGGACAGCTAGGGGGTACATTAAGGGGACGTTATTAGCAGATAAAATCAAAGGACATAATTGCAGTAGAAGCAGTACAGAGTTGTTTGGTTCATTTCGTTGATTCCTGGTATAAAAGAGTTGAATAACGTTTGTACAGGCTGGCCTATATCCACTGGAGTGTAGAAGAATGGGAAGTTATGTTATTGAAGAATAAAATATCCTGAGGAGGCTTGAAGGGCGAATGTTGAACGGATGTTTCCCCTATGGGAAAGACTAGAACAAGGGAATACAATTTAAAACTAAAGGGACCTCCCACTTAAAATGGAGAGAACAAGAAATTTTCACTCCAGAATGTTCTCTGTGGAATTCTCTTCCCCACAGGGCAGTGGAAACAGAATCATTTTTAAAATTAAATTTATATAAATTCTTCTTCAACAGGGAGTCAAACTATAGAAGGTATAGACAGAAAAGCAGAGAGCACAGTCAGGCTCTTATAAAATGGTGAAAGAGGCTCAAGGGACTGAAGAGGTTAAGACTTTAAGAGGTTTCTACTCTCATGAACATCAACTGGCTACAAAAAGACACAACCAATACTCACTCATCTCAATCCACATGGACAAGGAGAACTATGACTTCAAGTGGGCCAACACCAAGATCCTGGGACAGGCTAGGTAGAGACAGGCATGAGAATTCCTGGAAGCATGGCACTCTACAAAGCATGCTATTAATAAACACATTGAACTCGGCCCCATATACATTCCACTACGAAGGAAAAACGGAAGTGAAGCAATCCACCTCAACGGACCCCAGAGTTTAAAAACCAGGCAGGAAAACACAGCGAAGCTTCATCGGAGGCTGCACTGAGGATGTTACCAGGCATGGTAACAAAACGTCTGCAAAACAACAAACCAGCTCAGCGAGCCACACAACCTCAACATCCTGTGGACTTGCTCAAGCAAAAATGCAACATCACTTTTATTTTACTATAAATAATCATTTTATGTCATTCTATATAGCTTATTAAAAATCTTGTGTGTTGGCAGTGTTCCATAGAAACCTGCTTTTATTATTTCCAAAGGGAGTTTGTGTTCAAATTTTAACACTTACCCTGTTACTTACCTGTAACAATTACTTGTCAATGCACTAGATGGCACAGTACTTTCATCAGAAATTTTAGCCATAATTTTTGTCAGGATGCACCTTGTGAATTTTATTAGAGTAATGGTACTAAAAAATACCAATTGTTGCTGTACCTTCTCAGCAATTGCAGTTTATGTGGAGTATAAGAGTAGAGATGTTTTACTGCAACTGAACAAAATGCACATCTGGAGGTCTCTAAGCAGTTTTGGTCCCCTTATTTAAGGAAAAATATCATTTCGTTGGAGGCAATTCAGAGAAGTTCACTAGGATGATCCCTGATATGGACGGATTGTCTTATGAGCAAAAGCTAAACAGGTTGGGACTCTACTTGCTGGAGTTTAGAAGAATGAGAGGTGATCTTATTGAGGCATATAGGATTCTTAACAAGCTTGACAGAGTAAATGCTGAGAGGATGTTTCCCCTTATAGGAGAGTCTAAGACCAAAGGACATAGTCTCAGAATAAAAGGGTGCCAATTTGAGACCGAGATAGGGAAGAATTTCTTCTCTTAGAGGGCGGTGTGTCTTTGGAACTCCTTGACACAGAGATCCATGTGGGCAGAGTTCTTGTGTATATTTAAGGCTGAGGTAGATAGATTTTTGATCAGTAGGGAAATCAAAAGTTATGGGGAAAAGGCAGGAAAGTGGACATGAGGAATGTCGGATCTGCCATGATCCTATTGAAGCAGAGCAGGCTGAATGGCCTACTCCTGTTCCTGTTTCTGATAGTCTTAAGGCTGATGTGATTTCCCAGCATGTATTCTGAGCATGAGCAATTTTTAAGGTGTCCGAAAGGCACTATAATCATTATCTCATTTATAATGGAAGGTAACTCACAACATGTAAAGCACCAGTAAGTATTGAAATCTGAAAGTATGCGCTGCCAAAAAAGGTGCATCTATGCCTTAAACAGTTGGGAACCAGTAATAGATATTGTGGTATTTGTAACTCGTAGTGTGGCAGACAAGATGATGACCTATTCCAGGTTAAAAAAAAAAGGCAACATTTTGGTGCTTGTTTTCACGGTTTCACCTGCTGGCTCCCAAAATGAAAGCTTTTTACATTCCACTTTCTCCAAGGGCAAGTTCTATTTTACTAAAAATTATTTAACGGAGTAATGGATAAAATGTCCAGAATTTTATTTTTTTCAGATCAAGTGTGGAGACAGGCACAAAAAGATTTCTGCTCGGGAAGCAGGTCGGGTTTTTGGGTTTACATTTCTCCTTATTACACATTCACATGCAAGTAAAAGAACAAGTTTAACGGGTAGGAAATTTTAACGACGGTGGATCCTTTTGCATTTCATCATTCAGACGCCATATGTAAGGAGCAACAGGAGGGCACTTTACTCTCTGCAATTAAAGACCATCACTAAACTGTTGCTCTTCACTCATACCGACCTGAGAGATAAGAACATCGAGAACATAAAAACTAAGAATAGGAGTGGGCAATTCAGCCCCTTGAGCCTGCTCGGCCGTGCAATAGGATTCATCTTTATCTCACTTTGGCCTCAAGTGCATTTTCCTGCCTGCTGCGTATAACCTTTTAACCCATTATTAATTAAAAATCTATTTATCTGTCTCCTCAAATTTACTCAATGTCCTGGCATCCACCACATTCTGGGTCAGTGAAGGCCTTGTTAATAGTGGAGAAAGAAAAAAAAAATGACTTGTGCTCCAAATGCCTTTGGCTTTTGCACATGCCTCTACACCATCTGCCCCCTTGCTCCTCCTCTGCCTCCATCAAAAAAACCTATTTACCAACACTTTTTAATTCTTAAGAGGAATCATACCAGACTTGAAACGTTAACTCTGTTTCTCTTTCCACAAATGCTGCCAGATCTCCAAATGGTGTGGAGTCTCTCATCATTCACTATGTTTGTTACTCTCCAGACTTGTGCCTTGTAGATGGTGGCCAAGTTTTGGGAGACTGGAAGGGAGTTATTTGCCACAGAAGTCCTGGAGATAACTTGCTGCTGTCGCCACAACATTGATATGCTGGCCCAATTCAGTTTCTGGTTAGTGTGTCCTCAGAATATTGATAGTAGGGGATTTGGTGATAACAGTGCCATCGAACATAAAGGGGTAATGATTAGAGTTTCTGTTGTTGGAGACGATCATTTTGTGGCACTTGTGGTGTGAATATTGCTTGCCTCTTATTAGCCCAAACCATGGTATGATTTAGGTCTTGCTGCATATATAGACACACTCTACTTCAGTCTCTAAGGAGTCATGAATATTTGCAATTATCTGCAAACATCCCCACCCTTGAACTTATGATGGAGGAAAAGTGCAAGCAGCTTAAGATGGCAGGGCCTAGGATATGATCCTAAGGAACTCCTGAGCTGATTTTCTTTCAACAATCATAACCATCTTCCTTTGTGCTAGGTATGAATCCACCTAGCAGAGGTTCCCATTGACTGTAGTTTTACGAGAGCTCCCTGATGTCACACACTCAAAAAGTGCCTGTCTTCGACATCAAGACAGCATATCACCTCACCTATGGTGTTCAGCTCTTTTACCTATGTTTGAACCAAGGCTGTAGAGAAGCCAGGAGCTAATTGTAACCCAACTGAGAGTCAGTGAGCAGATTTATTCCTTTTCAATTGCAGCTTGAAAGCACTGTTGATGACTCTTTCCACCACTTTGCCGACCATCAAGAGTAGGCTGATTGGGCAGTAATTAGCCATGCTGGATTGGCTTTTCATGTACAGGACATACCTGGGAAATTTTTCACATTATCAGGTAGATGTCAGTATCAGAGTTGTACTGGAACAGCTTGGCTAGGGGACAGCTAGTCATTGAGCACAAGTTGCTGGAATTTGTCAAGGTCTTTTGAAGTGCCCAGTATCTTCAGTTGTTTCTTAATGTCATATGGAATTAATTGAATTAGTTGAAGACCAGCATCTTTGACGCTGGGGATCTAAGGAGGAGGTCAGGATGGATCATTCACTCAGCACTTCTGAATGAAGATTGATGTTAATATTTCAGGTTTGACTTTTGCACTAACGTGCTGGACTTTCACATCATTGAGAGATATTTGTGGAGTCTTCTTCTCCAGTGGGTAGTTTAGTTTTCCACCACCATTCATGACTGATTGGGGCAGGTCCTCAGAGCTTAGATTCGATCAACTGGTTGTGGGACTGCTCAGCCCTGTCTATCACATGATGTTTGGCATGCAAATAGTCCTGTGTAGTAGCTTCACCAAGCTGACAATCGATATTTTAATCATAAAACCAATGATGATCTTTTTGCTTCCAGATTTAATTGAATTTTCACCATCTGCCAAGATTATTTTAAACCTATGTCCTCAAGGCATTAGCCTGGGTCCCCGGATTACTAGTCCAGTAACAATACTGCTCTGCTACCACCTCCAAAAACCAAATCCTTGAAGCTTGTGAATCCATGAAACTGCACGTGCTAAGTGAAGAGTGTACTTTTTAAGAGACAAGAAGTGTTTTACAATGGAAAGAATAATGTATTAGGCTGCCAATGTTTAGATGCATTTCTCTTTTAACTATAAATATTATTCCTTTGCAGTTTTGAATTCAGACCTTAGCCAAGTTACAGATCAGGTTGCAGATCAACACGCTAGCTTTCTTCCGGGGAAGGTCTATTAAAATGTGAACATGTTAAGTTTTGTTTCCAGTGTTTTTATACAATTCCAAGGAAGGAACTGACTGAGTTCCATGGCCCTCCAATACCATCCTCGCTTGAAGTACTCATTATTCATATCTAACACCATATAGTATTGTGGTGACTATCAGACCAATTTTATCATTCTGATGATCACAAACGTACTGGTTTCAGCAAGGTCAGATAGAAATCAGGAATGGGAAGCATGAATGATTTGCCTCTGTGTAAAACCCAGACTACTTAAACCAATGCAGTACTTCTGCAGTTGCTCTGCATGTAATCAACTAACTCAAAGATAATGATTTAAAAAGTTGGAATCTTCCTTATTGATGTGACTAACAATGAGATCTTGCATTTGTGTTGTAGCTTTAACATAATAGAACACCACCACACCCCAAAGCCTAATCCTGCAAAATTGATACAAAGCCAACAAAAGCAGATATTAGAACTAGCAATCATAGGCTTGGTGAAACAGATAGATTATTGAGAGGAGCATTTTAAAGCAGAAAAGGTTAAGGTGACAGCCAAAAATTCTTGATGGCAAAGTTTTCCAAATATCCATTGTGAAAACTTGTAAAGATATTTCAATCTAAACATAGCAACATTATGTTAGAAGGCAGCAAAGGTATCATTATCTTCATTGGAATATCCTTCAAGTCAAATTTCTCCATTAAAATAGATATAGGTCAATCACTACTGTGTAACAGTGACTGAATTTGACTTCAAATAGCTTATATTGATGCATAGCACTGTTAGAAATCAAGAGATCTATTAGTCCATAATTATGAATCTCACATGAAGCATTTTGTTGATGTTGGCAAACCCATGAGACACCAATAGGTTTAAAATTTAATTATCCTTAACCTGAAATTCAGTCTTAACAACAGTTTTATTGCAGGATGTTTCTATTGCAGTAATTTTATATAAACGTAAATTTAAGTTTCTTAGAAAGATAAAAATGTCTTACAATCACTGAATGCTTTTTAAAATTAATTAAAAATTACAAATAACTTTTTTTCTTACAGCAATTTAGGTGAAAGGGAAATTTAAGAAATGTTGAAAATTAGGAAGGGTTTTAATAGAATAGATGACAACAATTAATATCTATATACAGCCTGTAACGATATAAAACATACCAGAGCACTTTACATGGGTCATAGGAAACAAGTCGTAGCACTGGGTTATAGTATGGCAAATGACCAAAGTTTGACTAAAGAGGTAGGTTAGAAGGAAGGCCCCAAAGATGAAAGTGAGATAGAGCAAAGAGGGAAAGAAATGAGGACCTCGGGGTTTAGAAGATGGTATGGTAATGGAGATTCAGTCATGTGATGACACAGACTTAAGATAATTGCTAAGAAAGCAATGGATAGATTAGAAGGTCGACTTTTCAAAACAGTGCAGCTAATTGTTATGAATTGCACAATTAAAAAGAAAAAACCCAGTAAAGCTATGTGGTAAAACCAGAGGAAGTTGGGCTAATTCCATTCAAAGAACTAGCATATAAAAAAACCTTCTGGTAAGATTCTCTGTGAGAAGGAAAAAAAGCCAGTCATATAATTTTCAACGCCTCGATGCAATTAATATTGAGTCACGTTAAGGGGTGGTAACAGTCACATTGTGAATAAGTATTATAAAGTCGAGAAACAGTCCTGACCTCGAAGGATGTTGCTCAATTACTAGGTCCTTAACAACACACTCCAAGCGCCTGCCCCAAATTGCCCCTGCTTGTCTCCTGCGGTTGCTAGGCGAATGACGCAAGCTCCCAGGGGTCAGTCCGTCCATCACAGCCTTCAGCCCGGAATTCCCGCCCCTATCGTTGATTGGCCGTGCTGCCCAGGTCACAGCGGCGTCCAATTGGTCAGAGCGCGTTGTCAGTCACAGCGGAGGAGCGGAACAGGCTGTTTCCGGACGCGAGCAAGCATGATGGCGGTTCTGGGAAAATTGTCGGGAGGTGGGAGGTTGTGTCACTAGCGAAAGTGCAAATTAAAATAAAACCACCATCGTCACAGACAAAACAGATGAATGGAATGTTACCGACCGCGAGCATAATGGTTTGGGGCTGGGATCTGGGAGAAAAATCGGTGTGGAAAGGCGTTCAAGGCCTGTGAGTAAGGATGAGTTTCTGTGGCCCAACTCCAGCGACTGTTTGCTGCCGAAAAATCCGAAAGAAAACCTCCAGAAGGGGAGAGCGCGGCGGCCGGCCTGCTGTTGGTGGTATTTAAAGGGAGGGCGGGCGGGGAAGAGGGGGTGCGGGGAGGGGGGGAAGGGTTGATCGTTGACATCGGCTCGTATTGACGGCAAATCGGTCTGTTCGTATAAATGCTTCAGATTGATGATCGTTCGAGACCCTGACGACGACGAGCAGTTAATCCCAGCTGAGAATGGCGATACACGCCGGCATTCTCTTACTGACATTATTGGCATTGCGCAGCGTCCAAGGTGCTCCACTTCCGCAAACAGGTGCAGGTCAGTGCATTCGGGCATCGACTAAATAACAAAAGATTGGACGTAGCATATTAATTGTTCATGTCTTAAAAACAAAACTCAGCTCTTGGGTTACGTACAGATAAGAAGCATTTTACTTCTACAGAAAGTGACGGGTACAACCGGTTTGTTTATCATGAAATTTCTCAATTTAAAATCGAAAGTGTACGTCATGTTGAGAGATGTAACCGGCTGCCTGGGAGTCTTCGTTGTAATGACATCACTTACTGACATCTGGAGATGGCATTGGACTTCTAGGGTAGCATTGGAGTGCAGTACATTCTCGCAATTGAAGATAATCAGAGTTTCTTTCACAGGTCTTTTTTCTCTGTCACACCGATTATTTATTCAAACGTTCGAATGTTTTAAGCTTCCTGTTTTCAGAAGTGATTGCCTGCCATCTTGAAAAATTTTCTTGAGGATGAAGTAATGCCATCTCTGCATTGTTAAAATTTATTCCATTGTTAAATTGAACTATGGAAACATTTGGGATAATTGAAGTTAAATATATCATAGCTATATCAAGGTTAGGTGCTAAAATCTGTACTTTTTAAAGTCACAGTGTGTACTTGTCAGTTCTGTACTGTACATTGGTTGAACTGCATCTCACGATTTCTGTTGGTGCGTTAAACCATGGGCTCAATTGAAATCCAACTTCCCAATTCACGCATGTTTTATATATTGGTTTTGAGTACAAATGCAGTTGCTATATTTTCTTGTTTCATTAATGGCAGATGAAATTTAATTTGGATAAATGCTAGCTATTGCATTTTGGTAAAACAAACAGAAACAATGCTTATTGAATTAAAAATAGAACCTTGGGCAGTGTTGCATAATAGAGACTGAGGGGTTCAGGTACATAATTTTTTGAAGTTTGCGTCACACATGTATAGGGTGGTTAAAAGGCGTTTAGCATGCTTTCTGTCATTGCTCACACATTTGAATATAGGAGTTGGGATGGTATGTTGAGGTGATGCAAGACGTTGGTGAGGCCTCTTCTGGAGCACTGTGTCCAGTTCTGGTCTCCCTATTACAGGAAGGATATTATTTAGCTGGAGAAGGTTCAGAAGCGATTTACCAGGATGTTGCTAGAATGGAGGGTTTGAGCTAGAAGGAGAGGCTGGATAGGCTGGGACTCTTCACGGGAACATAGGAGGTTGAGAGGTGACCTTATAGAGATTTATAAAATCATGACTGGTACAGATAGGGTGAATGGCAGGTGTCTTTTCCCTAAGGGCATTTAAATTTCTAGGGATTTAAAGACTAGGGGCATGTTTTTAAGGTGAGAGGAGAAAGATTTAAAAAAGACATGACAGACAATTTTTGCACAGAGTGGTTTGTGTGTGGAATGAACTTCCGGTGGAAGTGGTGGATGAGGGTATGGTTACAACATTTAAAAGATATTTAGATAAGTACTTGAATAAGAAATGTTTGGAAGGATATGTGCCAAGCGAAGGCAGGTGGGACTAGTTTAGTTTAGAATTATGATCAGCATGGATTGGTTGGACCAAAGGATCTGTTTCTGTGCTGTATGACTCTATTTATGTGAGAACTGGAACTGAAGTTTTTGTCAACAGACTACACAGCAAAACAGATGGTTGGAAGTACATTACACCTTGCATTTGAAATCATGAAAATATTACAGAGATTTACTTTAGCCATTCCCCAAATGTTCAGTACGCAATGGCTCTTGCATTTTGCATTTGAATGACCGTTCATATTAAAATACCAGGGAGTGTATGGTATATGTTTTGATTAATAACATGACAACTCCATTTTGACTTGGAGTGAGAGGAAGATCCTTTTCAGGAAAAGTTGACTCTCTCAGACTTGCACGTGTGTCAATGGACTTTAAGGCAATAGTTTTCCTGTGCACCCTTGGTTTTGGGATGAATCTTAAGGATCTAAAGAACCGTTGGAGGTGACAAAATATGTATAATCTTTCATTTAAATTGGTTTAATTTTAAAGCTGGAGTCAAAGCCTAGGATTGGCCCTTACCATTGGGAACTGTAACATTGAAAGCCTTTTGTTTCAACCAAACAAAAAATCTGTGCAGGTCTATTCACTTTCTTTGTAGTCCTCTGTCTTGTATAAATATGATCAAAAAAGGTCTTGGTTAGTTGTGGCTGTTTTTTATTTCTTTGTAGTATTCATATTGTTAATTTAAAAAGGGAAAAATGTTAGAATGCTAAGTGAGTAGGTTTCTTCAGAAAAAATGTTGACTTTGTCCCTTCTCTCCCACTGTCATCTGATAAAAATGCTCCTTTGCTGTTGTTGTCCTGGAGCACCCTTCCCTCGGGCAGTTGTATGCTGTGCTAGCATAACGGAGGCAGTACTGGATCTCTTCATCAATGACTGCCTTAGTCCACAGGACACTCCCGAGGTATTGGAAGTGGACAGCGTTCTCTAAGGCCTCCCCATGAACTGTGATGATCAGGGGCTCACTTAGCAATGCTGGGCCAGGTTGTTGGAGGAGCTTCATCTTTTTGATGTTCAGGATGAGACCCACACTGTCATATGCCTCTGCAAAGTGCTGATGATAGTCTGGACTTCGACCTCTGAGCTTGCACATATGCAAGCATCATGTGTGTACTGTGGCTCGATGACACTGGTTGTGGTGATTTTGGTTTTGGCTTGAAGGTGGCGGAGGTTGAATAATTTTCTGCTGGTTCTCTAGGTTAGCTGCACTCCAGTGGGGAGTTTGGTGAGGTAAAGCATTGCAGTGAGGTAGATCGAGAACAGTGTTGGGGCGATGATGCAGGCCTGCTTGGTACTGAACTTAACAGGGAATGGATTGGGGGGGTGGAGCCATTTGTCATTACCACGACCTCCCTGTTGTTGTGGAATAGGCAACAATAGGCAACAACTTCGTGGTGTAGCCAAAGCAGAGAAGGACGCTTCATAATTCTTCCTAGTTGAATGTGTCGAAAGCCATGTACATGGGTCAATTCTTTTCTCTGCATTTCTCATGCAGCTGTCACGGGGTGAAAATCACATCCATTGTGCCTCTGCATGGCCAGAAGCAACACTACCGAGGAGATGATTGAGGGGAGGAGCTTGGCGATGATTTTTCAGCACCACAGTTGCACTTATTCCATCTTTGGAAATTGCTCACGACTGTGGCATTTCGGAGTTATCCTGGGATGCTCTCCTCTTTCCAGATAAGGCAGACAAAGGCGTGTAGCTGCAGCAGGAACTCTTTGTCTCTGCACTTCAGTGCCTCAGTGAGGATGCCATCTGCTCCAACAGCCTTGTTGTTCTTGACCTTTTGGAAGGCTTTCTATAATTAATGTGGGGCCGGAGTGTTGCTGACCTCGTGCTGTATAGCGTGCTGTGGGATGTAGTCAAGATTGCTTGGATTGACGACAGAGCCTTGGTTGAGGACGCCTCTGAAGTGCTTCCCTCACGCTGTTTGTTGGCTTCTTTGTCTTTGAAAAGATTCACTCCTCAGCCAGCAAGGGGGTTGGGGCCTTGGGTACTTGGTCCATAGGTGTTCATACTAGCACAAGAGAAACCCTGCATATTATTGTTGTCGGCCATTGTTGGGCCTCCATTTTTTTTTTATGTTATGGATTCGTTGTTGGACTCCAGTCTTCGGTTGCCTGTAGGCCTGCCATTTTTATTTGGAGTGCAGTTGCAGTTTTACACTCATAAATTCCATGCACTTCTGGCTTAAAAATTCTTGAATCTCCTGCTCGTTCTTGTCAAACAAGTCTTGATGTTTCCTGGTTAAGTGACTGGTCGGGTTTTTGCAGCCATTGATGATGGTGGCCTTGAGGGTGGACCAGAGGCTGTTGGAATCCCACAACACAGTGTCACCAAGGATTGCCAAATTTGTGGAGAGGAGTTATTTGTCTGAAGCTGTCTTTTCCGGATCTTTGAGTGCCTCAGTGTTAAACTTCTCGCAGGGCTATATTTATGTTGATTCTGGCTTGGATCAGGTGATTGACTGCCAGCAGTTGTCGGTGTGGGTGATTCTAAAGTCTTTCCAGTCGCTTGCTTTAATGATGATGTAGTCAAGCAGGTGCCAGTGTTTGTCCTTTTGGTGGAACAGTAAGTTGGTGATGAAGGTGTGTTCACAGCATTTGGTTGAGGGAAGGGTGCCATTGGGATTTTGCTTGCTTACCTCCTCTTCCCTGATTACAAGGTCCCAGAGGTCTACACTTTGCTTTTGGTGTTGAAATCACTGAGGACGATTTAGTTTGTCTGCTTCAGGGACCTGAGAGAGAGAGTCATCAAGGCTGGAGTGGAATTCCTCCTTGTCCTCAGTTGCTGTATATGCATTGAATATCTTGATGTACTGGCTCTGAGCAAGGGTGAGTTGGTGTGACATGAGGCATTTGCTTATTCCGCAAGGAGAATCTTTGAGTTGGTCCATCAGTTCATTTTTGATAGCGAAGCCGACTCTAGGGATGTGGTGCTCTTCTTTGGCTTTGCCTTTCCAGGAAAAGGTGTAGCCACCACCTTGTTTTCTGAGCTGTCTTTCCCATACCTGCTGGGTATCACTCAGGGCAGCAATGTCAGTATTGTAGTGCCTGAGTTCCCGTGCAACAGTGGCAGTGCAGCACTCTGGTCTGTCACTGGCAGCACTTTCTGTAAGCGTCCTGACATTCCAGGTTCTGAATTTCATCCTGAGGGTGTGGAAGGTCTCTCTGTGAGAGTTCTTTTAATGTGGAGAAACCGTTGCAGACCGGCTACCACAGGCAGCGCAAGGTCTTGATCCAGTGACAAGGGGGTTCCAAGACATCTGGACTAACTTAGATTACCTGTGGTGGAGTGTAGACAAACAATTCAGTGTGGGCAGTATCTCCTGCTGGATTAGTGTGAGGTCTGAGGTGAGTGGTGTGTGAAAAAGGAGAAGACGACGGAAAGGACAGCATGGCTGCTGCCATTGTGTTGGTCATTCTTGGTCTGTGATTGTAAAATCACTGGGCTGGGGCTGGGGGAGCTTATAGAAACACTAAACTGGGCTGGTGGGTTTATAAAATTACTGGTTGGGGCTGGTGAGTGGTTTTATACAAACACTTGCCTGGGAGGAGTTTATATAAACACTGGGCTGGGAAGGTGTTCAAGGTTACTGGGCTGGGAGTGTTTATAAAAGCAATGAGGCAGGGTGGGGGAGTTTAGATAAGCACTGGACTCTTGGGGATTTATAAAATCACTCCGCTGGGAGGGTATCTTAAAAATTATTGGCCTGGAGGTGGATGTTATAAAATTGCAGGGAGTGTTGTGTAAACATGAGGAATACCTTTTGGCAATACTCAGGGGGCCTCTCCACCATGGTCTGCCTTGGTGCCCGGGGATTCTCGGAGGCTGCGGTGAGGTGATGCAGGAAAGAGCGGTTACCGCAGGAGGTTTTATGCTTTATGTTCCCCTCCTCACATGACTGGCCCGCTGTCTTCATGGAGATGTCCTGAGAACAGTGCAACGGGTCAAAGGGAAGGAGCCTCTCTTCCTCAGCCCTTCAGTCATCGAGATCCTGGAACAGAAACAAAAATTGCTGGAAAATCTCTGCACATGTGGCAGCACCTGTGGAGAAAAATCAGAGTTAATGCTATGGGTCCGTTAACCCTTTTTCAGAGTTACAGATCCTGGATTTGATTCTCAGTCTAACTATAATTACTCTGATAAGTGTTACAGATAGGGAAGTAAGGTAATTTGAATTATTTTATTTATCTTGCCTTCTGTGAGCAGAAGTGTTTTTAATTTTTTTTTCTTTTGTGGCATGTTTTCCTGCAAACCATCTGTTTGGGAAGTCCAATTTTTAAAGTGACTTTCAACAAACTGTATTTGATGTTAAGTCAGAAATATGGTTTAGTCATTGTTGAAACTAAGGGTAGGGAATGAGGAAGAGAGAGCTGATCTTGCAATACATACACTCTCAAATATGCAAAAAAAAAAGGCAAGGAAAGAGTTTACAATTAAGAATTTTTTAAAAAGAATGGATATTAATTCACATGATTGTTAGTGTCCACTGAAATCCTTTTCCTTAGGAACTCAGGAGAGGTTCTCAGGAGTTGCCAGAGGACCAGGCTTCTAGGGGGTTTAAACTTGAGGCAGGCTTAACTGTGACCCTGGAGTGCGACTTTCTGTTAATAGTCTTGCAGACTTATTTGGATGGTAAAAACAGACTGAGGCAAGGGGGTTCAGAAATTATAATTTTTTTATAAGTTTTTCAGTGACCAGCGGACCTTTGTTCATATAACATGATTACTGGATGAGTTTCAGTTTTTCAATAATTTCTATCCCTCTGGTCAAGGATCAGTTACCCACCTTGAGACGTAGATGGCCTATAAGCTTCCCTGCAAGTGTAATAAGGTTTGATGACTCTCCCTTTGTTATTGGACCTGCCTGTGTAAGTATACTGGCTGGTGTTCTGCTTTGTCTGTTTGACTTCAATGCCCATGCAATCAAAGGTATGGGATTCTAGAAGAATGGTATCTAAGCTCCTTTGTGACTACTGTTTTGAGTTTTCAGAATTGTAGTCAACTTATACCATGTGATTGGCAGCGGTCATTGCAGTGCAGCAAAGTCCAATATAAAAGTAAACAAGGAAGTAATGTGTGTTTATACAATTTATGATCTCTTTCATGTTTTATTGAAACAAAACAAGGGTGAAATAAAAATATTCAGCTAAAGAATACTTCTCAAATGTAGCATCACTTTCAGAATGCTTTTGGCCGTTAAGTTCATGCAAGTGCTCTTCCAGTGGCGAGTGGGTACTAGTTTCTTGTATTTCTCTAATTCCAAAACCAGAAGTTTAAAGCTTATGTAGAAGCCACTTGGCCAATTATCGATGCAATATCATGCATACAAAGTCAACTGCATCTTTCTCCTGCTTCAATTATTTATTGACCTTTAGCTTAAAAACCAGTGGTTTTGGCCTTCTTCATTCACTGGCAAAAAGTGCAAACTCCAAGAACCCTCTAAATAGATTTTTGAAATTTTCTTATTGAGTATTCATTTTAATTTGTAAAGCAGGTGCAATATATAAATTTATAAACTTGCGCAAAAATAAATCCATCAGCGGTCCAATCATGTTTAACAAGGGAAATTAGTGATCATGGTAGATACATGGAAAGGACATAAATATTAGCCAGACTAAAACATCAGACCAGAGGATTGTGAGCAGTTTAGGTTTCAGTAAAAGAGAGCAAAGGGATTGGTTAAGAGGGGAACATAGAGTATGCGACTAAGCTTGCAGGGAATATACAAACTGATTACAAAAGCATCTCTAGGTATGCGAAGAGAAAAAGATTATTAAGCCAAAAATTTATAGTCTTCTGATCTTTACAGTGAGAAACAGGGGAACTTATAATGGGGATGAAAAATGGGACAGTTAAACACTTGCAAAAGCTGGTTTGGAGAAACGGTCACTGGACCCGAAAAGTTAACTGATTTCTCTTCGCAAATGCTGCCAGACTTGCTGAGCTTTCCCAGCAATATCTGCTTTTGTTTCTGATTTACAGCATTTGCAGTTCATTTGACTTTTGATTAAATACATAACTTTGGTTCTGTCTTCGTAAAGGAGGGCATTATGAAATGTCCCAGAAATGCTGGGGACTACCAAGACTAGTGAGTAAGAGGAACTGAAGGGAAATCAGTACTTGTATGGAAATGGTGTTGGAGAAATTGTTGGGATTAAAGGCCGCCAGATCCACATCCCAGATACTTAATGAAGAGGCCCTAGAAATAGTGGATGCATTGGTCATCTGTCAAGATTCTCTTGACTCTGGAGCAGTTCCTATAGATTGGAGGGTACCTAATGTAACCCCACTATTTAAAAAAGGATATATGGAGAAGTTATAGATTAGCTTGACATCATTAGTGGGGACAATGCTAGAATCCATTTTAAAAGATTTAATAGCAGAGTACTAGGAAAATAATGAAAGGTGGACAGACTTAACGTGGATTTACGAAAGAGAAATCATGCTTAATGAATCTGCTGAAATTGTTTGAGGATATAACTAGCAGACTTGATAAGTGGGAAGCCATTGAATGTGATTTACTTGTACTTGCAGAGGGTTTTCAATAATGTCCTACCTAAGAGATTAACATGTAAAATTAGTGGGATTCGGGGTAGTGTATTGACATGGAAAGAAAACTGGTTAGCAGAGAAGAAACAAAGAGTAGGAATAAATACGCCTTTTTCCAAGTCACAGGCAATGCTCGGTGGGTTATCACAGTGATCAGTGCTTTTACCCCAGCTAATTGCAATATATATTAATGATTTAAATGAGGGAAGTAAATATACAAGTTTGCAAATTACATAAAACTGGATGGGGCTGTGAGGAGGATGCAGAGATGTTACAATGTAATTTGGACAAGTCAGTGGGCAAATGTATGTCATAAAGTGTAATGTAGATATATGTGAGGTTATCCACTTTGGCAGCAAAATCAGAATGGCAGATTATTATCTGAACGATGATGGATTGGGAAGGGTGGAGGTGTAATGAGATCTGGGTGTCCTTCTACACCAGCCGCTGAAGGCAGTGAGGAAGGCAGAGATATGTTGCCCTTATAGTGAGAGAATTTGAGTACAGGAGCACACATGTCTTGATGTAATTGTATGGCACCTCAGT
This sequence comes from Ginglymostoma cirratum, assembly GCA_024137785.1. Classification (NCBI taxonomy): domain Eukaryota; kingdom Metazoa; phylum Chordata; class Chondrichthyes; order Orectolobiformes; family Ginglymostomatidae; genus Ginglymostoma; species Ginglymostoma cirratum. The sequence continues at coordinate 19,519,411 of JAHRHZ010000023.1, read as the reverse complement.
GCAACAATGCCTGGAGTATTACATGCAGTTTTTATCTCCTTATTTGAGTAAGGATGTTTTGACTAAGGGAAAAGTGCAACAAAGGTTTGCCAGACTGATTCCTGGGATGTCGGGACTGACGTATGAAGAGAGACTGGATCAATTAGTGTAATATTCACAGGGGTTTAGAAGAATGAAGGGGGATCTCATAGAAACCTATGAAGCTCTAATAGCCCTAGTCAAGATAAACAAAGGATGTTGCTGATGTCTGTGAAGTCCAGAAGCTGGGGTCGCAGTTTCGGATTCAGGATAGGACATTTAGAACTGAGATGGGAAATTTCTTCACCCAGAGTGTGTAGAGCCTGTGCAGTTATCTGCCACAGAAATTGGTTGAGGCCAAAATGTGGAACGTTTTCAAGAAGGACTTAGATTTAGTTCTAGGGCTAAAGAGATCAAAGGATGTGGGGAAAAAAGAGAGAACAAGATGCTGAGTTAGCTGACAATCATGATCATGTTGAACGGTGGAGCAGGTGCAAAAGGTCAAATGGCCTACTCCTGGTATTTTCTGCTTCTGTAATGGCTGGCCATGACTTCACAACCAAAGGAAATAGTCTTTCGCTCTTCATTTTTAAAGTTTTTTTTTAATTGAAAATTTAAACAAAATTCACCTTTGCTCCAATATCTCTTCAAAATTATATTTTTCTGTACCAGGTCTCATCAGTGAATCGATCTAGTATTTTGCCGGACTTAAGTGGCATTGTGTAAAAGGGTACTTGAAGCTGTGACTTAAACAATATTCAGTGTCCTTTTGGTTATATTTTAGACTATACTGCTGTTTTTGATTTCCTGGTTGTACTCAAATTGTACCCTTCACTTCTTGGAAATATGTCAAGGCATGCTTCCTTTCTTAATAAAATTTAGAAAACGCTTGAAATGCTCAGCAGATCTAGCAGCATCTTTGGAGGGAGAAGCAGAGTTAATATTTCAGTTCAATGATCTTTATTAGAACCATTGACATCCTTTGCCTCTTCTACAATAGTACTTTGATCTCTCATTACTTCAAAGTAGTGTCTTCACCTGAAGATATTTTCTTGCTGACGTAACTAATTCTTCCACATTTGTCATAATAATAACTGTTCTTCTCTTAAACATAGAATCCCTTGTAACCTGCTTCCATGTTGTCTGAAATCTTCCCTGCTACGGAGAGGTTAAATACCATGTTTGCACTACATTGATATGATTGATTTAAATGCGAAATGCATCTTTTCTGTAACCTCCATTTGTTTTCTCCCGACCATTTCCTAGAGGTTATCCACCCTTTGAGACGTTCTTCAGCCCTGTACCTCTTTAAAACGACGTCTGCAAACCACCTTTTGTTTTGTCTGCCTGTCATGCTGCCTCTTGTGTGCTCTTTGCTCAACTGTGGCAAAGTATCGGTCAGGAACATATGACTGAGTATCTCTTAATGTTTCACTTGTCTAACAAGTCGCTATGGATAGTTTCAGTGACTTCAGGATTCCTTGAGTCTGTTAATTTTTGTGTCTCCTGTCGTGCAGGTCACCCAGTTCACTCTACTTTATCCTGAATAGTGTGGCACTTCTACACTTTACAACTGATCCTCAAAAGTAATTACAGCTGCCTTCTGTGATCTTGCAGCTCACACTTGATGATGGGTGTCTGCAGGGATTGGTGCTGGGTCCACTTTTTTTGTCATTTTATATAAATGATTTGGGTGAGAATTTAAGAAGCATTGAGTATAGGAGTTGGGATGTCATGTCGAGGTTGTACAGGATGTTGGTGCGGCCACTTTTGAAATATTGTGTACAGTTCTGGTCACTCTGTTATAGGAAGGATATTAGTAAATTGGAGAGGGTTCAGAAAAGATTTACCAGGATGTTTGCTGGGATTGAAGAGTTTGAGTAATGAGGATAGGCTGGATAGGCTAGGACTTTTTTCATTGAGGCACAGGAGGTTGTGGGCTGATCTTATTGAAGTTTAAAAAATGGTTGGGACACTACCACTGCATGACGAGTCCTAGCTTAGCTCAAATTTATATAGCTATCCTAACTTGTAAAATAGCAAATTTTCACAATTAATTAACTATTACCTGCAGCACTGCACTCCATTCTCTGAATCACAATGGCCTCGACAGTGTGTTGGCCAAATTAGGCAGGCCAGATATATAAAATATTGGCATTTTTCTGAAACATCTATGCCTGAAATCTTGAGATACTTTCAAATCATCATGGGACATTGGCTGATTACTTCACTGTAATGAAGTTTCTTGGATTGCTGTTGGTGCAACAACGTCAGAAGTTTGGATCTTGGACTAGATATTATATGCAACATTTATAAACATAATAGTGTCGGGGCACAGTGGAAATATCCTATGAATAAATGCACTGTTACTTTATTTCAGAAGAGGGGGCATTTCAGTTATAAGTTTTAGATTTGCAAAAAAAATCCATTATGCCTAACTAATCCAAATATGTTTTGTGGCTTCTTTAATTATTTTGATGATTTATTTACATGTATATTTAGCTTAAGGTGCTTTAAAATCAGTATGTTGTTGGAATCTTGGATTACAAGAAAGTGTCAAAGTACACTGTGATGAAGCAGCATGTGTCCAAATGAGGTGTGGCAAATTAACCTCCCTGTTTGTTGGTAGCACAGTGCTGCCGCATCAAGTAACCTGGTTAAGAAAATGCTTGTAATAGATTTGATACCCAGAGAGGCAGTGAAATGATCTATTTATTAGAAAACAAGTACAAGTGTTTTTAAGCAGTTAACTTGTGACATTACTGTGTATGTATTTACCATAAGTTACAAATAATTGTGTTTTCATTATGTATTTTGTTGCTAGTAGCAGTGTTCTTTCTGGCTGTTCACTATAAATATCGTGTGCAGATGCGAATTTGGCAAAGTGTTTGGTAGATTGGCTAGTAAGGTCAAATCATTATGGAGTCTTGGGGAGCAAGCCAGTCGGATTCAAAATTGGCTTGAAGATAGGGTGGTGGTTACTGTTTGGACTGAAAGCCTGTGACCAGCGATTTGCCATAAGGATCAGCGCTGGGTCCACTGTTTTTTGTCATTTGTATAAATGATTTGGATGTGAATATAGGAGTTTGCAGATGACACCAAAATAGGTGGTGTAGTGGACAGTGAAGAAGATTATTTCAGAGTACAATGTGACCTTAATCAGATGAGCCAGTGGACCGAAGAGTAGCTGGTGGAGTTTAATTTAGATAAATATGAGGTGTTGCATTTTGGAAAGGCAAACCAGGGCAGGACTTATACAGTTAATGGTAGGGGCCTGGGGAGTGTTTCCGAACAGAGACCTAGTGGTGCAGGTGCAGTTACATGATTCCTTGAAAGCTGAGTTGCAGGTAGACAGGGTGGTGAAGAAGGCATTTGGCATGCTTAGGAGTTGAGATTTCATGTTGCGGTTGTACAGGATATTGGTGAAATCACTTTTAGAATACTGTTTACAATTCTGGCAGCCCTTCTTTAGAAACAATGTTGTTAAACTTGAGAGGGCACAGAAAAGATTTACAGGGATGTTGCCAGGATTGGAGGGTTTGAGTTGTAGGGAGAGGCTGAATAGGTTTGGGCTTTTTTCCTGGAGTATTGGAGGCTGAGGGGTGACTTTATAGAGGTTTATAAAATCATTAGAGGCATGGATAGGGTGAGTAGTCAAGGTCTTTTCCCTAGGTTGTGGGAGCCCAAACTAGAGATTGTAGGTTTAAGGTGAGTGGGGAAAGACGTAAAAAGGACCTGAGGGGTAGTTTTTTCGTGCAGAGTCTGGTGTGTATGGAACGAAAAGGAAGCGGTGGAAACCGGTAGAGTTACAACATTTAAAAGGCATCTGGATGGGTATATGAATGGGAAGGGTTTAGATGGATATGGGCCAGAAGCTGGCAAAAGGGACTAAGTTGGATTGGGATGTCTGGTCGGTGCGGATGAGTTGGACCGAGGGCTCTGTTTCTGTGCTCCATGATTCCATGTATAGTTTTATACTGTTTTGAATTCTTGAATGTTGTCCTTTCATGATGTTTTTCACCTCAGTCCATGTGCTGTCGCAACCCATCAGCGGTCTGATAACTACGGATTTAAATTTCACGTTGATTGACACTGATACTGCAATCTTGCATAGGGCAAGTTCTGCTAGGCTTGTTGCAAAAAAACATTGACTGTGTCCATATGTCCTGGAGAATCATAACTGGAATAAAGGGAGAATTTTTTTTGTCCTTTTTAATCGAATTTAAGTTACATTGTACAATAAGCTGTCTGTACATCAGCAATACAATACTGTAAATGTTGTTAAAGGTTTCTTTTGGTTGGAAATGAATGTTTTTTTTTTTAAAGTTAACATCTCGGGTCCGGTGACCCTTCCTCAGAACAGGAAAGGTCACCGGACCCGAAATGTTAACTCTGTTTTTTCCTCCACAGATGCTGCCAGACCTGCTTAGCTTTTCCAGCAACTTTGTTTTTGTTCCTGATTTACAGCATCCGCAGTTCTTTTGATTATTTTTTTTTTAAAGTGTTGTCCATCCTTTTTGCATGAGGGGCCACAAACCAAATTTTCTCCACCTAGGGTGAGGTGAGCAAATTTCATCAACATCATGTTTGGCACTAGAGTAAAGGTGAATTAAAGAAATTTATCTCCAAAGCAATAATTTGTTTATTTAAATAAATGAATAATAAAAAGAATCATTTTGAGAAGTGACCATCAGTAAAGCTGAATAATTAAACCTTTTTCTTGCCATTATGGTAAGGAGGGCTAGAAGGAGACAGACTAGGCTCCAAGTTCTGATCAACACAGAAGGTGGAGGAGTTTGGGACAGAGAAAAGTTAGGGTTTAGCTTGCACTGACCTGCTTTTGCTTTGGCAGAATTTGTACAAAAGTTGAGTGAGAAGCAGGTTGCTTTTCAATGTGGGTTTTCCTCCTCTCCCATTTTTCTGTCCCTCTTTCACTTTTCTTGCACCCTCACACATACTGATTTATGATGCATTGCGCTCTCACGCCAGTACATCCAAATGTGAAGAAGAGTAAATAACAGGCAACAAATGGCGATGCATCAAGAATTTGACTGTTTAAAAAATTCTCTCCTACACAAACTTGGCATCCTGGTTTTGCTTTCATTTGTTTTAATACCATCCCTATACCTATAAGTCATGTTTTGTGCTTCCTAGATCAATTAGAATAAAGCAAGAGTATGGTATCAGACAGAATGGCGTTGTGATTTGTTACATTGGGCATTTTTAGGCATACTATTGTATATGATTGTAGTGCAAGCTGCAAAAGCCCCTTAGTCAGCAATGGAATTTTGTACTTTGAACAAGAAGAGTCTTGAACATTGTCCAGCTGACAGCATTAGCAGTTTATAGGTCATTGACTGATAGGAGGTGCTAGGAGCCGATGAGAACTAGTGAAGTAAGTTAGACTATTTTTATTACTTGTTTACATTTGGTATCTCCCTTATTGCTGTTTGCTTAACACGTTCAATCATTGGGTGCAGGAGAAAGGTGGTGTCAACAGTACTATCAAATAGTGCTTAGACTGCAGTAGCCTGCTCATTGAAGCTCAGTTTGTCAAAGCCACCCGGCCCCTCATCTCGTTAAAACGCGAGCGCAAATGTGAAAGAAAGAACTGAACTGAGGGTGACTACTCTAGGCATCAAGGCTGAATGTGATAGCAAGGAGCCCTGGGCAGAAATGAAGTCAGTGAGAATCTAGGGGTAATCTCGCTTGTACCTAGGACAAAGGTTGTGATTTGTGGAGGCTAATAACCCCTGCAACAGAGTCCTGGGGCTGAAATGTTCAGTGTGTAGCCATGCCTAGCCACCTTCATTCCATCATCAATTCAGAAATAGAGATGGCAGTTGTACAGTTGGCTTTTGGTTCCTGTTCAGATGTTGAAGGATATGTGACCATATGAAACATGAATTGGATAATATCTAGGCTTGGGCTGCTAACTAACAAGTAATATTGCTGCCCCACGTACCAGGAAATGGCCATCTGAAAGTGAAAGCTGACATAGTCCCAGAGGTCCGTAGGCTACTCTCTCGTTAGAGAGGGAAGACAAGGTTGTGTTTAACATGAAGGTCTCCTCAGCTGATACAGAATCTGAACCCGCACTGTTGCCATCACTCTGTATCCCAAGATAGCCATCCAGCTAACTGACCATCTACGAGAATCTTAAGAACCTTCACTTGATGTTTAATGACATTGATTGCTGAATTCTCCCACTGTCAACATCCTGTGGGTTACCATAGACCAAAAATTGAACTGGATCAGCCATATAAACACTGCAACTGAAAAAGTGGATCAGCAGTTTGGAATTCCGAGAAGAGTAACTCAGTCTTGACTTCGCAGAGCGTGTCCTCCAACTATAAGACACGAATATGGAAATTGCTGGAATACTCTCCATTTGTCTGAATAAATATGACTCCAGCAACATTCTAAGAAGCTCAACATCATTCAAGACAAAGCAGCCTGCTTGATTGGTACGCTATCCATAAACTAAACATTCACTTCCTCTTCCACTGATGCATGATTGAAACAGTCTGTACTGTATGCAAGAATTAAACAAATCACCAAGGATCCTTCACCAGCTCCTTCCAATCCATGACCTCTGTCACCTGGCAGAACAGACCAGTAGATTCATGAGTACAATAACACCAGCAGGTGGTTCCTCAGCACAATTAAACTTGCTGTTCCTTTGTTGTTGCCTGATCAAAATCCTGTAACTCCCTTCACAACGGCATTGAGGTTACATTCACTGTATGGACATCAATGTCTTAAGTGATTAAGAAAGCAATGGCCTAGTGGTATTATCGCTGGACTGTTAATCCAGAGACCCAGGCAATGTTCTGGGGACCTGGGTTCGAATCCCAGGTTGTGGAATTTGATTTCAGTAAATATCTGGAATTAAGATAGATGTTGGTGGAAAAACTCAGCAGGTCTGGCAACATCTGTGAAGAAAAAATCAGAGTTAACGTTTCAAGTCTGGTGACCCTCCCTCCGAACTCAGAACTGTTCTGAGGAGGGTGACCAAACCCGAAACGTTAACTCTGATTTTTTTTCTTCACAGATGCTGCCAGACCTACTGAGCTTTTCCAGCAACTTCTGTTTTTGTTCCTGACTTACAACATCCACAGTTCTTTTGGTTTTTATCTGTAATTAAGAGTCTAACGATGACTGTGATTCCATTGTCGATTGTTGGAAAAACCCATCTGGTTCACTAATGTCTTTTAGGGAAGGAAGCTGCCATACTCACCTGGTCTGGCCTACATGTGACTCCAAACTCTCAGCAATGTGGTTGAATCATAACTGCCTTCTGGGCAATTAGGGATGGGCAATAAATGCTGGCCTAGCCAGTGATACCCTCATTCCGTGAATGAATAAAGGAAAAGAATTCCTGAGGCACTTTGATTTACAGTAAATGGTGGCCTCACCAGTGATGATCATGTGCCATGAAAGGCTGAATGTTTTTTTTTCCTATCATGCCAGTACCAGACCTTTTGAATGATCAATCCAGTTGGTGACATTGCTCTAATCTTTCATTGTAGTATTGCAATTCTTTCCCCTCGAAGTAGTTATCTAAGTTCATTTTGAAAGTTATTAGGGACTCCTTCCAAAACCCTTTGGCACTGCATCTTGTATCTGATGAAGAGTCACCAGACTTGAAATGTTAACTTTTTCTTTTCTCCATGGATGCTGCCAGACTTGCATAGTTTCTCCAAAGTTTCTGTTTTCGTTGTATATGGTGTACTCTACTGTGACCATTCTATCACTGGTGGATGGAGTGAATATAGGGGATGCAGGAAAAAATAAGCAGAACAATTTATTTGTAGCTTATTTTCAAAAAAGAAAGTTGGTTTTTGTATTCAATGGAAAATAGAATAGATCGGAATGACTGCAATAAAAATCAAAGCTGAGGATGTGATTACAGATTGGACAAGGTGTAGTTATTCGTTTAGGAGCCATATAATTCTGCAACACTCTTGAGAGTTAAAGGAGCTTATGCATTTGAACTTTTCAATTTCATTCTCTGCTTTCTGTAAGTTTGAGAGAGACAAGCTTGGGGGTTTGAGGGTAGTAGATAAAAATCCTTGCAGCGGAATCAATAGTTCTTTATCTATTCACTCATGGGACATGGGCGTTGCTGGTCAGCCAGTATTTATTGCCTGTTCCTAGTTGCTTTTGAGAAGGTGGTGGTCAGCTGCCTTCTTAAACCGATGCAGACCACATAGGTTGACAGTGCAGGAACAGCAGCATACTTTCAAGTCAGAATGGTGAGTGTCTTGGAGGGAAACGTACAGGTAATGGTGACTCGTGTCTGCTGCTCTTGTTTTTCTAGACAGAAGTGGTTGTGGATTTGAAAGGTGCTGTTGAGGATCTTTGGTGAATTTCTGCAGTGCCTCTTTGTAGTGTTGGGCTTAAAAATGATATCTTCAAACCAGAATATTAAGGGTTAATTGGACATGAATCGAAAGAAGTAAGGCTTTGTCTGTCTCCCAAACAATGGAGTAGATCAAGGCGATGACTCGGGCACTTGTGTTGCTCAGAATCTTTTTTTCCAATTTTTACTTTGTACAACCTGCAATTTTGTTTAATAATGGGATGAGTTACAGCTTAAGTTTCTCCATCTCAGTCCCTCAGATGTTTAAATTACTCTTGCTCTGCTACTGATACCCTACCAATGCCAGGAACAACAGAGCACCAACACTGACTTGACCAAGGCTTTAGACTCAGTTAGGAAGTGCTATGGAAGATCCTGTCAAAGGCTGGCTGTTCAGTGAAATTCCTCAATATCCTCTGTTTCTTCTATGACAAGAAGTTGGCAACTTTCCTCTCTGGTGAAATGGCAGAATACTTTGAGGTCAAGACGGGCGTCAAGTAGGGCTGTGTTATCATCCCCCCACCCCACCCTTTTCTCCTTTTTCATCCCAACTGCTTTTTTCATCTTGTCAAGACCAAGCTTCTCAGTGGTGTTAACATTGTCTCCAGGATGGACAGGAAACTTTTCAACCGGTTGAACTCCAAGAAGAAAATGACACCAACCTCACTTGTGGAACTTCAGAATATGAATAACAATGTCAACTCTGCACTATTGATAACCTTCCTTTAGTGCCTTTACAGAAGCATATTCAAGAATGGGTCAAGGCCTCAACTTCAAAAAGACTCAAATTCTTTACCAACTAGTCCCAGGTCAAGTTCCAGTCCATCCCTCCATTAAGATCAATGGAGAAATCCTCTGAAACGTGGAATGTTTCCCCAGCCTGGGAAGGTACTTTTCATCTAAGTCAGACATCGGTGTGAAGATTCAACATTGTATCCAGTCTGAGAGTGTCACCTTTGGACTCCGAAGGATGAGAGCCTTCAATGACCGTGACATCTGTGCTGATACCAAGATCCTTTCTACTCTTCTATACGGCCCTGAACCTTGGAGTACATGTAGGCGTCACCTCAAGATTCTTGAAGTTGAGATGGTTTCTATGCATCACTTGGGAGGACGGGTGTACTAATACCAGTAACCTTGAAGCAGCTAACAGCATAGCATTAAAATCTCACCATCCCATGTGCTTAGGATTCCCGAGTTTTGATTACCAAAGCAGATCATCTTTGGCAGGCTCAAGGAAGGCGCTCAAGTTAGAGGAAGTCAAAGGAAGAGTTTCAAAGACTCCCTAAAGGCTTCCCCCTCGAATCGCATTCTAGATATCAATGCATGGGAGACCCTCGTTCAGAAGAAACTCCTGTATGAAGGGACACAATTCTTTGACAATGCTCAAAGACAAGTGGAAGTACGGAAAAGGAACAGAAGAAAGGAATGCCCACTGATCTCAAGGCCAAGGACCAATTCCATCTCCCAAAAACCCCTGCCAAATGTATGGCTGGAGATACGGATTTAGAATCGGGCACATTAGCCATGCAAAACCCGTAAAACCCCACGACCAATGGCATGGAATTTCCTGGGTGGACAGTCGTACTTATTATCAAGTGAATACAGATGATGACAATGACGCTGCCAATGTAGATCTCACCAGATGTTTCTCCTATCAGGTGTCAAACTAACAAACGGGACTATTGGATATAACGTTAAATATGTATCAGAATGTAACTAATTTCCTGACAATGCCTGCCTACTTACTGTTAACATTTATGAATATGTTGTTCCAGCCACTCTTTCTCTGCCTACAACTACGGAGATTAACCTAGATCTTAGTGCTAGTTAAAGGGCAACTATTGTGAGGACCCGCATGCAGAATTGCTCAATATTGTGCTATAAATATATTCCAAACATGACTGTATATGCAACAATAACATTCAGTCCTGAAGTTCCCTTTGTGTTGAGCACCATCCCAAGGTGCTTAATAGAAGTGTATTCAGACAAAAATGGGCTCTGGGACAGGAGTTTAAACAATAAACATTGTCTGTTATAAGTCACAACACAGCAGGAGGTTTTTTCTCCCCCTTATCTTCCGAAATGCCACCTCCCAGAACTTTCCGGAATTTTCATACTGAACCCGGTATCCACAATCTGTTCCCTTGCTTACCTTGTGTACCCACCTCCTTAGGATGGGAGGAGGTACAATTCCACCATTTGTCAGCCAAACTGCACCTTTTCAGGATCATTGCATAGGTGATTGATCCTTTTATCCTACACGTTTAAGAGTATGCTTCATAATGAAATATAATTTGATAAATGCCCACTTTATTATTCCATTTACTTTGTAACTTAAGTGCCTTTTAATTCAGTTTTGAGGATATTTCCTTGCTCTTACAGTAAACTGTGGTATGTTTTAACTCTATTCTGAAACAGTTAGAATAGGCAACTGGGGATGTAAACTCAATCATTGGGTAAAACAAGTATGTGAATGTATGGATTCCATACACCTCTGAGTTGAAATGAATTGAATTGAATTAGCTTTATTTCACCGCATTCAAATGAGTACAGTGAAAAGTTTATTAGTCACCACTTATGGCGCCATCTTGGGTACCTAGGTACAGATTCTTGAGGACAAATTCTTAAGGAAAAAATAGAGAAGTAAATAAATAAAAGTCCAACAGCAAAGACCTTCAAAAGTACAACATCACAGTAACAAAGTAGAAAACAATAATAAGAGTCCTTCCACGATCGTGTACTTAAAGAGAGAAATTGGTCCATTCCCTGGCTCTGGGCTTGAGGACCCGACTACATGCATGCACCACCACCCCCACCAGCGGACCCCATGACTCCAAAGACCACCGCTGCTGAAGCTGCCAACAGAGTCACAGGCCAGTCACTGGAATCCAAGGCCTGGACCCATCTTGTCTTCAAAGCCGCTGTCAAACCAGTCTAATTGAAGAATCCACCAGGGTGCAGCCACGAGGTGCAGCCAAGTCCACATCGCATTCTCTGCTGCAGGGGCCACTTGGAGCCTCCTTCCTCACCTAAAGCTACCAAAAGAAGGTAAGATGAACTTGATGTTAGAAAGAAAAATGTTTTTAAAAAAGAATGCAGCAGGCCTGGTGATAGAAGCAGAAGAACCCAAACACTTCCTACCCTGCCATCGCCAAGTGACTAAAAGTCAGTTGACAGGAATGAAACAAATTCTATTGTATGAGTTGAAATGATAACAATTATGAGATAAAGCAAAAAAGAACAGGCCTTCCTAAGTAACCTAAGCTGTGGTAGAAATCAATACAGTAAAGAAAGGACACTTTTTTTTTTGCTATATCCTCCACCAGGAACAGTAAGCAATTAAAACACATGTCAAGAACTCCGAATTCATAGCACCCAGAACATATTAAGGGCAAACCATGTAGCAACCACTAGTATAACGCAAAGTGATTGATTATGCTCAAAGAAACTTTTGTTTCGTAGAACCGGTAACCACAGTTATCAATCCCAAATAAATCTCTACAGCCAACTCCTCTTAACTAATACAGGAGTAGGAGAACAAGGGTAAATCAGATATGAGGTATGATTAGGCAATGTGTACCTCCCCTCTCAGGAATGCTAATGTCAGGGTGACTCTTTCTGGGTTGGGACCTGGGCCAGGTGTTTCCATAGACCGAAATCAAGGCAGTCTTCAGACGCAAAGGAGCCTCTTTGGGAATAATTCCTACTCAGCAGTGAAGACTGGAATGGTAATTATGCTGTATACACTATCCTGCACACAGATTGGCAAAAAAATCTGAATATTGTGTGAGATCACGTCTGCAGAGATTTTTGTTTCGAAGTAACCTACCCTTATATTTTTGTTTCAGGATTGCTGACCTGTGCATTTCTCATGAGCAATGTATATAATCCATGACCAGGTTAATAAATTCAAATTTGATAACTCTTTTTGGTATAATGTTTCAAACCTTTTATTGCTGTCTAGGATGCTATAGTTTGAGGTAATGTATCGTGGTCCGACAGAGGAACATGATTGAAATACTTGAGTGGTGTTGCAAACTCAAATCATTTGTCTATTTTAGCAGGATTGTGTCACTTTGTGTGACAGTTCTTCATAAATTATTGATTGGTGATCTGCTCAAGAAAGCTAATACTTGTAACAGCTCACAATTAAAAATATGAGAGTTAAGTGAATGGCTTGCAAAGTAGATATATTCCCACAGAGACAGTGAGGTTAAAGCAGTTATGCTTAAAAAAGACTGGTCCAAGAAAGGGAGTTGTTCAAGAATTTAACTCCATGTTACATCTTACTCAGGGACAACTGACATGTAGAAGGGGAATCTCAACCTCTAGCATGAATGGTTATTATTTTAGGTTAGAGATTTTACAGCGTCGAGAAAGGCCCTTTGGCCCATCATGTCCATGCCTGTCACGGGCATCTTTCTGTTTGTATCGTTGTTAGCCACAGGTGAGGTGCCAGAAGACGGGCTAACGTGGTGCCACTACGGTGGTAAGGAAAAGTCACGGAACTATATACTAGTGAGCCTCACATAGTGGTGGGCAAGTTGTTGGAAGGGATCACAAGGGACAGGATTTCATGTGTCTTTAGAAAGGCGAATAGTCAACATGGTTTGAGGTTGAAAACATGTTCCACTCAGTTGACTGAATTTTGTTTTTTGAAGCAGTAATGAAGAGGATTCATGAGGGCAGAGTGGTGGATGTGATCTATATGGACTTCAGTAAGGCTTTTGATAAGTTTCCTCGTCATAGTCTGGTTAGCAAAGTTAAATCACACGGAATACAGGGAAAGCTAGTCATTTGGATATGTAACTGGCTTGTAGGTAGAAGACAGAGGGTGGCGGTGGTGGGTTCCTCAACAGACTGGAGGCTTGTGATCAGCGGTGTGCCACAAGGATCGGTGCTGGATCCACTGCTTTTCGTCATTTATGTAAATGATTTGGATGTGAGCATAGGTATTTATGAGGATAGATGGTAAAATGAGCTAAGTGAGTTAAAAGGTAGGACAGTAGAGAAACAATGAGAAACATTTTAAAGGCATGTTTCGTAACTTTCTATCTGTTTTTAACTTAGAAAGTTAGGATATTATTGTTGAAAGAAATAGTGTATAATACTGAGAAGATTAGCGGTAGGTTGCAGTTGAGTTGATTTGAATTTGTTCTTGTTTGATTACAGAGAAAGGCTTTAGCTGTTTGTGAGCTGATAAATTAAGGTCTTTTCCATTAGCCTAGTGCATAAAGTGATATTTTAAATATATAAAATAGCGCAAGTAAGTGAATAATGTAATCAATTAATTGAAACTCATTTAAGTGTGGTAGGATAGGTGTTGTGTTCAGGCTGAAACATGTGGAAACTCCTGGATTCCATTGTGATCCAGGGCAAACAAGTCTGAAATAAGTGTTTTGAAGTTTGAGCAACTTCACATCAGAGGTTATGAGCTTAAGGTTGAACTGCAGCTGGGAGGGAAAAAATTACATCTTGCTTTCATATCAGGAGGCTGTCACACCACTTAGGATAGGATCTTCTGATTATGGTCAGGGATAAGAGAGTGTGACTGAGTGAGGCAGGGAAGGGACCCAGATGAGACAAATGCAGGAGTGTCAGCCTCTACAATTGATATGAAAATTCCTTGGATGATAGCAGGGGCTGCAGGATGGATAGCAAACTGACCATGGCATTGTGATGCAGGAGCCATTCAAGTGGGAGGAGTGACAAAGAATGTAGCAGTATGGTATGGTATAGTGAGGGAATTTGCTGCAGAAGACAGTGTCAATGTGTGAGAACCTGGATGGTTGTGTTGCCTGCATGGTGCGAGGGTTTGGCACATCTGCTCATGGCTGGAAAGGGACTTGCAGTGGAAAGGGGAGGATCTAATGGTCTTAGTCCATGTAGGTAGTGATGACATAACTAAAACTAGGGGACAGTTTCTGCCTAGGCAATATGAAGAGTTGGGCGCTGAATTAAAAAGTGGAATCTCACAAGTTATAATCTCATGCTCATGTGCCTGTCTTATGTGAGCCATGTGCAAATTGCATTGGATAGATGAAATTAAAGAGATTCAATATGTGGCTCAAAGATTGGTGTGGGAGAAGTGGGTTTTAGTTTGTGGGCCACAGGCACCAGTACTGTAGAATATGTGGTCTGTGCCATTGGGATGGTGTACACCTGAACTGTGCTGGGGCCAGTGTTTTGGCAAATAGCCTAAGTAGGGAAGTAGGGAGGGTTTTAAACTAAATAGTGGCAAGGGATCACATGTAAAAGATGCGGAGTATCAAAGATTGGAGATAAGGCAAGGGAGGAAAATAGTAATCTGAGAAGTGAGGGTCTGAGAACGGTAGGAAGCAGCAGAGAGGAAAGAAGAATTAAGAATATACCAACAATCAAGACTAGATATTAGATAACAAGTCAGAACTTAAGGTTCTGTATCTGTAGCATTCATAACAAAGTAAAGAAATTGATAGTGCATATTGAAGTAAATAAACATAATCTGATATTCATTATGGAGGTGTGGCTTCAGGCTGGCAAAGGTTGGGTCCTGAATAGTGAGGTATGTAACAGTCAAGAAGACAAGGAAGCTGGATAAAGGTAGAATGGTAGCACTGTTAATCAAGGATGGCATTTATGCAATAGTTCAGCAGATCAGGGTGTAGAACTAGAATGGGTGGAGATAAAGAATGATAGAGGAAATGAGTCAGTCATGGGAGTGTAGGACAAAAGAATACCGGAAATATTGGCTCTGTTTGATAAAGGGATACCAGCACTCATGGGTGACTTTATGTACAAACTGGAAAAATCAAATTGACAGTAGTAGCCTGGATGAGGATTTAATAGAATGCTTTTGAGAGTTTCTTAGAGCAGCACATCATGGAACTAACCAGAAGATGTGATGAATGTTGATGGTATACTACTGTTGTTATTTGTAAACTTAGATACAATTATATTCTGAACTTCATGTTTGTTTTCTGCACCTGAAATACATCAAATAAATATAGACCTTTTCCAATCAGTGTGTTGTAAGATAGCTTTTGACATTTGAAACTAAATCTTGCTTACGCTTCACAAACACATTTCAGAAGTCACTGCCTCAGTGCAGACCTCTGAGGTCTGTGCACTGAAAAAGGAAATCAGAGGGAGTATTGTTTTAGACTCGTAAAAGCACAAATGAAAGCATATCAATTTCTGCCTGCCAGTGGGTGGGTAGTAGTCTCGTCACTCCTTAAGATATGCACATTTTAGAATCGGTCAAAGAAGTGCATGACTGCTGGTGGGGTAGACCGACTTCAATGGCCAACTAACCCTAAAAGTTTCATTGTGCTGTTCGACGCTGCTGTCCCATTAACACCCGTGCTAAATCATTCTTAATCTGTATAAGCTTTTATCCCTCTCCTCCTATGCAAACACTCAACACATCTCCACCAGGAAGAGGTCAGTGCTGGATACCCTCAGCTTCATCTCCACCTCTGTGAGGTTGGTGACCTCATGGAGACCCAGGTTCAGCACGCTCTGTGTATGTTGGATATGCAGACAGACATCAGTGTAGATACACGCTCAGTATCAATGCCATGACGAGACGGGAATGGTAGGACAGAGGCTTGTACTATTTGTTATTCGTTCTTAATCATAAAACAGGAAAAGACAATATGAAGAAAAACCCAGGAGCTTCCTAAAAGAAAAGCAATAAAATAAAGCTGAATGATGTAGGACAAAATAAAGTTTTTTGAAATCAATTGAAATGGATTTTATAACAGTGCGCTGAGCTTATGAAGAATGCTAGTGGAAGTTTTAAGTCTAGAAATGGCCATTTCCTCCTTTCTGGTATATCAATGTATGTGCTACTTAAGGTTAACAAATTATTGTAATATGTTGGAGACGTGGGTATTGTATAGGTAAATGATCATTCTTAATCCAGTGCTTTAATGCAAATAAAACCAGTTGAGCACCTCATATATTGAGCTAAATCTTACAATATTCAGTGTCAATTTTGTCAACTTTTGTTGAGGGCTGACGCAATTCCCTGCTGTATCATCCCAAATTCCCCTCATTAACAACCTACCAAGCCTCTATAATGCTGGTCTTGTCTGATGCTAGCCTGTTTCTATTATTTCACTGTAATCGGCAGAATTCCTCACTCATAAGGCTGATCGTTACCCTCTCCCTCTCCCTTGGCTGTAGAGGGACGGAACCCTGGACTGAGAGCACCCCAACTGGACACCTGACTATAGCCAAGCCCCAGGACCCATCTCAGAGGCTGCCTTGACTTACTGTGCTGGGACCCAATGACAAATGGGTGATGCCATAGACTTTGAGGGCCACTTCCCTTGGACTCTAAGACATGGCCTTTTGTTTATAGCACACAGTGTGTTTGTCGCGTGAGCTGCATGATGCAGGTGTGAGATTGACATTGTTATTCTCAAGATTTAGCATGCTTGCCTTCATTACATAAACCTTTTAAGTATAGGAGTTGAGACGTCATGTTGAGGTTGTCCAGGGTGTTGGTGTGGCGTCTTCTGGAGTACTGTATGCGATTCTGGTCAACCTGCTATAGGAGGGACATTATTAAATCAGAGAGGGTTCAGAAAACAACTTATCAGGATGTTGCCAGGAATGGAGGGTTTAAGTTACAAGGAGACACTGGAAAGGCTGGGACTTTTTTTCATTGGAGCATAGGTTGTTGAGGGGTGACTTTTATAGAGATTTATAAAATCATGAGGGGCATAGATACAGTGTATACCAAGGGTCTTTTCCCTACGGTGGGGGAGCTCAAAACTAGGGCATGTATTTTTAAAGTGAGAAGAGAAAGTTTTTAAAAAGGAAATGAGGGGCAACTTTTCACACAGAGGGTGGTTTGTGTGTGGAATGAACTGTTGCAGGAAGTGGTGGATGCAGGTACAGTTACAACATTTAAAAGACATTTGGATAAGTACATGACTGTGAAAGGTTTGGAGGGATATGGGACAAACGCAGGCAATTGGGACTAGTTTAGTTTGCGAACATGGTCGGCATGGACTGAAGGGTCTGTTTTCATGCTATATGACTCATGACTATAGCTTTAAGCTTTCTTAGTATAGATATACTGAGTTAGTTAAGGAGGGAAAGATATTGTTCTTTTTTGAGTTCTGAGTGTTGAAGGTGGGTCTGGAACTGTTTTCATGTAATTAAATAAGGCTTTTTTAAGAATAAAAACATCTTCGGTTGAATAGTTCAGTGCTTTAGAAAAATTAAGGGTGGGGGGGGGGAAAAGGCTGTTGCCTAGCAACAAGTTGTCCTCTGATACACAGATAAAGTTTCCATTGAAAGAGAATGATCCTGGAGGTCAAGAACTGTGCATGTTTCTGTCAGAGAAGGTAGATCTGTGGCAACAAGGAGGCATTTAGCTTAATTTTCAAAGCAGTTTGTGCTAAATGTAAGTCCTGAATGCTTTACTGTAAGTAAGAGAGAGCTCCAGAAACCGATTCCTTAAATTCAACTCTGTTAAGAAATCAGTGTTAGCAGCATGTATGTTAGCTCATATGTTAGCAGTTTAAGAGACGTTGACTGGAGAAATTAGCATCAACTAAATGCAGAGCTTCACTGGAAAAAATCAAAGTACTACCATGCCAACTGAACAAGTTGTGGAATGTGGAAGTAAGCTGACCTTTCACTGAGGTTTAAGTATCTGTAAAGTCGTTATGAGAGTAAAAGGAACGAATCTTTACTTCTGATATTTGTACAAAGACCACTTCAAAAATGATCTGTTCATTTTTTTCATTGTGCATATAATAGACTTTCTTTTTTATTAAAAGTACATTGGAAGCATTATATGAATACATTCATAACTCAGCACCATGGTAACCCTATTGCAAAAATATACTTGATGGCCTATCAAGCCAGAATTTACTCTGGAATCAGACTTGTCTCATTTAATTGTCAGCTGTGATAACACCTGGCACTTCTGTTGCACAAATGTTATTTGTCACTCATCAACTTGAGGCTGGATATTGTCCAGGTCTTGCTGCATTTAGACACCGGTTGTGTTTGTATCCGAGGAGTTGTGAATGGTGCTGAAAATTGAGTAAGCATCATCAAACATCCCCATTTCCTATATTGTCATGATGGAAAGTAATTGATGAAGCAGCTGAATATGCTTGGGCTGAGGAGACTATCTTGAGGTACTGGGGAGTCCTCTTGTGGCACAGTGGTATTGTCCCTAACCCCAGACTGGGAGGCTCAGTTCAAGTCTCACCTGCTCTGGAGGTGTGTGATAACGTCTCTACACAAGTTGATTAGAAAATATCTAGATATCTACCATGAAGAACTCCTGCAGTGATGTCCTGGGACTGTAATGATTGACTTCCAACAACCAATACATTTTCCTGTTCCTTCATACTGTGTATGACTCCAACAAACAGAGTGATTTCCCCTATATCGTTTCCCATTGACTTCAGTTTTGCTAAGATTTCTTAATTCCATAATGGCTCAGATATTGCCTTGATGTCTACAGCAATCACTCTCAGCACTCTTGGTAGAAAGTTCCAAAGATTCTCACTACCCTCTGAGTGAAGAAATTGGTCCTCGACCTAGTACTAACTGGTTTGCTACTTATTCTGAGACTCTGTAATTGATAGTTCTAGACACACCAGTCATTTCTGCATATACTGTTTCTAGTCCTTTAATAAATGTGTAAGTTTGTGATTATAATTCTTCTAAACTGTAAAGAATAAAGACATGGTCTCCAAATCCCAGGAATGAGTCTGGTGATCCTCCACTACATGCTGTCTATGGCAAGTGCATCCTTCCCTAGGTAGGGGGATCAAAACTACACGCACTATTTCAGGTTCAGTCTCATCAAGGTTTGTACAATTGAAGCAAGTCATCTATGCCCCTATATTCAAATCCTCTTGTCACAAAGTCCAAGTTGGTATCACATTTCAGTATCTTCAAATGTATTACATCTGTCCACTTCTTTAACCTTTATTATGCTTCAGTTAGACAACGGCCCTTCATCTTGAATACTTGATACGAAAATGTTGCACACTTTGGCCTCTTTGTTTGAAAAAGAGGAATAGTTTAATAAAAGTCACTAATTAATTTAAAAATAACAACTTGTACAGTTCTTATCTCAATATAGATTGACTCCACATAGTTCTGAAGAAAGGCATTTAATGTAACTGTTCCTCTCTCTGTAGATGTCAGACCTGAATATTTCAACATTTTCTATTTTTAGTTGACTGCTTAAGTGCCTGGTACAGTAATTTATACAATTTGACAATTTTGCCTGGATAAGGATTGTGGGGGAAGAGAGGGTGCAAAAGTGTCTAATTTTGAACTGATTTATTTGAATGGGTCAGTGTCTCTAAAATAATGAAAACACATATTTTGTTCAGAGGAAATACTTATATGTATGACATTCTAAGTATGATCCTGACAGCAAAGAAAGGATTTAATTTGTTTTTAAGTTTGGTAGGTGTAGCCACAGTTTTAACATTCCTAGCATAGAATTGGGCAATATGATCCTAGTTCCTTGAAAAATTAATTTTATTATACAGTGCTGATGTTTAACAAGCATTTGGTTTTTCAAAATTATGGATGCATTACTCAAGATTGATCTCAACCTTAAAGTAACAGATAAATTAATATTGAAAGTAGTTTTAAGCTTTTTTGAGATTCATTCATATTTACACCAATTGTGCTTACTATAGGTGGAACATTGCAAACAGCATGAAGCAAGCAAGTTCTGATTCTATTAAAATGTTATGTTTAAAATAATAATACTGCAATATTACATTTGTCAAATGGTATCATTTTAGGTAGAAGTATGTGGGTGTGGGAACAGGTGAATAGAAAAATATTTGAGAGAGAGCATGATTTTTAAACAACCTCCACTTGTAGCAAACTGTGATCATAATGATATTCAGCAAGACCACAAGTATGGAGCAATTCTTGAACTCCTGAACTGAATTGGATAACTGATTTGTTTTATAAAGCATATGGTTAGTGTTCGATTCCACCTAGATCATGTATCAAATTTCCTGTCTCTCCTAAGGAAACTTCTTGTTAACAGTAGAGCTTTGTTATTCATTTGGACCTTCAACTTAGATCATTAGGCACTATATAGACACTCATTGGAAGTTTTTAAAATATATTGATAACGTCATTTTAAGTCTATTTAAATCCATGGTGCAATAAAGGTATGTGAAATGGATCAGCATGGATATTAATTGAGTTGCAATGCCACCCTTAAAAAGCCTTTGATATTCCTTTCTATTTTTGCTTTAAAAATGATGTACAAGAGTGTGATTGGTGCTCAATTAGCTGTCCCAACTGTGAGCTTCTACAGTAAGCAACTTCTGAAAATTGAAGCTTGTTTCTTTTTTTGCCGAGCGTTGCAAAGATCAGGGCATTTTTTTTAAGTGCACTCGTGGGATATGGGTGTCACTGGCTGGACCAACATTTATTGTCCTTCCCTAGTTGCCGTTGATAGGTGGTGGTGGTGAACTGTCTTCACTGCGGTCCATTTGGTGTAGATACACCCACAATGCCATTAGGAAGGGACTTCGAGGATTTTGACCCAGTGACATTGACGGAGCAGCAATATATTTCCAAGTCAGGATGGTGAGTTGTTGGTGATCTTGCAGGTGGTTCCCGTGTATCTGCTGCCTTTGTACTTATAGAAGGTAGCGGTATTGGTTTGGAAGGGGCTGTCTAAGGATCTATTGTGATCTGTGTGTTATATGGGCTCAGCAACTGATAATGTGGATTTTGTTTTTATTGCAATAATCTGATGAATTTGCAATTGAGTAACCTCGACAGTTTAAATAGGAAATTCTTTGTTTTCACCTTTCCTAGCTCAAATGTGCAAAGAGAGATTAGTGTGCCCCTGGTTGAGTTGTCGAGCATCTGTCAATACAGTATATCTAAAAACCTGGAACATCGCAGGTGCGCATTCCAGTGCAGTCAATATGGAGCTGTTTAACAGCTGACTGAATTGCAATCAATAATGAATAATATATGCTATTATTTACTGGAGAAGTTAACAGACCATTCTGAACAGTGTACCCTCAATGGGCATGTTTGATATTGCATCTGGACTGATATCAATTGAGTTTAACTAACGAATCTTCATTAGAGTACCAGTTTACCTTTCCTTAATCTTGTCCATACCTCTACTGTATGTGCATTGCAGTAACTTTCAAGGTGCAGACAGTTTTCTCATCCAGCACCATTCTTTATGTGCAAGTTGAGCAGAATGATTAGCTGTTTTGGATTTTCTGGGCAGGTTCAGTAATTTATTATGCATTTCAGACCTAGACTTCCAGGATGGTATTTGTCGAGGAATTAATTCTTTTTTTCTAATCTGCATGCACAGACAGCAGTTGACACATTTGCAATAGAGCAAGTGGCACTGCTGTCCAGCTGTCTCCTCAGAGAGTTAACTGACTTTAGAGGTATCTTGGAGGACTGAGAATCTAGGTGGGCAGTGTCCACTAGATGTCTGGAGGTGGAGGGGCTGACCAGACTGGTGACTACTGTGATCAGGCCTGACATTGGGGATCTGAACTGTGGTTTTAAACCAGAGTCTATGGGAATGATTTTATAGGGGAGAAGGGTCCTGGGCACTTTTCAGGAGGAGGCGTCCAATATAGAGCTGAAAGGAAAACACATCTCCATGAGTGTCCCTCATTTTTACCTTCAAGAACCAGTCCCCCTGGAACTGACACCTGAGGAGGTTTTCAGGCAAATACCCTTTTTGTAATCTTATAATGACATAAAGTAGGTATCTTCAGGGACTGGGAGTATTTTTGTCTTGAAGTTGTCCCATTAGTAATGTTTGGTTGGGATCTTTTTGGTTATTCAGGGAAGGGAGAAAATGGTCTACATGACGAATTAATTGAATGTTTTTGGGACAGTTTCTTAGACCGGAATGTTATAATGCCAGCCAGAGACCAGGCTATACTAGACCTGGTCTTGACTAATGAGATGCAATTAATTACTGACCTCGTAGTGAACATGCCCCTTGACCATAATATGATTGAATTTTTTCATGTAGGTTAAAGGAGTGTGGGTCCAAGACTACAACTTTTAATTCAAACAAAGGCAGTTAAGAGGGCATGAAAGCTGAAAGCAAGTGAGCTGGCAATTTAGGTTAAAAGACAGGTCCGTAGAGATGTAGTGGCAAACCGTTAAGGGGATATTCCAGAAAGCACAGAATAAATCATTTCTACAGATAAGAAAAATTATAAGCAATGGACCCACTCTCTGTTGTCAACTTAAAAAAAAAAGTCAAAGAAAAGACATGTTATTGAGCAAAGTTAAGTGGGAGGTCAGCAGATTGGACAGAACATAAGAAAAGAAAGCACAATTACTGAAGAATTAATAAGGAGAGAAAAATTATGGTATGAGAGAAAGTTAATCAAAAATAGGAAAACAGGAAAATTTTCTTAAGATATTTCAGTAAAGTAGAGTTAATAAATTAATTGTTGCCTCTAGAAAATGAGCCCATGGAATTGGGGATGGCAGATGAAGTGAATAGTTTTCTTTACATTGGTCTTCACTGAAAGAAATCAATAGCATCTGAGATATTGTTGTAAATCAGGAAATGAAAAGGGAGGGAGGAACTCAAGAAAATTGCAAATATTAGGGAAGTAATCCTGAGTAAATTGTTGGAACTGCGAGTTGACAAGTTCTCCAGATGTGGATGGATTTTATCCTAGGGTCTTAACAGAAGTAGTTAGTGAGATAGTTGATGCATTGGATTTAATTTTACAAAATGCATTAGGTTTGTGGAAGGTTGTAGAGGGTAACATATTGGCATGGATAGAAAATTAGTTGGCTAAGAGGAAGCAGAGAATAGAAATAAATAGGCCTTTTTCAGACTGGCACATGTCACAAGTGGTTTGCTACAGAAGTTGATGCTGGAATCTCACCTCTTTGCAATTCATATAAATGATTTGGGTGAAGGGATCAAAGGTATAGTAGCTAAATTTGCTGATGATACAAAGGTAGAAAAATGAGCTATGAAGAGGACACAAAGCACATGTAGGTAGGTTAAGTGAGTGAACAAAGATCTGGCGAATGGAGTACAATGTGGGGAATTGTGAAATTGTCCATTTTGATAGAAAATATGAAAAAGAAGCATATTATCTAAATTGTGAGGGGAGGCAGAGAGATTGTGGTGCCCTCGTGTACGAATGATAGAAGGTTGGTGTGCAGGTACAGCAATTAATCAGAAAAGATTTTTGATTTGAAAAATGTTTGTTTTTATTGCGAGGGGAGTTGAATGCAAGAGTAAGGAGGTGACACTTGGGTTATACAGGGCATTGGTAAGACTGGATCTGGAGTACTGTTTAGTACTAGTCACTGTACTTTCAGAAGGATGCTAAGACTAATACCTGGAATGAGAGGATTGCTTTATGAAGAAAGGCTAAGATTGTCTCCTAGAGTTTAGAAGAGTCAGAGATGACTTACTTGACACACACATTATCCTAGGGGGATTTGACCGGGTTAATGTTGAGACAATGTTTCCTGTTGTGGAAGAACCTTGAATTAGGGATCGTAGTCTTAAATGGGCAATTCTTTATTTTTAATCTGAGACGAGGGAACTTTTTTTTCTGGGGGTTGAGTGTCTTTGGAATCTCCTTCAGTAGATGCAGAATCTTTAAGTATTTTTAAAGGCCGAGGTAGATAGATTCTTGATTTACCAAAGGAATGAATGTTATTGAGGATATGAAGGACTGTAGAATTGAAGTTGGAATCAGATCAACTGTGATCTTGTTGAATGGGAGAGCAGGCTTGAAACGATGAGTGGCTTTTGTTTCTTGCTTGTATGTTTGTATGGCTCTGAATGTCACATAGCAAGTATGCTTCTCTGCTTGTAGCAGTGTGGAAAGATTTGTTGGTTACTCTGTCTACAAGCATTAACTTGTCCTTTACGTCTTTAAACTTTATAAATACCATATTTATTTATAGCTGCTGATGGCTCTTTAAAAATGCGGAGCTGGATGGAACTTCTTTGCTGTCTGACAAATTTGTACATAAGCTGTAATGTCCAATTACAGGTTTTATCCATTATAGTTCTTAATAGTATATTGAGCTTTTAATCAAGTAATGTTTCTTTCAGAATGAGCAGATTCTTGATGTTTCTTATAAGGAACATGCTGTTTTTTAAAAAAAATCCTTTTAATAAACCATGAAAATGGTGCTTGCAGTTTGAACTTAGTAAATCTAAAACTCCTAAGTTTCAGATACAATAAACAACCGTACTGGATGATTTTCCACATTTACTTGGTATTTTATGTGGAATTCCTTCGTTAAACCTAGTAAGATTCAGAGTGCTGTAGTCCCGCAGACACATGGCAAAGTTGTCTAACAGACAAGGAGTTTAATACTCCCAAACTAGGATTGCGGCATGCTGTCCATATGAAGTGCTGCTTCTAATGCTGGTGTTATTCTTGCATATAATTGCAAAATGTGAATTCAGGCCAATGTTCCAGCTCTAGGAACTGAAAAATGCAAATTAAGCGATGTTATATCATTTTGTCATTATCAGAAAATAGTAGGAAATCTATCCTCATAATAGGCTCTGTTGCATCACCTGCAAATATTTTATCAAAGGCTACCTACTTGGATCTACAGGAACTTATTTGACAACTGGCTTTTGAACGTAGATCGTTCTGTGTGAAACAGTAACTGTTTTTGCCAGATGTATTTTTTTCTTCCCTGCATCTGTTGGAATATTCCCATTGGAATTCCTAGGACAGTGCAATTCTTTACATATTACCAGATCATGCACTTTTGATATTTATATTAAGAGTATTACTACTTAGACACAAGTAGCAGTAGGTCCCTTTCAGGTCAGGACTCGAGCATGCCATGTTGAAGGAGACAGAGATGGGGACCGAGTACACCAGCTCCAAATGCAACACCACATTGTCCTGAAAATCAAGGCCAGGACTCGGCTCTAAGTTTAGGGTGCAGTTAATACCCAACAGCAGATTTTTCCTACAGACTGCACAAATGAATCAACCTGTATAATTTTTCTCAAATACTGTTGTGTTATCCATTGTATTTAACTTTTGTGTGGTTTGTTTTGTTAAAAGGCTCAATATACTGGAAGGTTAAAGATACTCAAGATAAATATGGTCTGATGCAAGCTGTATGGTTATATTAATCATGTGTCAGCTTAGCTCAGCCAGTAGCACTGTTGCCTCTTGAGTTGAGCCCTTGACTTTGCCCCATATGCAAATAATTCAGTGCTGTGTTGCTAGAGATCTGTTATGGGATGAAATGTGACCTGCTTCAAGAAAACTGAACTGATCCCATCGAGCTAGCCAAGGGAGAGCAGGGCATGCTCTCAACACATTGACCGACAGGTCTCCTTCAAGAAACAGCATTTAGCTATTTATTCACTCTTATGAGATCTTGTGCCCCAGTTTGGTGCCGCTTCTACTCGTGCGGTTTCAAGAGTAAATAATTGGTTGTAAAATGCTTTGGGTGATTTGCTGATGAGCTGTGTTGTACGTTTACAGATTCATTCTTTACTCAATTTAGAGTTCATGTTGGATAAAAGTCCTCTAGATGACTTCAATTTTTTGCATTGCCATCATTTGTTCTTGGCCTCAGAACGCCCAGTTTGTGCCTAGGGACAACCTGTTTAGATGTGATAAATTTAACTTGTGATCTGGTGTACATAATTTTACATTCTAGTTGGTAGTCAGTTTTTTAAATAAAAACATTTATTTAACCATTAACTTTATCTCAGCTATTCTAATTTTAGCAATACAATGTTATTCAGTTGAACTTGTGCACTATAGTGTTTTTTTTCTTGGAATGCATGGAAAAACAGATATTGGAAAATGATTGCAGTCTGTTTTTCCAGGGGAAGCAGCTGTTGAAGTCTCCTCGTCGCTGCTTATACTGTCTGGTTGCAGCTTAGTTGTCCTCATCATCCTGCTTGTGAACTGTGCATCCTGCTGTAAAGAACAGGGAATAAATTTCAAGGTGAGTACATAGGATGCACCTTGGTTGCTCTGATTTTGAATTTTTTTGATCAGCTGCCACATAATTTATTAACTGTAATCTTGAAGCTACTTACATTGTGTTGGCAGTGTATCACTTTAAGTGGAAATTGTGCTCCATTGTCCCACGTTGATTTACAGCTGGCTATTTCAGGAGGATTACTTCACAAATGAGATTTTAACTGGCTTGATTTAGATTATTTTTCTGTCCTCTGGTTTTGGGCAATGGCAAGAAGACATTGTCTGAAATTATCTGACTAATTTCAGTTTATTACCCTTTTTTTTTTCCTGGGGATGAGCACCTGTAACTGTTGACGTATATTTCATCTTGCGGCTCTTAGTTACATCAGAGCCTTGGATACAGATTGCATAGAGTGAATACCTCTTAAAGAAGACATTTTGTTTGGCTTTAGTTCTAGAAATACGTGCTGTTTGATTCTAGGAGCTTTTAAAAGAAAATGGTCACTGCAGAGTCTAAACTGCTGAAGTATTTTTGCCACACTGAAGATGCAGTGCACTATAGCGCTGTTTACAAAAATTGAGGTTTTGCTTACAGCAGTGCAAGTAATGCCCATGAGAATGCACTAATGACTGTTTTTATGTCAGCATGTTGCTCACTTTTTCATTTCAGGAATTTGAAGATGATAACCCTGATGAAGAAAATGATTTCATACCACCAGCAGAAGACACCCCTTCACCTCCAGCACCTGCCGAAGTTTACACACTTACAGTTCCAAGTATTGTACTTGCTACTCCAACACAGTTTCAGTCATCTAAAACTCAAGGTATGGTCTGACAGTTTATAAATATTTTAACATCGGTTAAATATCAGTAAACGTTGCATGACAAAGATGTGGCCTCAGAATTTCAGTTCTTATTTTTAGTTATAAATCAAGGTTTAGAATCAGTTGAAATTTACTGCAGTAACCTTTCTCTTGGGTTGACTTCTGTGCTAGTAAATTTATCTTGGTGAATAGCTGAGTCATATAAACCGGGAAGATCTTCTGTTCAGTCTTGTGGTCTCGACCAAACTTGCTGATTTCAGCTAGGGTGATGATATCAGAATTCCATTGGCCTCTCCCACCATGCATAAGGACAGACCGTATTTTACAGAGTTCCCATTTCTTGATTGCCATTAAGAAACTCATGCTGATGATGTGTGTCTATCTGACATTGGCAGAATTAAACTTGCTGTGATGCTCCCAGCAACTGACTAAAGTTAGTATTGCGGTGTACATGATGTCTGTTGGAGCAGGTACTAAGATTCCTGAACGTGATCAAGAGTCCTAGAAAAATCTCAGGATGATCTCCATAACATTGGTAATTTAAGAATATCACAATCTGTGAGGATGTTTTTGAGTAAAAGTGACCCTGTTTGAGAGTCTTTGGAATAAAAACTGTGCGCTAGAAAACTCGAGCTGCTAACAGAATCTGTGGAGAGAGTGTTTCCCTTTCCGCGGATGCCGTCAGACCTGCTGAGCTTCTCCAATCCACATTCTTTATTTCAGGCAGTAGATGCTTGTGGTTATGGCGCCAAATCAAGCAGGGTGCTTTGTCCTGGATAGCGTCAAGCTTCCTGAGTGGTGTTGAAGTTGCATACACTGGGGAGTGTTCCATCACATTGCTGACTTGTGTCCTGTATTTGGTGTATAGCCTTTGTTCGAGTTAGGAGGCAAGTTACTTGCTGCAAGGTTCCTAGCCTCTGACCTGCACTTTCTGGTCAATGGTATCCCCTAGGATATTGATAGTGGGGGATTCAGTGATAGTAAAACCATTGAATGCCAAAGGGTGGTGGTTAAATTGTTTCTTATTGGAGATAGTCATTGCCTGACCAATGCAGAATTTTGCTTTTACATGACTCTTTGCAACACCTTTCCTAAAAAGGTGGTGGAAGCAGAGTCCTTTAATATCATTAAGGCAGAGAAAAGGGGTGAAATGATATCATTAAGGTAGGAAAGTGGATCTGAGGTTGCAATTAGATCAACTGTGATCTTAATGATTACCAAAGCAGGTTCGAGCTGCCGCGAGGCCTTCTGCTTGTTCATATTGCTGCATGTGTAACTTTTTATCTCAGCAAGATGCCAGCCTCTGAAAGGAAGAGCAAAATAAATTTGATTCACATTGGTTTGTTGTGGAGAGGGGCTTATTTTTACCTAATCTTAATATGGATCATGAAAATACAGTGAATTGACATTCGTTGCATGATTGATTGTTATCAACATGTCTGAAAATTTTAACTCTTGATGTTCTAAACTCCATTGAATTTGTTTACCTATAAATTGTGTGCAGTTTGGTACATTATACTTCAGAACAATAACAGTACACTGAGTACCATTAACACAAAGTAGCAGTTTAAATATATACAATAAATATTTGCAAAATGTACTGTGTCACTAAATATATTTAAAATAGTTGGCAGACACATCAAGGTAATAGTGAAAGTAAAATTCAGATTTTAACTAAAGGTCTTCACGAGATTTGATGTCTTGTCTTTAGGCACAGTGTAAACACCCTACTGTCTGCTATTGTCACTTCACAACTTCCTTTGGAGTACATAGGATGTATATACATTTTAAGTTGGAAAAATGGCCGTCTCTTGTAAATAAAATATTTTTTCCTTTAATCCCCTAACGAAGTTCCTCATTCCACATACTTTTATAACATTTTTGCATCGATGTTGTTTATAGATATGTGAAAACTAGTAATTATTTGATCAAATATTTATGCTTCATGAAGTCTAATATTTTGCTTTTTGCTTAGACTACTACAACGATGAAGTATTTGGCATTTTTGTATCAATGTATTTTATGTGTCCTTTACATCAAGATCCATTCACCAAAGTCCTCTCTCTTCCTTCCCCTTTCTCCCACTGATTAGAAATTGTTGTTGTGTATGTTTCATCTAAGCCTAGAGGTGCTAGTTCAAACTATAAAACTTGGGATTTAGAAAATTGTTGGAAATTAAAGCTCAATGTTTTCCTGTTGGAGCTTTTTATAAAATATGCTTCAATCATTTGTTTTGTTGTTTTGTAAAGGAATATCCTCGGCATCTCTTGCCCGTCACCATCTTAGCTACATCCAGGAAATTGGAAATGGCTGGTTTGGTAAGGTAAGCACAGCTTTTACAAACTAAAGATGAGGACCCCAATGTGATTTTGGTCAAAAAGTGACTAAGTGTAATACTGAAATGTATTTAGTAAATTTTTAGCTGTGGTTCAGACATTCGCTAGTAAAGGGAAAAAAATAGTGGGATTTATTCATGTAAATTAAACTATATTTAAGTCAGGTTTTAAATGTATAAAATTGTAAAGTGTGCAACCATTGAAACAAATTTCATACCTGATTTTGTGTTTTAGCACCAAACATGATTAAGCCATTTAAAGTAATTATGGGAATCCCGACTTCTGAAAGGAACAGGATGTTATTGTAGTTATGTTTGAATATGATACTTACTGCATATTGTTCTCCCACCTACAATTGTAACCCACCTTTTCAAGGACTGTTAGGAATTGACAAAAAAGCTGGTCTTGCCAGCGATGCTCGCATCCCATGAAAGATTTTAAAAAAGTCTGAGCACAAGGCTCTTGTTCGACATTAATAGAGGCGCTCAGTTTCTTAGTAAACTTGTAGCCGTTGTATTGATGTGGCAAAAACAGATAATGTCATTCAAGATTCTTGAGTCAGTGACGTAGAAAAATTATCACTGCTGTAGCAGAGGGTGCGCCGTGGAATTTAGGTGTATATTTTCTTCACTCATTTGTGGAATGTGGGCCTGGCGGGCAGGGCTATCATTTATTGACCATTCCTAATTCTGTTTGAAAAGCTACCTTCAATTCTAACTGAGTGGTTTAGTAGACTATTTCAGAGGGCAGGTAAAAGCTAGTAACATTGCTGTCGGTGTGGAGTCATGTAATTGTCTACACCGTGGTAGATCTCCTTTGAATGTTTTTAGTGGGCCACATTGTCATTTAAAAAAAACTATAGGTTAATGGACACTATATACCAAGGACACTAGCACTTCTGTATTCTAACTTTATTTACTTGTCTGAACTTACTTCCTCAGTTTTGGTGGTAGGATTTGAAATTGTTGTTCTGGATCATACTCCAGGTCTTTAAATTACTAGTCCAATAATGTAACATCATAATATGCTACAGTATCCTTTCTTCATTTCTGAAGAAGTGTCCCGACCTGAAACGTCAACTTTCCTGCTCCACTGGTGCTGCCTGGCCTGCTGTGTTTCTCCAGCGCCATGTTGTGTTATCTTTGACTCTAGCATCTGCAGTTTTTGCTATCTCTGAAAAGTGGGAAATGTTAACTTTACTACCTCCTTTGGATCTGAATAATGCATTGAGGAAGGAACCGCTTTGTTTTTTGTTTAAAAAATTTCCAGAGGAGAGGAGATTAAATCAGATTTCACCTGTGGCTTCTAGGTCTGAAAGTTGAATCATTCAGAATTCATATAATAAAATCATTCTGTTGGCAAAGAACAGATATACAACTCAGAACTGTTTGAGATTTTAATTTTAGATCACTAATTTTTGGCTAACTTTCTTTTAAAAAGGCATTTCTGAAAGCTGCTTTTTGGGGAAAATCAAATGGATTCCAGTTTAGTAAGAGACTAATAAAGAATGACAGTGAATGCAAGCTCAGCAGACGCTATCCACTCCATGTTGTTGAACATAGTGCAGTCTTCCAGCCTTATCAGTTCTGAATGCAGAATAGATTGGTATTCCGTTATAGTACTTAGTGAAATTCCATCCTGTGTTAAATGTACTTCTTTGGTTTTAAAGTAAGATTGCAATGCAAGTCTAAATGGAATCTAGAACACTTGCATGAATAAATTTGAAGTAAAATGTTTGTGAGAATAATAGGAGCTGTGGGATTAATTGGATAGCTCTTTTAAAAGAGCTGGCATCAGCACAATCGGCCGAAGGGCTTCATTCTGTCCCCGTAATTGAGAACATAAAAGTTAAAACAAAGTATAGGCTTGTACTTGCCATATGCAGTATAAACTAATTCTTTTTTGGACAAAAAACATTATTTGTTTGCTTTGTAGCATTTTGTTTTGTGTGATTTCTATTATACAAACTCGTGTTAATTGGCTTTATATAAATGTAGCACAATATGACTGTGGTTTAAATTGAATGCTGAGTGTTCAGGCGCTTGAAATATTTTAAATGTTGTGGTTGGTTGGCTCGCCGAGCTGGTTTGTTGTTGTTCTGCAGACGTTTCATTACCCTGTTGGGTAATATCACCAGTGCAGCCTCCGATGAAGCACCGTTGTGTTTTCCCACCATGCTGGAAAACTCAACAGCGCTTCGTCGGAGGCTGCACTGATAATGTTACCCAGCAGGCTAATGAAACGTCTGCAGAACAACAAAAAACCAGCTTGGCGAGCCAGCCAACCACAACATCCACAACCCAAGCCAAAAATCCACTCCAAAACCTTAGAAATATTTTTAAATGCTCTTGCTTAGGCACTTTACAGCCTTTGAGACTCAGCAATGAGTTTCTAGACTTGCAGATCTTTTCCCCCAACTTTCACTTTTTGTTTGGATGATAGGTGATTCTGTTTTTCCTTTCTAGAACTACCTTTTCTGTGTTCTATTACCATTTGCTTTTGCCGTAATGTCTTTTGTTATTTAACGTCGTCCACCTTGCGCCCCATCACAGAACTTCTGTTTTTCACTCCCTACTGACCATTCCCTTTTGACCCCTTC
Organism: Ginglymostoma cirratum; assembly: GCA_024137785.1. Classification (NCBI taxonomy): domain Eukaryota; kingdom Metazoa; phylum Chordata; class Chondrichthyes; order Orectolobiformes; family Ginglymostomatidae; genus Ginglymostoma; species Ginglymostoma cirratum. Next base: position 19,487,315 of record JAHRHZ010000023.1, on the reverse strand, counting down.
CATCCCACTAACTGTCATATTTTACCTTAAAACCTGTTGTGTATCTAACTTGTTTCAATTCAGATGAAAGGTCATTGATTAACCTATTTCTCTCTCCTCAGATGCTGTCAGACCTGCAGAGTCTTTCTCAGCAATTTGGTTTTATTTCTCAGTTTTAATATTTGCAATATTTTGCTTTTATTTTAACTAATATGGATTGTCATTAGGTAACTTTATTTTTTGGTTTTCAAATAAGATAACATTTTTACTTGGAAACTTTGTCCCACTTGGTCATTGCATTCCAGATTTACACCTATTTCCTGTTGTTGCCCTTTATCGAGGGTGAAGGCTTAGTTACCCAATCATTGTGATATGGTCTTGGCAAGAAGTGTACAAACATCCTTTGTTACCTGCTGCAATGACCTTGTCCTTTTCCACATTCCACATAATTGAGCATACGTGGGAAATTAAGAACTTCCTGTTTCAGAGAATTGAAGTATATAAAGTGCTTTCCTACATATTTTTGAAGGTTCTTCTTGGGGACATCTATGAGGACTCCAGTTTAGTTAGGGTGATTATTAAAGAACTGAAAGCGAACGCAAGCTCAGCAGAACATCGTCGATTCCTTAAGACTGGAGAGGCTTACAGGTTCGTTGTATTCTCCGTTTATATACTATGTCGAGTGCATGCACAATTGGGTAGATCTGTAGGGGAATAGGAAAAGGTAGTTAAGTTGGAAAATCAGCCATTATCTTGTTGAATATTAGAAGAAACATATAGGGCTGTATGCCTTTCTCTTTCTTATATTCTACTAAAATTAAAGCTTTGTAGTTTTCTGCACAACTTAAAGCAGAAACTTTTAAATTGTCTACTGAGGCTTAATTAGAAGTGCAAGGAAGGATTTTGAAGACACTTGATGTTCTGATTCTATTATACTGTAGGTAATAGTGTAAATTAAAATTATTCACTTGAATTAAACTTTGTTCTTTATAAATGAATTCCTTTGAGAATGAATGAACTGGGACCCCTCTGTGCTGCTTTGTTTTATAACAAGAAATTTATCCCAAAGTAAAACTTTACTGGGTAAATGTGGGAATTAAGGCAGTTTAAACTTCTGCCTCCTTTAATTGATTCATGTATTAATAATGACGAATGTGTCACTTCTGTGTACTTGCCTAATGAATCAAAACTGCTTAAGCAGATGTAGATTTTACCAGACTTGTGTTTGAGGTTTCTGTTGTACATATACAAGTCATATCCTCTTTTATGAACCTTACTTTGTACCTGCAAGCAAAGCAATTGACCACGTTTCTATGCTGCAATGAGCGTTCATTCTTAAATTGTTCTGTTTGTCAAATGATTGAATGTGTTTACTGCAACAAAGTGTACTATTTTGGGCTGTGTTAAACACTTAGTTTCCGTATTGCAAGTGAGATTTCCTGTTAGACACAGTAGAATATTTCAAGGACTGAACAGATCTTGTCAAGGATTTAATAAACAGAATTGTGCATTCAGAATATAGTTATAAGAAAATACTTGGTTTCTTATTATTTCCTGTAACTCTTTGAATATACAAACTCGTAGTCCACGCCAGACAATTTTAAAGTGAGTACCTGTGCAGTCTGATTAGCAGGCTGTGCAATTATTATTGAAATGTCTTTACTAATAACCTCTTTTGAATTTAGATGCTCTTGCTAGCCAGTAAACATTGTCTCCTCCAATTTCTGTCACATGGCATTTGTGCCATTAATGGTGCCGGAAAGGAATGCTTTCCAATGACTTTTTTTCTTGGCTTCCAACATTTGTTTATATGAATGTGCTCTCAAAATCTGAAGTCTGCCTAAATGCAATACTTTGGTGCAGTCTAAAACTTAAATACTAGCACAAATTGAGGATTCCCAAATAAATTTTTTACGGTCCTTCATATAATCTACTGAATTCCATTAAGTGCTTTTTTTATGGCACTATATTTACCTTTTCTGAATTTATCAATATCTGACCATGCCTCATTAACAGTTAGTAAGTCATCTTTTCAATAGATTTTATCCATGAAAGTTAACAGTTTGTCTAAAACATCATGCGTGTCCAAATAATCTGTCTCTAATTCTGAAAAACGTTGCTTTTAATCCTGCTCTGTGTGGTAGTGAAAGAGCCATGGTAATACTTAGTTTGTTCTTTACTAAAGAAGTAATACATGTCGGCATGGTAATTTCATCCTTTCACTCCATTCATAAAATAGGTTGGCACTGATACTTTTGAATCAATCATCTCTTTGGTTACACTAATGCTTTATTTTCAATCTTTAACTTGAAAACTAACCAACTTGACTAACCATTCTCTGCTACCACTGTTAAACAGAAGTTAAAGGTTGGTTGTTAGAAAGCCCTGGCATATACATTTCTAGTCAGTTCTTCCAACTCCCGCATATCAAAACTCTCTGATTACTTGTTCTCCATTTATGTATACACCCAGTCAAGTTCTCGCTGAATCACCCCATTAATTAATATTCATCACTTAGTCCCTAATTACATTTGGCCTCAGACATTCTTACCAAACTATACTAGATGATAACGTGCTAAATAAAAACTGAAACAACTGCGAATGCTGTAAAACAGGAACAAAAACAAAGATGCTGGAAAAGCCCAGCAGGTCTGGTGGCATCTGTGAAGGAAGAAACAGAGTAAACGTTTCGGGTCTGGTGACCCTTCCTCGGAACACATAACTGATAACGTGCTACACCAGCATATTAACTTCATTTGATTTATTGGTGATGATACCCAGGTTCCTTGTATATCTGTTTACACTTTTTGACCTCTTAGCATTTCAGAAATGCTCGGCACACCTGTACTTCCTACAGAAGTGGATAACCTCATTTTCCCATATTATACTCTATCTGCCATGGTCTTGCCATTCACTAAGTCTGTGCAAATCTTGTCAAAGTTGCTTTGCATCTTCCTCACAGCACACATTCCTACCAAGCTTTGTGGCATCTGCAAAATTGGATATATTACATTTGGTCCTCCCATCCAAATATTGTATATTGTGAATAGCTGGGGTCCATGTACTGATACTTGTAGTATTCCACTAATCTCAGCTTATCAATGCAAGAATCACTATTTATTCTTATTCTCTTTTCTATCTGTTAGCCAATCCTTAATCCATGCCTGTATATTACTTCCTAACTTGTGCTTTAACTTTGCTTAGCCACCTCCATTTAGGGTCAACATCAGAAACCTTCACAAAATCTGAGTATACTACATCCTCCTATGCCTCTTTATCAATTCTGTTAAAATCCTGAAATGAACTCCAACAGATTTGGCAGTTCAGATCAATATTACCCAAGGGTCCATTTTTCATATCATTTATAATATATTCTAATATTTTCTGTACCACTGATGTAAGACGTACAGGTCTGCAGTTTCCTGTTTTCTCTCTCCCTTTCTTCTTAAGTAGTAGCGTGACATTTGCTACCTTCAATCAAGGATCATTCTAGAATCTACAGAAGTTTGGAAAATGATTACCATGCATCCATTATCTCCATAGCTACCTCTTTTAGCATTCTAGAATGTAGAATATCCCAAATATTTTGTGACATTGTAGTTGTACAAAAATGATGCTGGCGGCTGGAATTTTGTTAACATAGTATACGATCAAATACTTGAATAAGATAGATGAAGTGTAAATTACCAAAATCATTTTGCACCAAACAACTTTGCTTGCAAGTTAATTATTATGTCTAATTACAGGGTTTTGCAGCACCCAAATGTGCTTCACTGCTTGGGACAATGTGTGGATGCTGTCCCTTACCTGTTGGTGTTTGAATTTTGTCAGCTGGTAAGTGAATAGCCGGCTGTTGATACCTTTAATTTTTTAATGTTGTTATCTGCAACATGGTTTCTATTGCTTTTATTGCTTCTAATGGATTGAATGTTTTTTCTTCTTCAAATCTGTGTTGGAAAGTAGCTAAGCAAGCTGCATGCAGAACAGGGCACAGTACCAGTTAGAACAGGCTCTCAACCGGTTGTTTTAGGGTGGTAGCTGCATAACTCCCATTCCTGAGTGTTGATTAAACCTGTCCTTACAACAGCTGGTCAGAGGCAGTTATGAGACCTGATATTGCAAGTCACAACCAGATTTTTCTGACCTTATTCAATGTAAATATTCCCATTGGGAAGAGATATATTAAGCATTTTCCTAACCAACCAATGAAAATTGCTTTGCGTTGACGATGCTTTCAGCTCAGAGTGATTTTCCTAAAGATACACAGATTTCCTTAAATACTTAAATTTATTAAATACTTAAATGTTATCAAAGTATGTGCATTGTGGATTATTTCTAATTAAGAACTATTGCTACTTTTGCATGTTCGTAATATAGAAAATTGTGTATGCTAGAAAATTGGCTTTTTGATGAAGGATCAGATGAGATCATAACCTAGAAGAGTTTGAGTGATTTCTGAATGTGCTATTAATCTTCATTTGAAATTATGACTGTATATATTCTATCACTTTTAATGTTTTCCACCAATAAATTAAAACGATTTTGAGTTATAAATTGTGCAGAATCAATTAATGTAGAAATGTGAAGGTAGTTGTGGGTGTTCTTGTGATTCATAGGATGAGTGTGAAAATTTTATAAGTATAAAGCTAGAAGTCAAAGTAAGTTCAGATACAGAAACTGCATGCTGATTAATCATTGTACTTTTTTTCATTTGCAATCTGTTACTTGGTGTGTGTGAACTTTACTTTCCAATTGCTATAATAGTTATAAAGAGTATTTTACTTTGAATGAATGGAACTTGGGGATCACCTAACATTTTTTGCATATACAGTATACGATATGTAAGAAATTGTCATCTTGTCATCTTATACATGATATTGAAAATTTTATTTTGGAGTTAACATTTTCTAAGGTGTAATTTGTAACTTATTGGAATTTTGTCAATTTAAATCATTTTGAAATTTGGTTTCTTTTACTTCTAACCTGGTGCCTGGCAGGGTCAAAATATATTTCTTTTTCAGATGCTTCTTGAGATTTTCTTGAGAGGTACTTTTGGTTTTAGTGCTCCTTAATTCTCACTAATTAATTTAGGTAATACAGCCACAAAGGAACAATATTCTCTATGTTGATGTTTGGGATATTTGAATTTGCACGGAAACAGAATTAGTAGAATTTACCAGTAATACCAATAACGATCAAACTTCCACTAAATTTAAAATTGCAGTGCAGAAATAAATCATTGATTTCCTAGACTGCACACTAACTAAGTTGGCACCGACAACAGGCACAAGTTAAACACCTTTTTTCCCAAATATCTGACACCCTGGCGTACACAAAAAGCCATCACCCTGACTGCACTTGCTGCAGACTGGTAAGGTCACAGTTCATGTGTTTCAGTCTTACCTTATATAGATCAGGCTGGAACATTTTTCAGCTTCAACAAAGTAATGAGAGAGGTGATGTAGTTTAACAGCTGCAATTTCAGGGTACTGCTGTTAGGGGAGGAGGAAAGCCAGTGACAACACAGAGAGGTGGCGGGTTGATTGATTTGTGATTGAAAGCGTCTACGTTTTTGGAAAAAGGAATTAACTGAGAAGCAACAAGAAAAGTGAAAGTTGTGGGCAATAAATGAAGTAATCTAATTAAATAATGTAAGTAAACAAGTCGCTAGAGTAAGGAAAGTAGGGTAAAGTTAGCATAAGGGAGGTAAGTGTTGGACTAAGACATGGTGGCTGATGGGAGATCACAGATTCTACTGGGGTCCTGGATGACTATTTTGTTCAGAAAGTACTCCCAGCTGCAGAAACGTGAACTCAGAGTTTTGGAGCTTAAGTGACAACTAGAGACACTGTGGTACATCTTCAAGGCTGAGCTTTTACACAGGTGGTCTAACCACAACTGAAAAGCGTGGAGGAAGAAAGGGAATGGATGGCCTCCAGGCAGTCCAAGCAAAACAGGCAGGTATTGCAGGAGACCCCTGGACCCACTTACAAATACATTTTCCATTTTGGAAATTGATGAGGACGCTGGTTCTTTAGGATTATATTTGTAGCTCAGGTAATAATGGTCCTTTTCTTTAATTTTGTTCCAAATACCTGACGTTCCCTAAACAGGACCTTTTGCCTACTCTTGCTTGTGTTGGTCCCAACATGGATCACACCAACAGGATATGGTTTTTTTATTCTGTTGTCCCTACTTGTCCTTGAAGGGGAAGATGAGCTGCTTCCTTGAGTTGCTGCAGTTCATGTGCTGTAGGTAGACCCAAAATACCATTAGGGAAGTGTTAAATTAATATTTTGCACCTGTTCTTAGGAAAGAGACCAAAGTTATCCAGGCCATGGTGACAGTCTGTAGAAGGGTTCAAAATCTATAGTGTCGAAATATAGGGTAGACTGTTGTACTTAAAGAAGGGAGGTGGTGGCTGTTAGGGTACAGGGGTGTCCCTCTTTTCCACCTTTCAGCAGCCTCCCACCTTCCCAACTCATTTCTTCCACCCTAGCAAAATCTAGTTACCTTGTGAAAGGTGCGTTACTGTGTCTGCTTCTCTTTCGTTGCTGTCAGTTGTTGCAAATAATGCAAATGATTAATTTTCTATCTGCCATTTACACTAAGCTATATGCATGTACCAGACTACCAACTATAGCTCAAGCCTGTGTGCAGTAAAAACATGTGTGTTGCATACGGAATTGCAATTTGTTGTCTGTTTAGTGTCGTACTTTGCCTTGGACAAATATGCTGATTTTGTTTTTTGCTTCTTTGTAATCAGTTAGTGGTGACCACCTTTGCTGGGAGACAGTGGTAGATCACGGCAAACAAACTGGATCTTTTTGATGATGAGTGGGTCCAAAGTTGTGCACCTTGATGGAAGATGGATATCAGGTCAATGGGTTTAATTCCAGATTGAACTGGTCATACCCAGTTTTCTACTATGCTGGTAAACACTGGTCTGAGATCCTGACGGATTATTGGAAAGCAGAAGCACAACCTGTTACGGAACTGTGGGATGCTTGCCCTTTTGCTTCCAATGGCCTAGTGATTCAGTATCCTAAATAGTAGTGTGGGGTTGACTTAGTGAATGATGGGAAAGATCACTGCTGTGTGGTAATAGTAAGCTGAGTGAATTCATTCATTAAACTCTTTTAGTACCTTGCACGCACACACCCACACCCACACCCACACCCACAGTGGGATGGAGGGTTCTTGCTAACTCTTGTCAAAGCAAAGATAACTGGGATATTCCTTTAGGGGGAAGAGGAAGGAGAATATCTGAGTGATTAGAAATTCTGTACAAAGACTTCAAAGATGCATCAAAAACTGGCTGACCGCAGTGGCAGAATATATTCTTGAATTTAATATGACTATTACCTTGCAATATAAATTTGAGAGGGATTATCCTAAAATAATTGTTCCTCTGAAGTGATTAATTTGTGCAGAGTTTCTACAGAATACTTTACTGCTTTGTTTAAATAAATCAATGCAGTTAATACTGATTTAACTGAAGTTGATTATCTCTCACTGAAGTCTAATGCCATCTGTTGGCTAGACCTCTAGGTGAATAAATGCATGGATTATCAATTGTATAGAATAACAGTTAAATATAAAGAAAAATATAAATTAAAGAACTGGCATTTATATGCTGCCATTAGTGTACGAGGGTTGTTGATCGTCCTGGCATTTGCTATTGGACTTGTTAAGATTCTGGACTCTTAAGTACATTAATTGGGTCATTCGATCACAGAATTGTTACGGTGCAGACAGAGGACAAGTGGATAATAAAATAATAACTGACTGCATTGTGAAGTTCCAATAACTTGACATTTGTGGAAATGCCAGTTGAAGCAAATAGGAGAGAGAGGATGAATCTATTCTGTATTTCACTGGTTTGGAGATACAGGAAAATAATTCAGAGTCATCTTTAATTGCCTCAATAAAAATTTCTTACCTACTGTTTAGGAAAATGTTCATATAACATCAATCTGCTGATGGATAGCTCTTCCCTCTTTAGACATTCTGCAGAAATGTTGATAATTAAGTGAGTCTTTAGCTGTACATGAAGTGATATGAAAGTCAGTACTACCTGTACATTGGGAAATCAGTGTAACTTAGGGGAGCACAATAAGGTGGATCTCAAAAGCTGTAGGGAAGAGCTGGAGTGGCTCAAAGCAAGCGTACTGGAGGCTGGTCACACTAAGAAAGCATGCTGTAGAGGAGCAGGTCTTTTAGGAGCAAAGTAAAACTTGAAGAGTAATTTATAGTTTGTATCTTCAGCGCTACGGTGGAGCCGTAGAGGATTTGTTGCAGAATTATTGGAAGTTTGAAAGATGATCACTTATGCACCTATTATCTCTATAGCCATCTCTTCCATCACTGTAAAGTGAAGATCATCAGATCCTGTAGATTTTTAAACTTTCTCATTTCTGCAATATACTTTCTTACAGGTGCTAACTTATTTCAGATTTGACTATCTCGCAGGATCTCATTTCGAGGAGACTTTTTATTGTGTCTTCCTCAATGGAGACAAAGACACAGTACTTATTTGACTTCCCTACCACTTCTTTTCTTGGCAATATAAATTTTCTTGTCTCTGCTGTTAATAGACCCACATTTTTCTTTGTTAATCTTTCCCTTTTTTGTATAGTTTTGAGCCTTTTATGCTTGGTTTTTTTTAATGTTTCTTGCTATTTTACATCCATATTCTATTCTCTCTTTCTTAATCAGTTTGTTGAAACTCCTTTGCTGAATTCTAAAATTCTCCCGATTGTCAACCATTGCTTAAATTCTGTCAATCCTTTTAATGTATTTTCCAATCCACTACAGCTGACTTCCTCCTCATGCCTTCATAATTGCCATTGTTTAGATTTAAGACCTCAGTTTTCAGATTTAGCTGCAACTTTTTTAAACTTAGTGGAAACTTCGTCATGCTAATTGCTATTTCATAAAGGTTCTTTTACAACAGGGTTATTAATTAGCCATTTCACATTGCATAAATGGTCTATAATAGCCTATGCCCTAGTTGGTTTCTCATCATATTGCTCCAGAAAACTACCTCAAACACAGTCCAAGAATTCTTCCTTCACAGCATCGGTGCTCCAATAAATTTAACCAGTTTGTATGTAGATTAAAGTTATCCATGATTACTGCATTCTCCTTACTACATACACTTCTACTTTCTTATTTTATTCCATGTCTTACATTACCACTATTGTTTGATAGCCTGTGAACCACTCCTACTGATGTTTTCTACCCCTTGCTGTATCTTGCTTCTACCCATTGCAGGTTCTGTATCCTATCATAACGCTTGGAGATCCTGTTGCTTATCAGCACCATCCTCCCTCCTTTTCCTTATTGTTTATCCCTCTTAAATAATGAATGTAATTTAATATTAAGTATCCAGACTTTGCAAAGTGCTCAGTCATGTTTTTCACAATGACAATAACTCATACCCTTTTAAGCCTACGTTATGATCTCTCTCCAAACTGAGTTCTGGCAAGATTTCAGTGTGATTTGTCTAATCTACAGCAGAAGAAAACAACAAGAATAATTCAGATTTGGCCCCACTGTCCTGTGCTTCCTATTCCAAAGTGTGACGGTTTCTGCCACAACCAGTACCTGTGAGAAAATATTCAGTGTTTCGACATTATGCTTCAATAATGATATCTTTCTTCTTCTCTGTCTGTGATTGAGTGTATTCCGAGTTTCACAAGTCCCTTCGAAGTCACTTCTGTAAGACTGCCTACCGGGATTTCAAACCATGTTAATCACTGATTGACATAGACCTTGTGCAAACCAATGATTTTGCTAATTGTAACAAATAGGACTGAATGTTCTTGAAATATTCTTTTATATCACTATTTTTGAAGTAATGTGTCTAGTTGTTGGAACAAGAATGCCTCTCTGCTTATCCGGTAGGAATAAATGTAACAATATTGCAGTCAAGCTCTCAATCAGAGCTGTTTATAATCTGCTGCAGGGAACAGTAATTAAGTTGAGTAAACTTTATTAAGTTGAAATGCTTGACATACAAGAAAGTGTAGTTGGCTTCAGTCCTTATATTTCAGGTACGTAGTGGTATGCTCATTCTGAACTTTTAATTTCTGTTGAAGCTAAAGTCTAAATTTCAGGGTTTGAGTGAAGATTTGCTTGGGTGCTGGTTGTAGATGTTGGTGTATTTGCCGAGCTGGTGAACACACTAACATCTATAAATGCTGATTTTATCGCTCATTAAAAACATTTCGGTTTTGTGGGTGACTATATTTGTAGAGTGGTTTAAAGCTTTTGGAGACATCCAAAATATTCTTGAGCATTAAATGGGGTTTTTTGTGCCATGTGCATCAATTTTAACATTTATGCAGTTTTTCTTCATTTGAACTTATCACATGATCTATATTTGTCTTGACTAGCCAGCCCTGAAATTTACCGTGACTCACTAAATTGTGATTTTATTTTATAGAATCCCTACAGTGTGGAAACAGGCCATTTGGCCCAACAAGTCCACACTGCCCTTCCAAACAGCATCCCACCCAGACCCATCTCCCTACCCTTTCCCTGTAACCCTGCACTTCCCACGTCTAATCCACCTAATTTACACACCCCTGGACACTACGGGTAATTTAGCATGGGCAGTCCACCTAACCTGCGCATCTTTGGACTGTGGGAGGAAGCCGGAGCACCTGGAGGAAATCCATGCAGACACAGGGAGACTGTGCAAATTCCACACAGACAGTCGCCCGAGGGTGGAATCAAACCCGGGTCCCTGGTGCTGAGGCAGCAGTGCTAACCACTGAGCGACCATGCCGCCCAAAAATAGTTTTATGCCTGACATTAAAAACTTGATATTTTACTAGTTGTACTTGTCAGAAATTTTCTGTTGCACAGGACTCTAATTTTGGAAACATCCTAAGTTAAGGGGTTTCCTGACAGAGTAAAAGACATATCAATGTTCTGACCTGTGCTTATGATCCACTATGTGTTATAATAAGATGGTTCATATGAATGTACGTGATGCCACTTAAGTGCCCTATATTCAGGTCTATTTGGATATTTTATCTGGTTCGGTGCTGTGAATGAATTGAACGCATCTTGCATTCTAGAAATAACCAGCTACTTCTCAGGATTTGCATAATGTACTAAAACCCTCGATCTAAAAACATTATTATCCCCTTGACGTACAAACAAGATATTGTGAACTTGCATGTGCCATACATGGAGTTCACCAATAGGTGGAACTAATGAAAGTTCTGGTAAGGTGAGATTGATGGCAAATGTAGAAGCTGGTTTATTTTCTAGAATGCATGTGCCTGTACAATTCTGGCATTTAAACATGCGTCCAAAATGCTTCTTTTAACAGCACAAAACAGGATAAACAGCGGACTATCCTGAATAATGATTTTTTTGTTTTAAAGAACCGTAGAATACTACAGCACAGAAGTAGCTGTTTAATCTTTCAGGTCTGTGCATGTTCTTTTGAACAGCAATCAAGATAGTTGTCCTCTCCCATCTCTTCCCAATTCCTGCATATTTTTCACCTTCAAATATTTATCAAATGCCTTGAATCTCCAACAGCCACTCTATCAGGCAATGCATTCCACATTTTAACAGCTCTTTTATTTTAAAGTATCATCTCCTGCCTTGTTCTTTTGCATGTCACCTTCCATCTCCGCCCTTAGTGTTTAACAGACCAATATCCATATGTTGATTTAAGCAGCAAAAGATTTTCAGATTTGCAAAGGCTTTATGTAAATCTATGGTTAAGACAAACACCAGTTTTCACTTTCTTTCTGATTCCTTTCCCTCACCAGACATTTTGAAGTCTTGCTGTATTTTGAATTTGAGCCCTTAACAACTCAGTTCACCTCAGTTGTGACACTGTTAACATTTACGTATAACGTATTAAACCAAAATCCCCTCTGGTGGCATGGCCAGAAATGTGACATTGATGAAGTTCACTAACTTCACAGCTTGACCTCTGTCTTGCATTTTAATTATAATCACCTTGAGAATGTGGTGGTGGTGGCAGGCTGCCTTTTTGAACAGTCCATTTGCTGTACGTAGACCCACAATGCCATTTAGGGAGGGTGTTCCAGGGTTTTGCAACACTGAAGGAACGGTGATACATTTCCAGGTCAGGATGGTGAGTGGCTTGAAGGGGTTCCACCAGAATTTTCTGCTTTTAATCCAAAGATTAACTTCTCAGATATAGGGTAGATTAGGAGCTTATCTCAACAAAGTGTATGTAGTGAGGATGTTTCCTCTGGGAGGCAATCAGGAATAAGACGTCATAGTTTTAGGCTAAAAGAGTGATAGATTTAAAACACACGAGGAATTAGTTCTCTCGAAGGATATTTTAAGCATCTTGACCCATGTGCTGATGGTTTAGTTAGCATTTACCTAAAACCAAAATGTTGAACTTGTTTATTCACAATGTTTAGTTTATCCTAACTTTACACTCAAAAGTTTTATATATACCAAAGAGGGAGTAAGAAAAAAAAGTTTTTGTTCAGTGAGTTAGGATCTGGAACTAGACACCTGTACAGGGAATAGAAGCAATTCCTTCTATTTGGATTTGGACCTATATAGTTATCATCCATTACAAGTATTAAAGCTATTCAACATATAATTTCACATAACCTAAAGGAGTGTAAAGTATTCTCACTCCAGTGATGTTGAATTGCTGTGGTGTGTAGGGTCAGGAGTGAAATACTTTGTAAATGGTTTGAGATGTTGACAACATTCATGACTAGCAGTTTGATTTTGGCTCCATGTAGTTTTTGAGAAAGTAGTAACAGTTCTTTAATGCAAGACAAATAAGATTAATAAATAATCGTTTAAATAAAACTGGATAGGCTTGGACAATAGAACAGCAGGAAATATAATTGGGATATAGCTTATTATGAACATTAATCACAGCAGGCTTTCTGGTATGCATGATATTTTTGGCAAGAAATTGGATGAGTGATTGACTGTGCTGTAAATGAGCGCTCTTGTAAGAGGAACCTCCTGAGTCAGTGCATTTTGTTCAAACATGTAAGCCTTCCTATTTGGCGTGTACTGCAGTTCACCAGTTGCTGTTTTGTTGCTGAGTGATAGGCTGTCTTATTTCATTGGGGGGAAAAAAAGCTAGTCTCTTCTGCCATCTAGGGTAAACTGCACTGTTATCTGTTGTTATTATTCTTTCATTAGCAAAATATTGTCCTGTATTCAGTGAAACTCTATGACAAGAAAATGGGCAAGGATTGTAGATAATTTTCAATAGCTGGGGTTGGCATCTTAATAATTTTGTTTGAAGACACCCATTTAGCTGATATTACTTAATTCTGAAATTCTTTATCCCAGAGGATTGTAGGTGCTTGACTGCTGAATACGAGGCTCAGTGAGATTCTTGGCTCCTCTGAGAATTGAGGGATTTGGGGGAGTGTGCAGGAGACCAGAGTTGAAGCCCAAGAGTAGGGAAGTTCTTTTACAGTTGTGCAGGGCGTAGTGAGACCACATCTAGAGTACTGTGTACGGTTTTGTTCTCATTGCTTAAGAAAGGTTTAATTGAACTAAATCAGTTCAGAAAAGTTTCACTCGACTGATTCCTGGGATGGAAGTGTTACCTTATCAGAGAGGATTGAGCCTATATCCCTTAAAGTTTAGAAGAATGAGAGATGATCTTATTGAAACACATAAAGTCCTAAGAGTACTTGACAGGGTAGTTGACGCTGTTGGGATGTTTCCCATTACGGGAGAGACTAGAATTAAAGGGACACAGTTTAAAAATAATGGGGTCTCCCATTTAGGACCGAGATGAGAGTAAGTTTTCTTTTCTCTGGGGGCTGTGAGCTGAGGGAATTTGCTTCCCTAGAGAGTAGTGGGGTCAAGGTCATCGAATACTCTCAAAGCTGAGTAAGATGTGTCCTTGATTGACAAGGGAGTCAAGGATTACAGGAACCAAAAGAACTACAGATTCTGTAAATCAGAAACAAAACCAGCAATTGCTGGGAAAGCTCAGCAGGTCTGGCAGCTCTGGAGAGAAATCAGTTAATGTTGTAGGTCCGGTGACCCTTCCTCAGCGCAGGATTATGGGGGCTAGATAGGAAAATATAATTGAAGCCCTGCAAACAGATCAGCCATGATCACATCAAATGGCAGGACAGTTCTGAGTTGCCTAATAGGTATTTTTGCTTCTAGTTGTTCCTTTTGTATTATACATCAGGTGTGATAGTATTTAGTTGTAGAGCAGGCTCAATGGCCTGTTTGATTTTATCCTTCTATTTCTTCTGTTCTTAATATTAAAGCATATGTCTCGGGAATACCAGTAACACAAGTAAAGGAAAGAATCAGCATTATTAAAGGAGTCATCTTGTCAGATATTAGAATCCCATCTGTCAGCCCAGGTGAGCATCTAAAACTCCTTGGTACTGTTTGGAAATGATCATGGAAATCACTGCTGTGTCCTAGCCAGTTGTTACTCCTTAGCTAGCACCACCAAAACAGACTAAATTTATTTCATTGCTGTTTGCAGGGCCTTGCTCTTAGCAAATTGTCTGCTGCATTTGGCTGCATGATAAATGCAGCCATCATGTATGAAAGGCCATCTTTGGGTGTGAAGTGTTGTCATGGCTATTGTGTGGAATTAAACTGTGTAATAGAGACTCACTTGATAGTACAGAACTCAAACACTGCTGGGAAGTGACACATTTCTGAAGCCTTTCATTTTGAGCATATCAAGACAAACTTGTCTTCCAAGTTTCAAGCTACTACGGCTTATGCTACAGGACGGTAATGTGTTGCTAAGATGGTAAATCAGCTGTGGCCAAATCGGTGTTATGGGAAAGGCAATGGAGAATTATAAACCATAGTACTGAAGAATTATGCTCCAGAATTAGCTGCATCCCTAACTGAACTGTTATAGTGCTGCTATAACACTTTATATCTGTCTACAAATACCACATACTATCCCTTCGGTCTATTCTTAATTATCAGTGAAGTAACGGAAGAGATCATCACCATTCTTTAGAGTGGAATTTGCTTAGCAATAACCTGCTTACTAACACTCAGTTTGGGTTCTGCCAGAGCCACACAGCTCTTGGCGTCATTACAGTCGTTGTCTAAACATAAACAAAAGCGCTGAGCTCCACAGAAAAGGTGAGAGACACAGCCCCGACATCAAGATAGTATTTGACAGGGTATGGCATCAGAGAGCCTTGGGAAATTGGATTCAATGGGGCACCGAGGTGAAAACTCTCCACTGGTTGGAGCCAAACCTGAATGAACATGTTGTGGTTAATGGAGGTGACATGCTTCAGTCTCAGGATCACACTGCAAGCATTCCCAAGCCCAATCATCTTCAACTTCTTCATCAGTGACTTTACCTGCACATAAGGTCAGAAATGAGAATGTTCACTGATGATTGCATAACACTAAGCACCATTCATGATTCCTCAAGCAGTGAAACAGTCCCTGTCTATATACAGCAAGACCTGGATTACATCTAGGCATGGACTGATAACTAGTCACTCCACACAAATGCCAGGCAATAATCATCATCTTCAAGAGAGAATTTTTTTTTTTATTCATTCATGAGATATGCGCATCCCTGGCTAAACCAGCATTTAATGTCAATCCCTAAGTAGCCAGATCAGGTAGGGACAGCAGTTACCTTCTCTAAAGGTAATTGGTAAACCAGATGGGTTTTTTCTGCCTATCAGCAATGGATGATGGTTTCATTAGACTCTTGATTCCAGTTTTTTAAAATTGAATTCATATTTCACTATCTGCTGTCGTGGGATTGAACCCAGATCTCCAGATTATTACCTTGGTGTCTGAATTAACAGTCTAGTATTAGCTAGGCCCCCTAATCTTATCAACTCCACTTTGCGTTCTACTGTTATTACTGCTGCTGAGTCCACCGTTATCAAAATGCTTGATTAGAAACTGAATTGGATCAGCCATGTGAATACTGTAATTCTGAGAGTTGTTTAGATACTTGGAACTCTGTGATGAGTAACTTGCCTCCTAACTGCCCAAAGCTTGTGCACGAGCAGAATACTCTCCATTTGCCTGATTTTGCTTAGCTCAAATAACACTCGAGCAGCTCAACGCCATTCAAGATTGGCACTTCATCCACCATCTTCAGCACTGTCTCCCTCAACCACTGATGCATAGTATTAGCAGTGCGTACCATCTACAAGATGCACTGGCAAGTCACCCAGGCTTCTTTTGTCAGCACCTTCCATACCTGTAACATCTACCAACTAGGAAAAAAAGGGCAGCAAATGCAGGAGAACATCACCTGCAAATTCCTCTCCATGACACATATCACTTGGACTATGACACTGACTTAGACCTACATCACTGCTTCTTCACTATTGCTGGGTCAAAAGTCCAGAACACTTTTTTCCTAACAGCACTGTGGTTGTACCCCCATTGTCTGCAACATCAAGAAAGCTCACCACAACTCACAACTTTCTCGAGGGCAATAGGGATGAGTGTTAAGTGTCTAGCCTTTGACTCTTGCGTCCCTTGATCAATTATTTTAAAAAGGCACACCAAACTCCTGGGTAATTTTAAAAAAATGCACACATCTTCATATTCCTTCTATTTACAGAGTTGATCCCTGAATATGAATCCTTGTCAATTCTAGCAAGTTTGTGAATCTTTTTCAAAATTTATTCTTTTTGGAATGTGGGAATCATGCCTGGCCAGCATTTGTTTGTCCCTAGTTGTCCTTGAGAAGGTGGTAATGGTGAGCTGCCTTCTTGAACTGCTGTAATCCATGTGCTGTAGGTGGACCAACAATGCCATTTGGGAGGGAATTCAAGAATTTTTGAACCACTGACTGTGAAGGAATGGTGATATATTGCAGATCCAAGGTTGTGAGTGGCTTGGAGGGGAACATGCAGCTGGTGGTGTTCGTATCTATCTGCAGCTCTTGTCTTTCTAGCTGCAAGTGCATAAGGGTTTGGGAGGTAATGCCTAAGGATCTTTTGCAAATTTCCGTAGTGACCAAGACCGCTTTCAGCAGCAAGACTAGCGATCAAGATTTGGTACAATGACATAATGAAAGGACGTTATTAAGCTGTAGAGGGTTCAGAAGAGATTTATCAGGACAATGCAAGGAATGGAGGGTTTGATTTATGAGAGAGGCTGGCTAGGCTGGGACTTTGTTCACTAGAGTGTGGGAGGTTCAGAGGTGACCTTCTAGAAGTCTATAAAATAACGAGCGGTATAGATAAGGTGATGGCAGGACTCTTTTCCGTAGGGTGGGAGGTTACAAGACTAGGGCACATATTTTTAAGGTGAGAGGACAAAGATTTAAAAAAAGACGCAAGGGGCACATTTTTTACAGAGTTTCGTGTGTGGATGAACTTCCAGAGGAAGTTGTGGATGTTGGGTACAGTTACAACATTTGAAAGATATTTAGACAAGTTCATGATTAAGAACTGTTTGGAGGGGTATGGGCCAAGTAGAGGCAGCTGGGACTGTTTTAGTTTGGAATTATGTTAGGCATGGACTAAGTTGGACCGAAGGGTCTGTGCCCATGGTGTATGACTAACTCTGTGGCTGAAGGTGTCTCATATATGTTTGACAGGGGCATCTATGTGTATTTTAACTGGACGATGCTGACTCTGATAGGTTGTGCACCTGTTAGTGAGCTTAGTTTTGATTATTCAGCCATGATAACACAGCACCTTCTTTCTCATTGGTAACTTTGCATGTATTACAAAATCTTTGGCCTGCTGTGGACAGTGGAGGTTTCATTATAGAACTGAATTGAGCATTATCACAGCCATCTTCCAATGCATTTTATATGTTGTACCAACGATTTGTGAAAATAAAAACCCTCTTGTTCTGTGAATTCCATTTACACCTGGTAAACTTTGTCCGATGCTGACCTAGAGAATCAAGCAATTTTGATTCATCTATATTTTAGCGAGTGTGTTACATGTCTGCTCATTTTCATTTGGAAAGTTGTACCATATATTTAATAGACACTTTTTTTTTTGTCAGTTTTGAATGACACTTGCTAAAAATTGTGAATTTGCAGCAGAAACTTGATATGTGTTATTTTATATATAATATTGCAGTGTCAGTTCTACATTTTTAATTTTGGCTTTTTACTTGAAGCATTGCCTGATTTTCGCTTCATATGTAGTGATAAGAGTTTCTTTTTTAATGTTTGTTCAGTTGCTGAGTTAAGTCATTCAGTTGTAGTAATTCTCAAAGTATTGAGTAATAAAATTGGCCTTTAGTGCCAAGAAGTTTATATGAAAAAAATTCATGTTGAGTATGTATTTTTGGGGTCAAAATTTTTTATTTACTGTAGGGCTTCTCCTGAGGACTAATTTTTTAAAAAGTTTTTCAGAGGCTATCTTTTCATTTCCATTAACACTCTATTTAGGTAATCCAGTTTTGTTGAAACATTGCATTCTGCAGTTGTGTTGGTGCATAGAGTATTTAAACTTGCACTGATGCATAATTGCAATAATTCACAATATCCTCATTAATATAATTCATTATATTAGTTTTCTTCATTCTCAGCTCAGAGTTATGTTGTTGAAAGGTTATGTTTGCTCCCCAATATTGCAACCTGTCTCCCCTCCTCGAGGCCAGCAGTTCCACTCCTCGGGTTCTGGCATGTCAGTTTCTGTTACTGCCACGCTAATCTATTTGCTCCAACAATGGGCTAACTTTTGTCCACATTTGCTGATCAACTTATCAGAACAGAAGAACCAGCCTGGGAAGGAGGAGCACCTCCTCAGATATTCTGACTGTTCCATGTCTGCAGCCAACTTTTTCTCCAGTTGGTTTCCCTGTGATTGACTTTTCCTGTGCCTTTTGGCAGAACATCCACCAGTTGCCACCATTTAGTTTGAATGTTGGTGGACTTATTAACATTGTATATTATCAACACTTTGGCGAAAGCTAGAATCTTTTTAAAATTATTTTCACAACTGAGTCCCTTCAGATTTCTGCTGCTCTTTCTCCATTATTTCCCCTTTGGGCTAAAACTCCTCCTCATACGGGACAGTTATGAAAAGCACTATTCTGAAACCAGTGCAACCATTGGTAGACCATCTTGCAATAATGGTGAATTTGTAGTTTCCTGTCCACTTTCCAGGGAGCCGATTGACACACCAGGGGCTTTTTGTGATCCTTCCTAGTACCAGGTCGTTTGAGGTTGGCAACTGAAACCAATCATCGCCAGGAGTTCAACACACTGCCATTGGGTCACTTTGGCTCTGGGATTTGTTTCTTTGGTCGTGCATACAAAGCAAATTATAGATAGCCCCAGTTTATGTCTGTTTTACTTTCTTTCACCCTTTGTCCAGTTATTATTCAAAATTTCTCAATTTCATTCCAGTATTTGAGTTGTTTTTTTTACTTTCCTATTCGACTACTAAGTTTGCATAAGTGTGCAGCACAAAATGTTTCAAGCTATTTTTAGTGAAAGGATTAATTCAATTCAGGCAGCTTTAAAGTCTGAAAATAGAAAAGGTTTTGGTAACCATGATTTACAATATATGATATCAGTTTCAAAAGATGGAATTTTTACTGTTATTTGTCCGGGATGGTATTCAACTTCAGAATAACAATATTGAATCATGAGCATTTACTCTGGCTGATATAGTGTATTTTATGTCAGGGACAGATATGTGGGCTGGATAGATAGCCGGCCTTTGCATTGTCAGCTTTATTTTAATTCGCTCCTAGGAAGTGGGTGTCACTAGCTAGACCAGCATTCATTGTCCGTCCCTAGCTGCCCTTGAGACAGTGGTTGGTGAGCTGCAGCGTTGAACTGCTGCAGTCCACTTGATGTAGCTACACCCATGTTTGACCCAGAGAAATTGAAGGATGGCAGTATGACGATCTGGAGGGAAATTTGCAGGCGATGGGGTTCACATGGACTTGCTGCTCATGTCTTTCTAGATGAAGCGGTCTTGAGGTCAGAACGTGTAGTCTAAGGAACCTTAGCAAATGTCTGCAGTACTTGCCATAAAATCAGCATTTGTGAAGTAATCTGAAGGTTGCAGTGTTGAAACGCTCACTGAACAAAGTTTTGAACATCTTAGTGGGGTGTCTTGCTAGGGTGCAATGGCCATGTTTTTAATATATAGCCCGATGTAAAACTGGCCTTACAATGGATCATAATTTCTAACTGCAATTGGTCTCCCAGATCAAATTACAGTTACATAATAATGGTAATAGTCCTAAATGATTAAAATATTATCATATCTACATAATATACATTTAGTAAGCTTTGGCAATTCCCTTTCAGCTGAGAATTGGTTGTAGTTTGGATGTACATTTTGATTTTGGAATGTGTAAGTATAGAGTGAAATATAGAAATGCAGATTTGTTTTTCGAATGTCTTTCACAGCTCAGTAATTCTCATGGTTACAATGAAATATTTCAGCATTATTAGTCCATCAAGCATAGAAGGTTTGAAAACAGACATCTATCAGGATTAAAAACAAAAAAAGAACTATGGATGTTAGAAATCTGGAACAAAAACAGTTGTTCCTGGAGAAACTTAGTGGTTCTGGCAGGATCTGTGGAGAGAACTCAGAGATAACATTTTGGGTCCAGTGATCCTTCTTCAGGACAGTTCTGAAGAAGGATCATTGGACCAGAAACATTAACTCTGAGTTCCCTCCACAGATGCTGCCAGACCTACTGAGTTTGTTCAGCAATAACTGCTTTTGTCTATGACAACTTTATCTCTTATGCACCAGATGGACTGCAGCATGCCAGCAGCACAGCGCATCATCACCATCTTGAGGGCAATAATGGATAGACAACAAATGCTGGCTTTTATATTGATGTTCACATCCTGCAAAAGAAGAGAACAATATAGCAAATAAAGATAACACAGTGTGGAGCTGGAGGAGCGGAGCAGGAAAGGTGACGTTTCGGGTCGGGACCCTTCTTCATTTCTCTGCTCCTCCAGCTCCGCACTCTGTTATCTCTGACTCCAGCATTGGCAGTTCTTACTATCTCTAATATAGCAAATAAACTGTTAAACAGACACTGCCATCTTTTGAGTGCCGGTGGTTCTATCAGCTCACCCACAAAGAACTTGAATAAGATTTGGAGACATGGCTGCCAGTGGTGGGATGATGAAAATTGGGAATGTACAAGCGGCCAGAATTAGAGGAGAATATATGTCTTGAACATTCCACTTTCAACCGAATTGTCACTCTGTTCCTTGATTGCACTTTTTCATAGTCATCTAACACTGTGGTGCAATATTTATCTTGCCATTTTGGGTGCAATAATTAAGCTTAGCAATTTCTTTTTAAACAATTCACTGCAAGATTTCAGTAAGTATAACAGATGCACATCCACGCTGCCCACCATTGAGAAGGACTTTAGCTTGCAAATTGGGCAGGAGACGACCTTTCAAATACTGTTAACAGCAAGTAGCTCAAGTAATATGAACAATTAACACTACTTTGTTCCTTGCATTCACAGGGTGACATAAAAGGGTACCTTCGCGGTCAACAGCATGAACAAAGCTCCCATGGTTCAGAGCTGCTACAGAGAATGGCCTGTGAGATTGCTGCTGGACTTGCTCACCTGCACAAGCACGGTTTTGTACACAGGTGTATATTATGATTATTATTAAGATCCAAATTACTGATTCCTCAAAATAAGTACATTATCTTTGTTTCCCTTTTGTTTGCAAAGATGGCAGGTGACAATTGGGTCAAAAAATTGGATTGCAGACAATTCTAAAGGATCATCAAACAAAACATTTGCAAAAACTGATCGTGCTTAAAATTTATCTGAAAGTGTGACAGGAGAGGCAACATGCCACCCGGCCCAAGAAATTGTGTTTTCTAGGTTCAGTTACAAATCTATGTAGGCCATTTTGTCGACTAGTATATTCCTCTAACTTTGGCACCAAAGTCTTTTTTGTTTATTTTTAAGTAAAAGTCAAGTTGAAATAATTTAAGTCTGTTAATTGCTGTCAAGCTGGGTGTGTTGATAATGCTGTTTAAAGGATCTAAATTAAGAATTATTAGCTTGACAAATTGGTAAGGCATTCTAAGGTTCTTGCATGACTCGGGTGATTTGGCAGGTCAAGGTATTATGTATTCAAAGACTAGATGTTTTTGCAAGGGGACGGGAAGAGAAAATATGCAGAGACAAATTGAAAATGGAGTTTGTTTCTTTTTTTGAAGTCTTGGTTCAAAGCACACAGTAGATTTGCACGTTTGTAAACATGGTTGCACTTTAGACTTTATTTGTGCTTTGGTTTGTGAACTAAGAAATCTTTTAAGCCAAGAGAACTGTATACAGAAAAATGTTACCTGATTTTGCAAGTCTGTTTTTTCTAATGAGACAACTAGCCACTTGAACAGTGCACTAAAACAGGATGTATATTTAATAATGTACTTTCTGTGGATAATTATGTCGTCAACCATGCAGTTGATCCATTTCAATGGATACTGAACAGGGACAAAAGATGTGAATCACCAGATTTTTTTAAAAAAGCTAGTAAATCCTTGTGTGCCAAAATTTACATTGACAAATATTACAGTCTGGACCTAAAGTGGTCTTCGGCTAACCTCATATATTCAACTTGGAATAATTCAAATTAGAATAAGACACAGCTGATTAAATTACATAAATGCTCTGCCTGTCTAGTCACTACTGCCAAATATGATGAGCAGACAGTTTAATGTGACAGGTCAGTTTACATGGGATTTATTATGACGCACTGAAGCAAAATTTTCATTTACAAAGAAAATTACAGTGCAGGAACAGGCCCTTCGGCCCTCCAAGCCTGTGCCGATCGAGATCCTCTGTCTAAACCTGTCATCTATTTTCTAAGGGTCTGTACCCCTTTGCTCCCTGTCCATCCATGTATCTGTCCAGATACATCTTAAAGGACGCTAATGTGTCTGCGTCTACCACCTCCGCTGGCAACGTGTTCCAGGCACCCACCACCCTCTGCGTAGAGAACTTTCCACGCATATCTCCCGTAAACTTTCCCCATCTCACTTTGAACTCATGACCCCTAGTAATTGAGTCCCCCACTCTGGGAAAAAGCTCCTTGCTATGCACCTTGTGTATACCCCTCGTGACTTTGTAGACCTATGATTTATGCGATGATCTCTCCAAAGCTAAACAACAGTGCTAGTATTGGTAGATCTAGTGTAATTATTTGTACAGTCAATGATGGTGCTGTTGAGCAGACTGAAGAAAGTGGTGGACATTTTATTTCCCTCAAAGATTATTTTTGCATTTTTTAAAGCACTTTGATAACTCATTTCTGCTGGAGTTTCAATTTTGTGTGAATGAGCCATTGGTGAAAAAGTGTTCAAATATTGTAGTAAGTAAAAATTGCTTGTTCTGACAGTTTTTAAATAAACTGCACGAAGGAATTATGTCTGCCATTCTAATGCATCAGTCTGTAACTTTACAACCCTCTCCCCAGATACACAGTCAATGCCTGCCCCTCTGTTCATCCAATTGTCACAGCATTGATTACACTGCTTTCCATTCCTGAAATGTACCGTGGAAAACCACTTGTGCTCCTGAATGTTGGATCCTCTGGGTTACCATAACAAATGTTCATTTCTGGCAACAATATCCTGCTGCTGTCTGAGTATGTGGAAAAGCTCCAGCATCAGTGATTTTGTTGCTAGTGGTGATTCGAAGCAGCTGAAGTGTTTTGTTCCGCCCTGTTACTTTGACCAACTGCTTTGAGATTGCATGAATTTATTCCAAATGATATGGGAAGTAGTGATGTAGGAGAAAATAGTTCTTTCCTTTGACTAAAATGGCACTGATCACAGACAGTTAAGTAGTTTTACTGTTCTTTCTAAAAGCTAAATCTATATAATCTATTCATGCATAGATTATTTAGAATTACGTTTTCAGATTCAAGCAATTTTGTATAATGTGAGTGTCTATTCAGCATATTTATGGAATTGTGAAAAAGCAAGGCGTTCAGTTCACAAGGGTACAAATCTGAAGTTCTGCCTGGTTCACTTATTTGGTCACAAACTGACACAATCATAGAATGGTTAAATTAGAGTGACCTTGATGTGCATGTCCACAGATCCTGAGAGACGCGGAGTTAAAGTTTCGAGTCCGGTGACCTTTTGTCAGCGCTGAAAATAGCTGGGGAAGGGTGCTATTTATGTTGATGAAGGGGGTGAGGTTGGGAGCCTAGAGCGAGAGAGAGAAAAGGAATATGCAAACAAAAAAATTGATGATAAACTGAGACAGATAATTGTTAGGAAGATGCCAACAAGAAGTGTAAATTATTGAAAATGGTTTGGCTGCGCTGGGAGTATCCCATATACAGCAGAGTTTGGGAGAAGCTAATGAACAATGAAAGAGGCCCCCGCTAATGCTCCAACAAGGCCCAATGCAAGGTGGAGGAACAACACCTCATCTTCCACCTAGGTACCTTTATACCTGTCAGGACTGAATGTTGAGTTTACCAATTTCAGAATGTGAACATCTTTTTCCTTGTTAGTTACCATCCCTACACCCTCTAGGTCTTTTTACGGGTCAAGTGCTGGAAACTGGGATTAGAGTAGCTATATGTTTAATGACTGGTGAGAACATAGCGGGTACAGAGGCCGCTTCCTGTATTGCAAAACTCTTGACTATGACCAAGGAGGAGGCCATTCAGTCTGCAGCACCTGTGCAGGCTCTTTACAACAGTAATTTAGTTTGTCCCTGTCACCTTTACTATTCTTGTAACTGTACAATTTTTAAAATCTCCTATGGGTACTTATCCAAATCCCTTTTTAAAGTCATGATTATGGTGGAAGCAGGTTCACTCTTGGGTAGTATATTCAAGATTTTAACCACTTGCTGCTCAAGGGATTTTTCTCGTATGCCCTTTGATTTATTTGGCAATCTCTTTGAATCGGGATCCTATGGTCCTTGACTTTACTGGCAATGGGAACAGTTTCTCTCTCATCCAGACTCCTTATGATTTGGAAGTTTGATTAGCCATTTTGTGTCAGAAAAATGAAGGATAGAAGGAAGAATTTGAATTCATAAAGCACTTCATCCCATTTCTCAAATTCTAAAAGTACTTCACATGACTCACCTTTACATGCAGTGATTGCTGTGTTGGCAAACATGACAGTTAATTTACGTACAATCAATAATGAGAAGCATGACCAGTTTATCTGGTTTTTGATGATGGCAGTTAAAGTATGAATCAAAAAATAGAAAACCAGCAGGTCTGGCAGCATCTGTAGGAAGAAAGCAGAGTTCATGGTTCAACTCTGGTGACTCTTCATTAGAACTGTTAGTGTCTAGGAAAATGTGGTATTTATGCTGAAGCTGAAGTTGGAGAGTTACCAGACTCAATGTTAATTCTGCTTGCTTCCTGCAACTGCTGCTAGACCTGCTCAGTTTCTCCAATTTTAGTTTTTGTTTCCGATCTTCAGTATCCACAGTTCTTTATTTTATTTTGGTTGAAGGAGGAATGTTAAGCTGGCCATTAGGAGAATTGTACAACATAGTAGAAGGCCATTTGGCTCATTGTGCCTGTCCAACTCTTTGAAAGAGCAAAGCCATTAGCCCCATTTCCCTGCTTTTTCTCCATAGCCTTGCAACATTCTCCTTTTCAAGAATACAAGCATGGGGCTGGATGAACACAGCAGGTCAAGCAGCATCATAGGAGCAAGAATATATTGGTTTCCTTTTCAGATAAAACTGTGATATCGTCAGTTTGCACTTAAGCCATAGGAGCAGGCAGACGGTTCCTCAGTTTAATGTCTCAATTAGTATCACTGCCAGTTGGGGCCTGATTAGTGCACTGTAGAATCTCCAGCAATGCAACAACTTGATTGCTTCTTTAATTTAGTGAAATGTCCTATAGGAACATTCTAAAATAAAGTATGACAATTAGCACAAAAGGTAAGACTAAAAAAGCAAATACTGTGGATGTTGGAAATCTGCAACAAAGTCAAAAATTGCTGGAAATACTCAGCAGGTTTGCTACCATTTGTGGGGAGGAACAGAGTTGAAGTTTCAGGCTGAGATGACCTTTCATGAGAGAGGTTTCAGTTTTATTACTTAACTAAAAGTCATGTTATGCTGCTGCATCTCAACATTGCATCTGCACATTTCCCCTACCACTTTCTTGCTTAGTTACACTCCTAGCCCCTCAATAGTGCATGGCTTTTATCTCTAATACCTTAATGAACATAGAATGACTCCTCTCTGCTTCAGTTGGAACATCAAAACTGATATTGAAGGAAATGCAACATAGCCTTTTGAAATGCAAAACTTAGGCATTCCTCTTGACGCTTTGTAAGAAGGGTTCGTTTGAGTGTTGTACTGTAGTTTTTTAAAAGTCCATTGAAAGTTCTAAAATGTCACGTTGTAGTGAGCTCAGATGTTGATCATAATTATTGTGAAGATCGGTCACTGGACCCAAAATGTTGTCTCCACTTTCTCTCCACAGATGCTGTCAGACCAACTGAGTTTCTCCAACAATTTCTGTTTTTGTTAATTGTAATTACGCTGGAATAATTTTCATTAACATTTGCCTAAGGAGAACTACAACTGAGGACATTCCTCAGTGAATGTGTATAAGGAGTGTAAAAGCAATCAAATGCTTGAGTGGTTTATTGAGTAGGGTTGATTTTTACAGTCAGATAAAATACACTAAAACTGAATACCAGTTTTATAGAATTATGGTAAATGTTATCATGTTTAATTTTAAATATTAAATTTTTGTTTGACAATGTCAATGGAATTGTCATAAAGAGCTGCTTGGATGGTACAATCTTTGAGATGATACATCAGGGCAACATATTTGACAAGCTTTCAGCCATCTGACCTCATATTGCCTTATGTGGATTAATATCAAATTTTGTTATCTATTGTGTAAAGCATCTTGGAACAGTAAGTGCATTCAGGGCCATTCTATAAATGCACATTGTTGTTTTGGAAGCCTCAGTCCTATCCTTCAGTAAGGCTACCGGACTGGTCAACTCTCACTTCAATTGTCGTAATAATTTAAGCTTCTAAACTGCCATCAAAACAGGGGGCTTTCTACTCAACTGGTTAATATATTGTTTGCAATATTTTGTAGCTTTGTTGAAAAGCAAAGTATTTGAAGCAAAAACAGACCACGTTCTAATTGTCTTTACACGTTCCAGTTCACCCTTCTGCTATGGGGAGGCAGGGAAGCAGTGTTTAGTTACGTCAGTTGGCTGATTGGCTGGTTTACAATGCAGAGTGATGGCAACAGTGGGTTCAGTTCCCACAATGAGGTTACCATGAAGGACTCTCCTTCTCAGCCTTTCCCCTTGCCTGAGGCATGGTGACCCTGAAGTTTGATGAAGCTTTTGCTAGTTTGTCTTTTTGATGTGTTGGAGAGGATATATACCTAAAGTTACCTATTTACGTGTGTATAAAGTTTTGACTCTTCATACAACACTTATTTTTGCCAGAAGATGGCAATGTGAACTCATTTTTATTTTGGTTTATATCAGACATTTTATCAAATTTGTTGCTTCAGTAGATTGATTTATCTTTTCGTCACAGTGCTCACCATGTACTGGAGGATGTTCCTTTTACCCTGTTGGCTTCCATAATTCCCCACTATTGTTGCGTTCTATTCTTCCATCATCTTACCTGCAAATTTGATTTTATATATATGTTCCCCTTTCCTCAATCTGTCATCCAGTAATTGATCCAATAGTTGCCCATTCCCATCCTAAAATCTTGTTTCATAACATTGAGTTGTAAATCTGGCTGTTAGTGTTATCATTTAAAGAAAGCAGTTGCTGAATACTAGCTTTGGAAGCTGGTCAGTGGGGAACTGCAAAGCTGACTGATGCCGGAACCATGAGTCTGTGCATGATTCCTTTAAAATCATTAGATATAAGAGCCAGGACATATTTGATTAAAGTTCTCCCTTCTGGTAGGTGGGTGCCCAGGTCTCTCAATCATAGGAAGAGAGTTCTTGAGCAGATGACAGAAAGAGGGACAGTGTAATGTACCAGAGGAATTTCAAGATGGGTTTGGGAGGGTGGGAAGAGAAAGGAGCAGTTAGGTAAATGGGCATGCTGAATGCTTTTGAAGAGAAGGTGAAGTGCATGGTGCTGGAAACCACAGTACCCTCTAGCCTTTGAAAGACTGAAAGATAATTAATGATCAGTAGACATAAAGTATTGCATTAAAAAAGTGGCAAAAATAACATTAGTAAACTTGACAGAAAGTTGCAAAGCTTTGAAAACACGGACAGATATATCTCAACCTGACCTAAACAAATGTTATTCATCCATCCTCTTGCATCTTGTGAGATCTTCACTTTTATATATATTAGTTGCTATGTTTGCATGCAAACGAATAACTTCCAGAGTAATTTGTTACCTTTAAATTGTTTCTGATGTACTGAAGGAGTGAAAGCTGCTATTTCAATATATGTCTCTTCTGTCAAAACAATGGAGGTTTTTTTTTGCTAAATCTGAAATCAATTAAAAGAATCTGGAATTAAAAATCTAATGACGACCATGAAACTGTGTTGATTGTCAGGGAAAAACCCATCTGGTTCACTAGTGTTCTTCAGGGAAGGAAATTGCCATCCTTACCTGGTCTAGCCTACATATAACTCCAGACCAACAGCAAATGTAGTTGACTCTGAACTGCCCTCTGGGCAATTAGGGATGGACAATGAATGCTGGCCTAGTCTGTGACACCCACCTCTTAGGAATGAATAAAAAATTGTTTATGTAGGTATGTTTCAAGTGAACAAAATATTCCACAAGGCTGATTTTTTTTTAAAGAAGTGACAATAAGGTTGCATTGCCTGATTTGTATGTTACTGAAAATGTAATCTTTTTCTTGATCACAAATTATCTGAAATATAATTTGTGATCAAGAAATTATCTGACTGAAGATAAAGAAGCAAATTAAGAATGATCTGACTGAAATATTGAACTAAAAATGCACAAGCTTGCTGTAGAAAGAAAAAAAAATTTCTTTTTGAGAGTTACTGAAACTTTGGAATTGTTACTCCTGCTCATTTTTCACACGACTAATTAATAAAGGTATGTATATAGTGACCCTTGAGTTCTTGATCGTGACTCCTATGTAAGTATGGAGATGATGGTCTAGTGGTATTGTTGCTGGATTATTGATTCAGAAACCCTGGAGTGCTAGGTTTGAATATGCCATGGCAGAGGGTGGAGTTTGAATTTCAATAACAAAATATATGGAATCACAGGACCAGATCAGGTATATCCCCGAACTTTGAGGAGCTAGGGAAGAGATTGCTGGGCTCCTTGCTGAGATATTTGTATCATCAACAGCCACAGATGAGGTGCCAGAAGACTGGAGGGTGGCTAATGTGCCATTTTTTTTAAGAAAAGTGGTAAGGAGAAGCCAGGGAACTGTACACCGGTAAGCCTGATGTCAGTGGTGGGTCAGTTGTTGGAGGAGATTCTAAGGAACAGGATTTACATGCATTTGGAAAGGCAAGGAATGATTAACGATAGTCAAACACGGCTTTGTGCATAGGAAATTGTCTCACTAACGTTGCCAAGGTCATTTTCCTAGAGTGGGAAGTCCAAGACTCGAGGGCATAGGTTTAAGGTGAGAGGGGTAAGATTTAAAAAAGTACTGAGGGGTACTTTTTTCACACAGTGAGTGATGCGTGTATGGAACGAACTGCCAGGGGAAGCAGTGAAGGTGAGTACAGTTACAACATTTAAAAGGGATCTGGATGGGTACATGAATGGGAAAGATTTAGAGGGTTATGGGCCAAATGCTGACAAAAGGAACTAGATCAGTTTAGGATATCTGGTCAGTGCAGATGAGTTGGATAGAAGTCTCTCTATTTCTGTGCTATATAACTCTGTGACACTGAGATTGATTACTTGGTGAACGATTACCATGAAACATAGAACATAGAACAATACAGCGCAGAACAGGCCCTTCGGCCCTCGATGTTGCGCCGACCTGTGAACTAATCTAAGCCCACCCCCTACACTATCCCAACATCATCCATATGCTTATCCAAGGACTGTTTAAATGCCGGAAAAATGCCATTGTCGGAAAAAGCCATCTAGTTCACTTATGTCAGGTAGGGAAAGAAAGTGCCATCCTTATCTTGTCTGGGCTGCAATGTACTTGATGGAACAGCCCTCTGAAATGGTCTAGGAAGCGGATTGGTTGTAAAAGTCTCAAGAAAAGTCTCAAAGAAATGATGCCACCTGGCATCAAACACAGCACCAGAAACTCTCAACACCTGGAGGCTAATGCCTAAATTGGGTGAGCTTTTGTCACAGACTAGATTGAGCAATAGGTAAGGCATGATTCCATGATGAAGACGGTCCAGACACCACTAAAACCATCCCTGGATATGTCATGTCCCACCGACAGGATGGACACAGTGGTATAGAGCTGGAAGGGAATTGCCTTCTGAGTATGCACTGTTGAGTCCAGACAGCATGAGGATTAATGGCAGGTCAAACATGGACTTGGAATGCTCTAGCTGATTACCACATTCTGTCCTCCCTCGGTTAACAAGTCAGCTCCTTCAACATTTAGAGGAAGCACTAAGGATTGAAAGGATGCAGAATGTACCCTGGAAAAGGGATTTCAACTACCAAGAGTGGCTCAACATCACCACTAATTGAGCTGGTTGTCATCCCAGAGGATTTTTCTGTAAAGTAGGTCTGATGCAACTGTGATAGTATCAGTGAGAGTGACCACACAGCCGTTGTAGAGATGAAGTTCTGCTTTCACATTGATAATACTTGCATTGTGTTGTATGGCAGTATCAGCATGCTAAATGGGAAAGAATTTGATCAGATCTAGCAACTCAATATTGGGCATCCATGATGCACTGAACATCCATCAGAATCAACTTAATCTATAATCTCATGGTTGGCCATACCCCTCACTGTATCCAGTATAATCAAGCCACAGATCAACCCTAGTACAACGAAGAGTGGAAGATAGCATGCCAGGAGCATCATCAGGCATATCTAAAAATGAGGTATCAACCTGGTGAAGTTACAAAACAGGACTACTTGTTTGTCAGATAACATAAGCAGCAAGTGATGGAGCTGAGCAATCCTACAACCAACAGGTCAGATTTAAAGTCTGAACTCCTACCACATTCCGTTGTGAATGGTGGTGGACAATTAAACAAATCAGTTGAGGAGGAGGCTCCAAGAATATCCCATCCTCAGTGATGAAAGAGCCCAATTCAAGAGTGCAAAAGAAGCATTCGCAACAATCTTCAGCCAGAAGTGTCGAATGGATGATTCATTTTGGTCGCCTCCAGTTGTCCCCAGCATCAAACATACCAGTCTTCGGCCAATTCAATTCAATCCACATGATATTAAGAAACAATTGGAGACACTGGATAGAATTATAGAATCCTTTCGGTGTGGAAGCAGGCCATTCAGCCTATTGAGCTCCACTGACCCTCCAAAGAGCATCCCACCCAGACCTATGCACCCTCCGAACTTATCCCTGAATTTCCCATGGCTAATCCGTCTAGCCTGCACATCCCTGGAAACTGTCACAATTTAACATGGTCAATACACCTAACCCTGCAAATCTTTGGACTGTGGGAGGAAACCCATGCAGTCACAGGGAGCATGTGCAAACTCCACACAGATGGTCACCCAAGGCTGGAATTGATTCTGATCCTTGGTGCTGTGAGGCAACAGTGCTAACCACTAAACCATCAGCTGCAATACTGGTATCTACCAAACAATGTGGAAAATTGGCCAGATATTCCTTATATGCAAAAGGCAGAACAAACCCAACTTGGCCCATCAGACTACTCTCAATCATCAGTAAAATAATGGAAGGTGTCATCATCAAGCAGCACCTGTTCAACAATAACCTGCTTAGTGATGCCCAGTTTGGGTTCCACCAGGGCTGCTTAGCTCCTGAGCTCGAGAGCCTCAGCTCCAACGTGAATTCCAAAGGTGAGGTGAGAGTGATTCCCTTGACATTAAGGGCACATTTGAGCAAATGTAACCCTAAGAAGCTCTAGCAGAACTGGAGGGTCAGTAGAAGTTGGGGTGGGGGAAACACTGTGCTGGTTGGAGTCAGACCTGGCGCAGAGGAAACATGGTTGTGTTTGTTGGAAGTCCATTATCTCAGCTCCAGCACATCACTGCAGGAGTACCTCATTGTGTCCTTGGTCTACCCATCTTCAGATGCTTCATCAATTATTCTGTTCATCATGAGGTCAGAATTGGGAATGTTTGCCAGTGATTGCGCAGTATTCAACACGATTTGTGATTCCTCGGATACTGAAGCAGTCCATGTTCACACACAGCAACTCGCTTCATTCTAACGCTGAGTGTACCTACTCCTCAAGGATTGCAGTGGTTCTAGAAATAAGTTCACTACCATTTTCTGCAAGACAGTTAGAAATGGGCAATAAATTCAGATCTGGCCAACAAAGCCTACATCCCATGACTGAAGAGGAAAAAAAACAAATGGACAATTCTATACTGGCATATTGAATTACAGTTCTCATTCATTAATACTATACTGAGACATGGCAAACAAAGTGCAGCTGGTCACAAAAATACCTTTGCAAGGTTATAGGTGCTTCCCCACAGAGATTTGAGTTTCAGGTTTATGGATCTTTAAAATACCATGAACAGGTGCAGAAAATGGTCAAGAAAGCTAATGGAATGCTGACCTTTATATCTAGAGGACAGGAGTGTAAGGGTGCAGAAATTAGGTTGCAGCTATACAAAATCCTGGTTAGACCACTTGGAGTACTGAGAACATATCTGGGTACCATACCTTAGGCAGAATGTTTTGACCTTGGAGAAAGTACAGTATAAATTTACAGAAATTATACCTGGATTTGAGGGATTAAGCTATGATGAGAAATTATACAAATTAGACCTGTTTTCTCTAGAATTCAGAAGGCTAGGAGGTGATTGGATCAAAGTCTTTTAAGATATTAACAGGAAAAGGCTGGTTAGATAAAGAGAAAAATATTACCAATACCAATTCTGGAACCAGGGGACGTAGTCTTAGAATTAAGGCCAGAACGTTCAGGGCAGATGTTAGGAAATGCTTCTATACACAAATGGTGGTAGATTTTTGGAGTTCTCCTCCGCAAACGGCACTTGATGCTAGGTCAGTTGTTAATTACAAATCTGAGATAAATTTTTGTTAAGCAACGTATTAAGGAATGTGGGCCAAAGGCAGGTATATGGAGTTATGCCACAGATCAAACAGGATCTTGTTAATGGCAGAACAGGCACAACAGGCTGAATGATCTCCTCCTTTTCCTATGGTTTTTTTTTAAGCTACAGCATTGTCCAGTTCAATTTCTGGTCACTAGTAGCCCCATGATGTTAGCTGATTGCTAGCACACAGTAAGTTCACTCCATTGTAGTAATTGTATTTGTGTACACAACACTTTGGAGAGATACTAATGTTTCAAATGATTTTCTGAAAAATATTGACCACCATCATTGGCGGTGTTCGTGCAAGCAAGCTATTGTTATACATAGTTGTTCTTCACCGGTATGTTGCTAACTAACTTAAGAATTTTTCCTGCATAATTGTTATTCTAAGATGTTCACTAATTCTTTGCAAACAGATCAGCCAGATTATTAGACTCATATTTAAATGTATAAAAACTGATGTTAATTACTCTAGATCCTGTTTGCTGAAGTCAGAATCCTTTGGGTTGTAGTGGTTTATTTTTCTGAACAGCTGTTTGTAAATGCTTGTGAAGAGATGTGATCTGTTGGGATGTAGAAA
This sequence comes from Ginglymostoma cirratum, assembly GCA_024137785.1. Lineage (NCBI taxonomy): Eukaryota > Metazoa > Chordata > Chondrichthyes > Orectolobiformes > Ginglymostomatidae > Ginglymostoma > Ginglymostoma cirratum. Next base: position 19,453,601 of record JAHRHZ010000023.1, on the reverse strand, counting down.
AGCAAAGAAACTAATGGTGAAATGGTCCTCTATTTTATAACGTATACTGTGCAACAATAACATTTCTCATTAACCACTATCCTCTTGGGAGAAGTACCCATATTTTGAACTTCTGATGAAGCCTAATTAGTGATGAGCAGAGCTAGTTTTAGAGTACTTGAGCTAGTCTGTGTTTGTTCTGTTATGAAAATAATTATTGTATTGACAAGTTATTGATGTGAATATGCTCAAAAGTTCTTCCTGACATTTCTTTTTTACCTCCTTCCTTTTCCGAATTGTGCATTGCTATCATCTCCACCTTGTCAGTGACCTAGCACTGCGGAATTGTTTTCTCACAACAGACTTGACTGTAAAAATTGGCGACTATGGAATAGGATTCAGCCGGTACAGGGTAAGCAATTTTCCCCTTAAGAGTTTTTCGGTCTTGTTTTGTACGGCAGTTACTCCAGATCTCCTCTGCATGTGTCACTTGCCGGTAACTAAGTTTACTGTGATTTCAGACTAAAATCAGCATTGTTTACAGTATCCGTATTTCTTTTATTTATGTAGAGCTGATGCAGTGAATCAAATTGCATGTGGGTAAATGTGTGAAAATTATTAGCAAATGGTGTTGTTTTATACTACAGAACATTTGAATACAGCACTGTGATTTGGTAAACATGCATTTAATAGTAATCACAAAAAGAAAAATCCACTTGCAAAAGCAGTAATATTGAACGCTGCACCTCTTTTGCTCTGCATTTCTGAACGAGGTATTTTAATTGAGTGGAAAATGGTTTAGTTCTCAATTATCACTGTTATTGAACTTCTCGATACAGTGCTGTTATGGTGTTAGAATAATGTTGTAGTCGAAGATGCCTCAAGCAAACTAAGTTTAATAGCCAGCCAAGGCTATGTAAAAGCAGCGTATCATTTGACTAAAAGGTCTCCTGTGATGAGCAAATTTCGTATTACGCAGGTGGTGGTTTTGTAACGTTAACAAGACTGTAGTGTAATGGTGTTAAAAACTTCAACAAGAGACAAAAAGTGCATTTATTCTTTACATCATGAGACTTTTTAAGTGCAGAAGGTACTATAGCATGTTTTACATAACACATCCAAAATTGGCCACTGATAGCTGCCTAGTTTGCACAAAATGATTTGTAGGATGTGGATGTTATTTTAAAAATTGACCGACCTTGCTCTCTGGCCTCTCCTGTCTCACTCTCCCAGGTTGAATAGGATGCCTAGTGACAAACCATGTTTTAAAAAGAAACACTTCCTGGTTTATTTTTCAATGTCTAATAGTTCATTTGTTCACAAAAATCTATTTTATTTGTGTATGATTACTGTGCATTGTGCTATTGGGCTTTTTAAATGTATATAACTCTTCACCTTGTACAACAACAATTGTTATTTAAGGCAAGGTTACTTACTGTAAAATGTTTATTACAGCACTACCTCCAAATTCTAATATTGTGACTAGTATCCCTTCATAGCAGAGTGTAATTCTGTCATTATGATTATGGCATAGCATCCCAGATGCGGCTAGTTGTAACTTTTTATATTTTGAATAAATCAGGTCATTTGTAGCCATTAGTTTTTTTAAAAAATTAGTTCAAAATTTGCTGACTGATTCTCTAACCTACAACTGCCTACCTAGCATGGCCCACAAAGGTCTTTAGTCTCAGATTTATGTGGTTGGCTATCAGTGCTTTTTTGAAGCAGCTGCATCCATGTCAGGTATGCAAATTGTACGTTGCAAATCAGGGCAGAACGTATACACTTAATGGGGAGTGTTGCTGAACAAAGAGATCTTGCAGTGCAGGTTCACAGTTCTTTGAAAGTGGAGTCTCGGGTAGATAGGATAGTGAAGAAGGCATTAGACAGGCTTGCCTTTATTGGTCAGCGCATTGAGTATAAGAATTGGGAGGTCATGTTGCAGCTGTATAGAACATTAGTTAGGTCAGTATTGGAATACTGCATGCAATTCTAGTCTCCCTCTTATAGGAAGGATGTTGTGAAACTTGAAAGGGTTCAGAAAAGATTTATAAGGATGTTGTTGGAGGGTTTGGGCTTTAAGGAGAGGCCAAATAGACTGGGGCTATTTTCCCTTGAGTGTTGGAGCCTTCGCAGTGACCTTAGAGGTTTATAATATAACGAGGGGCATGGATACACAAGGTCTTTTCCCCAGGGTGAGTGAGCCCAAAACTAGAAGGCATAGGTTTAAGATGAGAGGGGAAAGATTTAAAAGGGAGCAAAGGGACAAATTTTTCACGCAGAGGGTGGTGTGTGTATGAAATGAGCTGCCAGAAAAAGTGGTGGTGGCTGGTACGATTACAACATTTATAAGGCATCTGGATGGGTATGTGAATAGGAAGGGTTTAGAGGGATATGGACTAAGTGCTGGCAAATGGGACTAGATTTATTTAGGATATCTGATCAGTATGGACAAGTTGGACTGAAAGGTCTGTTTCTGTGTTGTATAATCTCTGACTCTATATAATTGTCACAGCCACTTTCTTAGGTTATTTAGACTGCACATAAATGCAACTTTGCAACTAGCTTTCATTTCTGGTTGCAAATAGCTGATTTTCCATACAATTTAAATTTTGCCTATGTTATCACAGTAAAAATAAACATACATTTTATAATTTAAATAGAAGCATAGAAAATAGGAGCAGCATTAGGCCATTCACCCCTTCAGCCTGCTCTGCCATGCCATTCAATATGATGATGGCTGATCAATGAGTTCAATACCCTAATCCAACCTTCCCCCAATATTCCTTGATCCCTTTAGTCATGAGCTATTATCTGTCTCCTCCTAGAAAACAAATGTTTTGGCCTGAGTCGCTTTCTGTAGTAGTGAGTTCATTGGGCTCAGCACTCTCTGGCGAAGTAATTTGTCCTTGTCTCAATGCTAGGAAATTTTCCTCTTTTCCTTAAATTTATGACCACTCATTCTGGATACCCCCACCATTAGGAACATTCTTCCTGCATCTAACCTGTCAAGTCCTGTTGAGAATTTTATAGGTTTCTATGAAATCCCTCCGCATCTCTTCTAAACTCTTAAATACAATCCTAACTGACTCAATCTCTCCTTGTATGCCCTGCCATCCCAGGAATTAATTTGGTAAACCTTTGCTGCACACCCTCTACAGTAAGAACTTCCTTCCTCGGAGAAGGAGACCAGAACTGCGCGCACCATTCCACGCTAATGCCTGTTTAACTGCAGCAAGACATCATTGTTCCACACTCGAATCCTTTCACTGTGAAGGCCAACAAACAGTTTGGCTTCTTTAAACATGCAGGTGCAGCAGGCAGTACTTTCAGCAAATGGTGCACAAGGACACCCGAAGTCTCATTGAACAGTCCTGTCTCTTAATTTACAGCCACTCAAATAATAATCTGCCTTCCTATTTTTGCTATCAAAGCGGATATTCTCACATTTAGACACATTGCACAACATCTGCCATAGCAAGGCGTTGAGCTGGATGAACACGGCAGGCCAAGCAGCATCAGAGGAGCAGGAATGCTGACGTTTTGGGTCTAGACCCTTTTCCTGAAGAAGGGTCTATCTAGACCCGAACCGTCAGCTTTCCTGCTCCTCTGATGCTGCTTGGCCTGCCGTGTTCATCCAGCCCTACACCTTGATATCTCAGGTTCTCCAGCATCTGCAGTTCCTACTATCTCTGAAACAACATCTGCCATGCTTTTTCCATTCACTCAGCTTGTCCAAATCACATTGCTGCATCCTTGCTTGCAGCTTACCCTTCCATCCAGTTTTGTTTCACATGCAAATTTTGAGAAATAACATTTAGCTCCCTCATCTAAATCATTAACATACATTGGGAGTATCTGGGCTCCCAGTACCAATCCTTGCAGTGCCCCACTAGTCATTGCGCGCCAGTCAGAAAAAGATCCATATATTCCTACTCCTTGTTTTCTGTCTGTTAACCAATTTTCTGTCCATCTCAATACACTACCCTCAGACCAATGTGCTCCTAGTCACTGGTAATTCTGCCATTGGAGACAGTTTCATCTAATTTACTCCATCAGTGCTCTTCATGACCTTCAGAAACTCTTAAATCGCCACTTAAACTTTGTTTTTATTGTTGCCTGAAACAGGAGGATTATATCATAAGTAATGATGGTCAATATATTCCTCTGCGTTGGATTTCACCTGAGCTTGTCGGTGATGTTTATGGGAGCATGGTAGTAGCAGAGCAGACGAGACACAGCAATATTTGGTAAGCCTACACTGCTTCTAGTTTTTAAGTAACGTTTGATTATTCCTCCTCCTCTGCATAGGAGGATCACATTATACTAACCAAGTGGAAGATCGCTCTATTGATAGCACTTTTGTTTACTTTTGATTCAAGGAATGTGAGTGTTGCTGGAAGGCTAACATGTATTTCTCAACCCCTAATTGCTCTGGGGAAGGTGATGAGCTACCATATTGAATCACTGCAGTATTTCAAGTGTAGGAAGAGAGTTGTAGAACTTTGAATGTGAAGGAACAGTGATATCATTCCAGGCCAGGATGTTGTGTGACTTGAAGGGGAGCTTGCAGGATGTGCTGTCCATGCATCTGTTACTTCTAGATGTTACAGGTTATGGAGTTAGAAGATGCTATCGAAGGAGTCTTCGTAACTTACTGCAGTGCATCTTCTGCTGTTGCTGTGTGAGAGAGGTGGCTAGGATGCTAGTCAGGTGGACTGTTTTGACCTGGATGATTTCCATCTTCTTGAGTGTTTTTGGAGCGGCTGTTATTCAGGCAAGTGGGGAGCATTTTCTTGACTTATAGTAAGTACTTTGTGGATGGGGGTGAGTTTTTTGCTGCAGAATTCATAGCCTCTGACGTTATCTTGTAGTGACAATATTTATATTGTCTAGTTCTGTTTTTGCTTAATATAGCCCACAAAATGTTGACAATGGGGATGCAGCAATGGTAATGCCATTGCATATCATCAGGTAAGTAGTTATTATCTCTCGTTGGAAATAGCAAGAACTGCAGATGCTGGAGCCAGAGTCAATACGATGTAGAGCTGGAGGAACATAGCAGGTCAGGCAGCATCAACAGAGCAGGAAAGTTGACATTTCTGGTTTACACCCTTCATCAGGACTGGGGAGAGGGGAAGGGAGCTGGGAACTAAATAGAGGGAGGAGGGTTGGAGCTGGCGCAATGTAGGTGGGACAGTGATAGGTTGATGCACGTAGGGAGTAGTGAGGATTGGTCAGTGGGAAGGGTGGGGTAGATAGATAGGAAAGAAGGTGGACAGGTAGTGTCAGGTTAAGGAGGCAGCGATGAAAGGGAGGGTAGGACATGGAATGAGGTCGGGGTAGGGAGATTTTGAAACTGGTGAATGATACATTGAGACCATTGGGCTGTTGGCTCCCAAGGTGGAATATGAGGTGTCGTTCCTCCAGTTTGCGTGTGGCATCATTGTGACAGTGACTGAGGTTCAGGACATGTCACCAAAGGAGTGGGAGGGGGAGTTAAAATGGTTGGCAACCGGAAGGTGCTGTTGATTATAGAGTACAGAGCACAGATGCTCCGCGAATTGGGCACTGAGTCTGCGCTTGGTCTCACTGATATAGAGGAGGCCACATCAAGAGCAATGGACAGAGTAGACCAGGTTGAAGGATGTACAAGTGAATTCCTATCAGATTTGGAAGGTTTGTCTGGGACATTGAACGGAGGTTAGAGGGGAGGTATAGGGGCAGGTGTCGCATTTCCTGCAATTGCAGGGAGAGGTTGATGGGGATTGTGGAGCGAGGAGTGTGTATTGACTCTGTCTCTGATTGGAAATGGTCTTGCTAGGCACTTGTGTAACACAAATGTTACTAGTTATTTGTCAGCTCAACCCAAGATGCTGTCTAGGTCTTGCAGTCCACTTTTGTTTGTAGCTTCAGTATCTGAGGAGTTGCAAAGGATGCTGAACATTGTATAATCATTAGTGAACATCCCTATTTCTGACCTAATAGAGGAGTCAGGTCATTGATGAAGCATCTGAAGATTGGTTGGCCTAGGACACTACCCTGAAGATTTGTGCTTTTGTGGTTTTTAAAAAATTAAGTCATAGAAGTGGGCGTTGCTGGCAAGGCAGCATTTGTTGCTCATCTCCAATTGTCCAGAGGGCAGTCAAACACCCAGGATGTTATTTGGGTCACTGGATAAATAATCTAGTGATAATACCACTGACCATTGCCTCTCAGTGCAGTGGGGAGAAGTGTCCCTCCCGTAAACTAGAAAGGCTGGGTTAAATTCACACGTGCTTCAGCCATGTGAAGTATCTCTGAACAGATTGACTGGAAAAATCTATCCTGAGGAGTTCCTACAGACTGTCCTTGGACTAAGGTGATTAACTTCCAGTAACCACAACCATCTTCCACAAAGGAATGCTTTTGTGTAATGATTTTGTATTTTTATTTATTTTTGTGTCAGCACAAAACTTAATTTGGGCAAAAAATTATTGTGCTTGCTAGAAATCTGTTAAAAAAAAAAAAAAAAAAAAAAAATTTTGAAAACACACAGGTCAGTTAGCTTGCTGGAAGAGATAGCATTAATGTTTCCATTCTGATCTGTATCGACCTGAAACCTTAACTCTGTTTCAGTCTGTACTGATGGCGCCTGACCTACTGAAAGACCTAGCATTATCTATCCACACATTAGTAGCTTTAAATTTCTTTCTTGTCAACTGTTTTGAGTAAAACATTCTTTTGATTTCTATGAAAAAGCAAACAAAGTTAACCTGAATAAGGGAGAATCACTATGGTGGGTTGTCTCTAGTTTTGAACTGGGTGTTATTTTGTGAGTGACAAAAAAGTGATGTCGCTGTGTGTCTCTGTGTCTGTCTCTCTCTCTCTCTCTGTCTGTCTGGCTTGTGCTTGCATGCTCTGTGTGCCTCTCACTCTCTCACTTTGTCTCTCTCTGTGTATCTCTCGCTCTTGCTCGCTGTCTAGCTCTCTAGCTGTCTGTCTCTCTCTGGCTCGCTCGCTCGCTCTCTCTGTGTCTCGCTCGCTCGCTCTTCGCGCCCCCCCCCCCCCCCACTTCAACTCACCCTTTTCCTCTCTCCCATAACCTTTTATCTTTTTTTTGCAGGTCATTGGGTGTTGTGATATGGGAGTTATTTGAGAATGCCAAGCAGCCCTACATGCATCTTTCTGACAAAGAGGTGCTAATCTTTGTTATAAAAGAACAACAAATTAAACTCCTGAAGCCACAGCTGGAGTTGACTCACTCCGACAGATGGTAATTGCTCAGTTTTACAGCTTTATATGTTTTGCTCAAATGTAATTCCCATTGTTGTACCTGTGTTAGTCATAAGGCTTATATGGACAAGGTATTGTTGCTAGGAGACAAAGATGCCTGATACTGTATCTTGACGTAAATGTCTGCATACATGTTTTTGATTTTGCAAATTTATAAATGTATCGAGGAAATCTGTGCTACAGAGTAAATCTATGTCAAGATGATAATATTTACACTATTGTTGCATATTTCTAACTGTGCTGGAATATTTGGTTGAATGAACATCTCTGGTTAAAATGTAACCAGGGAATGAGAGCAAGTTTATTAAAACTGGTGTCTGTCTAGATTAAAAGCTCTTGTGTAAGAGTGTTTCTAAAGCATAGATGATCTTTTGTTTCAAACTCAAGCAATACTAATCAATGTTATGCTTTGCTTGCAAGAATTGGGTGAATGTGGCTTAAATGTGAATCTACACAGAAAATATTGCTTCAGTTTGTGAAGATAATACCTTTCAGACACAGTTTCAAATTGGAAGAGTATAATGCGTTTGTCAAGTGACAATTATTTAGTATAAATTGCATTGATTTATAGTGTAAATGGCTAAGGAATTGCACTTGAATTCTTGTAAGTTAGTATTTATTAGAGCAGCATGGGTTGTTACTGAAGTGCAAAGAGACTTGGGAGTTCTAGCCCGGGATTCTCTCAAGGTAAACTTGCAGGTTGAGTCAATAGTCAGGAAGGCAAATGCAGTGTTGGCATTTATTTTGAGAGGACTTGAATATAAAAGGAGGGATGTACTACTGAGGCTTTATAAGGCCCTGGTCAGGCTACATTTGGAGTATTGTGCGCAGTTTTGGGACCCATATCTCGGGAAGGACATACTGGCCCTGGACCGGGTTCAGAGGAGGTTCACGAGGATGGTCCCAGGAATGGAAAGCTTAACGTAAGAGGAATGTTTGAGGACACTGGGACTATACTCATTGGAGTTTAGAAGGATGAGGGGGGATCTAATTGAAACTTTCAGAATACTGAATGGCCTGGACAGAGTGGATGTTGGGAAGATGCTTCCATTGGTAGGAGAGACAAGGACCCGAAGGCACAGCCTTAGAGTAAAGGGAAGGCCTTTTAGAACGGAGATGAGGAAAAACTTCTTCAGTCAGAGAGTGGGGAATCTGTGGAATTCACTGCCACAGAAGGCTGTGGAGACCAGGTCATTGAGTACGTTTAAGACTGAGGTAGATAGGTTCTTGATAATCAAGGGGATCAAGGGTTATGGGGAGAAAGCAGCAGAATAGGGTTGAGGAAATTATCCGTCATGATTGAATGGAGGAGCAGACTCGATGGGCCAAATGGCCTAATTTCTGCTCCTACATCTTATTATTTTATTATTATTACCAAGTTGAGAAAGCACCTTCTGCTCAAACTGTGCCCATATTGTCATTTCATAAGGTCATAGGTGCACAATAACTTAAATAGAAAGTGCTAAGGAAATTCCTTACGTTTGACAGCATCTGTGGAGACAGAACAAAGTCGAAGTTTCAAGTCTGATATGACTTGCTCAGCATTTTCTGTTTTTATTCCGATCTCCAGCATCCATAGTCCTTTGGTTTCATAAGAGCACGATGATCTCCGTCCACTCACACAAGACCATAGGGCATAGCTGGTGAAATTAGGTAACACCACTCTGGCTGAAGAAATTTCTCCTCATCTCCATTCTAATAGGTCTTTCCTCTACTCTGAGGCTGAACCTTTGGATCCTAGTCTTTCCTGCTAATGGAAACATCTTCCCAATGTCCACTCTATCCAGGCTTTTCAGTATTCTGTAAGCTTCAGTTAGATTCCCTCTCATCCTTCTAAACTCCATCAAATATAGACCCAAAGTCCTGAAACATTCCTCAAATTGTTTTTTAAAAAAAAAGATGCCTTTCATTCTTGGGATCATTCTCATGAACTTTCTCTGTACCCATTCCAGGGCCAGTGCATCCTTCCTGAGGTATGGAGCCCAAAATTGCTCACAATGTTCTAAATGTGGTCTAACTAGAGCCTTTTAAAACCTCAAGTACATTCCTGCTTTTATATTCTAGTCCTTGCGAAATAAATGCCAACATTGTAGTTAAAAACCAAAAGAACTGCGGATGCTGTAAATCAGAAACAAAAGCGGAAGTGCCACCAGACTCTGATTTCTCTTCACAGATTCTGCCGGACCTTTTCCAGCAATTTCTGTTTTAGTTTCCAACGTTGTATTTGCCTTCCTAACTACTGACTCAACCTGCAAGTTTACCTTAAGAGAGCCCTGGACTAGGGCTACCAAGTCCCTTTGCACTTAAGATCTCTGAATTTTCCCCCCATTTAGGAAATAATCTATGCCTTTTCTTCCTACCAAAGTGCATGACCTCGCACCTTCCCACTTGTACTACCTCCCTGGACAAAGTATCTGGAGAGTGGGGGTAAAGAAAATTTAACTCTGACTGCTAAAGGCAATCAGAAGTTCTTGGGGACCATGTTAACTAAGAGTCATATCCCCTAAATGGTCACCAGAGGCAGTGATGTATGACAGTATATAATTAAATATGGTGTCAGCCTCTTTCAGGAACTCATCCTGTTCCCTTGTAAATATTTGCAGCCAATCTGCATGCACAATATGAGTTGTCAACTTGTTTCATTAGCATTTTTCTGAAAAAAAAAGGGACCTCCTGAATTTGGTGGTGTTGTGTCTAAAAGCTGTGGAAAGGATTTGGGGATGTGAAGACACTTCTAAATCAAATAACTCAACCACGTGAACTGATTCCTGTTTTGAAAAGAAAAGCCTCATTTTCTTTGAAAGCTGCATTTCCAGTTCCTTCATCCTGACACAATAATGAAAAACCTTTAAGTCCTCCTGGGTCTCTATTTCATCTACCATATGAGTTGGCTATTAACTGCCAGATTGGTTTTTGAGATGCTATATTCAGCTTTAATGTCCACAGGTACAAGGTGAGAAAACTAACCAGACTTCCCATTTAAGGCCATTCTCCAGTGACCTCTACTGGAATGTCTGCACGCAGCAAACTTGTCCTTTTCTCATCTTTTCCCTCCTGTTGCACCTTACTGTCTAAGTTTATGAACAATGATGAAATGGCATCTGGGAGCCGATGGCATTTTAGGAAGCAAAACAAAAGAAGTACTAACAAGGATATTTCCTTAGGCATTCCCCTTATATTTCTTTATTTCTGCAACAGATCGGAGATCCCTGCCAGAATAAACCAACTGTAGACTAACATCCTAACTTTATATTAAAGGCATGCATATGAACATAATACAGTTGTAACTTTTCTAGTAACTAAGTTTTGTCTTACAGGTATGAAGTTCTGCAATTCTGTTGGTTACCTCCAGAAAAGAGACCAACAGCTGAGGAGATTCACAGGCTGCTGACTTACCTCCGCATGCAAAGTCAGAAGGAATGTGAAGATGACTTTGAAATCAGATGGAATGCACTCAAGTCCAGCAATAGCAACCGGCAAGCTATTGCAAATAATTCATCATTTCCAATTCTGGAGCATTTTGTTGCTGAGCGACTGAACCAGGAAATGGATGATATCCTCACAGTTACAGAAACAAGTAAAGGACTGAACTTTGAATATGTGTGGGAAACTGCTAAACTAGACCATTTTGAGGATCATATGCAGGGAACTGATGGGCCGAAAGTAAATTACCAGAGCATCTTCTACCCCACAAGTACTTTTGACAAAAGCAATTTCTCAATAGTTCACACTCATTCAGACGACAAACTCACCAGACAAGAGGCTGATGGAAGTCTGCTTGCAGCATCAGGGATTGTTCCTGTATTTAATGCCCATTATCCTTCTGTTGGAAGTGAATACTATATACGGTTAGAGGAACAAAGTGAAACTAACTTGGTTGCTGTTGAAAATTCAGAAGATGCTGGTGAAGGAGCCCCTCAGGTCAAGGGCTCTGAGTCTTTTGTTATTCGGAGTGACTCGGGAGACGAGTTGAGTACAGACGTTGATTTCTTCCCAGGTCACAATCAAAACTTGCAAAAGTCTGAAATAATTGAGACTGTGCTTGGTTCCTACACCTCCAGTTGTGCTGAAAGCCCTCACCACAACAATATCTTTTATGATCATACGTTAGATGAGATGCCATTTAATAAAGGATATTTAAACACTGAAGGGATCATAATGCTTGATCTCCCCAAATTCAATGAGATTAAAAGAAAAAGTGCATCTGGTTTAGTTTCAAGTAAAGAAACTCCCATGGAGTCCTTAATTCACCAAACTATACCACTTGTTGTAAAGACTTCTAGTTCCATTTTGAAAGCTAAAACAGATACAGTTTGTACAGAAAGCATCAATGATCATGACAGTTTGGGATTACTCCAATCTGACCAGCTGTTTTCAAATTATCATTTTCTTAAGGAAAATAAACTTCTACGTGACTCCTCAACCAAAAGCGATGCCAGTTTTGTGGTGAAAGTTGGCACTTTATCAGACTCTGCATCACATAACACTGCTGACAGTGCACAGACTATAGAATTAACTAATCAAAGCATGCAGTTATCTGATTCTCAACAGTATGGAGCTGCAGGCAGTCTTACTAAGCAAGTTAGTTCACAGAGTGGATCCTTGCAGCCTCTGTTAGAAAATAAACAGGACCTGTGCATGTTTTTAGATGAGGATAAAACCACTTGTGAAGAGCAGCAAGTTAACCAGGAGTTAGATGAAGGATGTATACTACATGATAGCTCAGGGTTGGAATGTAACACTACTGATGGCTGCATTTCTAACTGCAATATCACTTTGCCTCACAAACACTGCCAAGAGACTGCTCAGTGCAGTGAAAGTGCCGCTGCTAGCACGTGCAATAATGCCAAAAAGCACCCTTTTGCAGAAGATGTAATCCCTGGAACAGCAGAAGAGGGTACAGCTATGGTCACAATGCCAGAGTTGATGAAGCACATGGAAGTTGTAGAAGTTGATCCGTTTAGTCCAACTCATGTCCTACATGCAGTCACATCACATGAAGGCATCTTAAAACGACCACTGCAAGACATCAACAAAATGCCAGTTGTATGTTCTCTGTCTGAACCCATGTTGAAAACCAGTCCCCTGTCTGAACCTCTGAGTCTTTCTAAAAGTGTAAAATCATTAGCTTCAATGCATTTTGTTCATTCTCCAACAGAGATTTTAAAAACAATAGACACTAGTCCTCAGTCTGAAGCCTCCAGTGCATCCAACAATGTCGAGCTGTCAGCCTCAATTCCTTCAGGGCATTCATCAGTAGGGGCTTCAAAAGTACTAGAGACTGGTGATGTACCTGAACCCTCATTTAGTAGTTTTGCAAATACTGAATCTAAGATTTCTGTGCCTTCCTCAGATTTATCAAATCGAATTAGCCCCGCAGAAGAAGATAGTGCATCCCTCTTGCACATAAATTCAGAACAGTCTACAGAAACACCAGATTCTTTAGACTCAGTGGAGATGCACAGGGTGTTGGGATCTTTAGAAACACCAAGTACAGTTTCTCAGAAATTAAAACCACCTCAAAAACAACCTGACAGTGGCTATGAAACTGAAAATCTGGAATCACCTGAATGGACATCACAGTGCCACAATGCAAGCATATCTCCCACCTCAGCTGCCCTGGATGTTCCCACAGATGAGTTTGCTAGCTCTTTACCCTCAAACCCAGTTATTGTTGTATCCAAGGAGGATGTCTTCCCCACAAGAGAGGTTATCAATAGGGACACACGCAAAGAAGCCTCCGATACGTTAACTAATGGTCACCAAAATTCCCATAGAGATTCTGCTTACTTTTCAGACAATGATTCTGAACCAGATAAGAGAGTTGAGTGTGAGAATGCTGAGAGGACAAATGAAGAAACTCATCTTAAAAGTGCTACTTGTGAAGTTAATCAGGTTGTTGCTGACCATAGTGACAAAATATCAACATCATTTGATTTTCGTGATGCACTGTCAATATCAGAAGAAAGCTTGAATAACAAGAATAAAGAGTCGCCAACTTTTTGCTCCAATCACGACGGAGAATTTCCAAATTGTTTTAAAACAGGGACCTATGATGGAATTAATAGAGTAACCAATGATGAAAATTCTGACAGGTGTTTGGATAATTTGGGTGTAACAGTCTCTGAATCCGTGTCCATTCCAGAGGTTTTGTTTAACATCCCAGACATCAGCGCTGAGTTTTCCGAAAATATGAAGGAAGACTTTGGAATAATTGTTGAGAAGGATATTAAAAAACCATTGTCAAAAGGTAATGAAGGAACTAGACTGAAGGAACCCGATGTTGAAGGACGCTACCTTGGCAGGCTTGATGCATCTGAATTCTTTGATCTGTCGGAGGAGCAAGATGGCATGGAGGCTGATGAAGAAGATGAAAACAGTGATGATTCAGATGATGATTACAGAGGTTATTCTATTAATAGCCCCAGTTCCGAGAGTGAAGATGATGCAGCACATCCTGTACCAATAGTTGTGACTGAGAATGATGATGGAAAATCTCTCAAAAGTTTATTGAAAGACTGTGGACCCAGACCTCCTGATCTTCTCAAAGCAGATGTGAGAAAGAAGCAAGTGAAGAAGATTGTGTCATTTTTTGATGATGTCACAGTCTTTCTGTTTGATCAGGTAAACACATTGGATGAACTTTAACTCCCTTCTTCGCCAATTCTTGTCCTTTTTATTGTTAATGGGAATTATAATTCACAGCTGTCATCCCTTGTTAAAAAAACGAGATTTATGAGCTACTCTGCCCAAAGGAGCACCTTTATTTGTAATTAAGGGAATGCTTTACTGAATGGAATGTAGTCAAGTTGATCATTGTTGAGATGGTGCTTGTAAGTCTCAAACAACGTACTTTAAAATGTTGATGGATAATTAATAACTGACAGCTCCCTCTCACTGATTATGGACAAATTGCAAGAGTTTAAAGTAAGTACATTCCAAATACTACTACTCATCCTCCAGACAGCTAACGAATGACCTTCACAGTAATGGACCACAGCCTGAATTCCAGTAGTCTGAACCTGACAGCCTTTAAGAGGTCTACAATGCTCCATTTTGGTTACTTTACTTTTCCCTGATTTTAATCAGTGTGCCTCGATGGCTGTGCCTTCTGCTAAATCAGCTTAGGAATTTCCTCTCCAAACCTTTACTCTCTCCACTCTCTCCCTTTCTTTCTCTTTGAGACTGCCCTTAAAACCTACCTCTTTGACCAAACCTTTGGTCACATGTCCTAACGCCTCCTTATGTGGCTTGACATTGAATTTTTTTTGTTAATGCTCCTGTGCAGCATTCTTTGGACTTTTTACTATAGTAAAGATGCTCTATAATTGGAAGTTTTACAAATAACATAATTCCTAGTCAAGTGCCTACATTCTCTTGTGCTGTTGGGTACTGTATTTCAATCCTGTGATGCAAACTGCAAAATTAGTTCTGTTTTGTGAAGAATTTGGTGGTTAAATGCCATCTAGAACTTGCAGTAAGGATCTAAAATATATCTTTGTACTTAAGAATGCTGCCTACTGTAACGTAAGTGGATCTGACTTTTATAATGGCCAAAAATTATTTGTTTTAAGAACCTGCACATGGAGTATTTTACAATATTCTTAGGAAAAGACAGGCTGAAATAATACTTTCTGCTGTTGCAGAAGATAGTTCTGAATATTACATTGTGATGATTGTGAACCATGATGTGCTGCGTCATGGCGTTCTTACTATAATTTAGACAATTAACTGACTGAAGTACTGATGGGGCATCATTGACAAATACCAGAAGGAAGGTTATAGTATATTAGTAACGAGTAACAACTATTATTGAAACTGATTTCACAACAGGCTATAGTAATTTACACTATTATAATAGGCCAGAGTGGTGTATCTGTGAGTGTCAAGATGGCATTGTTTATAATTGTTCAACAAATTGCATTGATGGCCTATCTGTTGACATTTTAGGAGACCCCTACCAAAGAACTGGGAGAGCATTCGGCAGCAGAAAGCAGTCAGGTTTCAGACGGTGGCAGCCCCATCATGTTAACTGGCTCCCATTTCTCAAGCAGGTTCTCAAACTCCGAGAGCTCCACTGATGAAGAAGGTATGAATATCTGTCTTGGTGTAGTTGAATTATGGCAACATGCTGAGATGCACCTGTGTTATGTAATATTATCACAGAGGTGTATATTAACATCTCAAAATGGTTTAATTGTATGCATCTTTCCTCTGTGTCATTACATCTTCCAAATAAAATCATTAACCAAATTGTAGATGAGTGTGTTTAATCATCAAATATAATTTTTGTGATTGCATGAGTCAATGCAAGTTTTTAAATTTACCTTTTCCTTTTTAAATATCCTATCTTGGTTTTAAGTTGATTTACACAGCTTAGCCTTCAGTCCCCCATAATAGTAATCAGCGATACTTGCACATACCTTTCCAAGTGAGTCTAATTTTACTAACATAACTTCTCAGTGGTCAACTGTTTTATCCTTTCATTTCAGCAAGCTGAACTTTGGATTGCTCAACCCAGCCATCAGAGCCATTGATTACTCTCTGTAATAAAGTAAAGCCTTGCATTTATAAAGTGCCTTAGCATGTCCTCAACATGGGCCAAAGTGATTCACATCCAGTGTTTTGTGTTAACACAGAGGATGTAGTATAGACAAAAATGGTTGCCAGTTGTGCGCACAAAGCTACCAGACATGCAGACGTGGTGTCATTACCGGGTATTTTAAATTGAAAGTTGTTGTTCGAGATGGGAATTTATTCAAGACATTTAGAGGATTCCCTGATCCTTTTAAAAACAAAGTGTCAGACTTTGTTTAATGTTCAGCAGCATGTGTAAGCCTAGACTTTGGTTTAGTACCTTCTTCAAAAGATGGATAATGATTTTTAACCTTTTTAAACAGTGTTTCGACTCACATCACCTGTATTTTTCTGCTAAGCAATGTCTGATGTGACATTTTTAGCAAGTCACTTCTACCACCATAATCTTAATCATATATGCCAGATTTAAAAGTCGTAACATCTTTCTCTATTGCCCTCGCTACTTTTTGGTATTCTTTTCCAGCTGGCTTCCCTATCTCCTGTCTTTGATCTACCACAACCAGGCTTCTCACTTGCTATGCCTGTGGAGGCAACAAAATTAAATGAATACAAGCATGTTTTATTCCAGTATGCAATAAGAATCAACCGTTTTCTGTTAAGATATTGCATCCTTGCGAAGATTATCATATCATACATTAGGGCGTCGTAAACCTAGTTCTAAACTTATTTATTTCATGAATCTGTCAATTGTAATTTCTTGGATTATTCTGTAATTATATTATTCCTTTCAATGCTAATATTCACTGCAATTTTGAAAATTACAGCCAGAACAAATATGGAGATCTTTGTATCTGGGTTGATTTGCAGATTGGATGATTGGTTTTTACACAAAACATTCTTAATGATTGGATCTTGCTGACTAACAAGCAATCAAATTGATGAATGTTGCAATTTATGATTAAACTCTAAATACAGCATGATACAATTTGTATTCATTTTAACTTGTCCCACTGCTTATCCTGCTCCTCTGGCTTCCACACTTCTTCACCATTCTACTCAATCGGCATGATTATTCATTCAGTTCCAGAAAACTGAAGTAGCATGGAATGGATTGACAGTAACACGAACATGTAGGTCTAAAATCACAGCAAGGTAAGGCCAGAGTTATGACCAAACATCTGCCAACATTAGCCTACACAATGCACTGATTGGGTGGCAGTATAATTTGTCACCCACTTTATTAGAGTTTTCTCCTGATTACGGTTCCTCTGAATTGTTGGATTTCAATGGAATTGTATTTTGTTCCATGATGTTGAATGTGTGATGACCTGCTCTATGCAGGGTGCCTGAATTGGTTGAGGCATTGTCCACCTGCAGTTGGGACAATGAAAACTCAGTTGTACAACTGATAGATAAGAGTGACTTGCATTTATATTGCACCTTTCATAAATGCAGGATGTCCCAAAATGCTTTACCGACAATAAAATAATTTATTAAAATAGAGTTACTGTCAAAACGGAAACACAGTAACCAAATTGCATGCAGCAAGTTTCAATAAACGCAGAACTTTAATGTGAGTGCTTAGATTAGATAACAATTCAAACCCAGAAGTTGAGGGGCCTTCCACTCCTGCTAGAAGTGTATTATATCTATATAATTGAAAGCAGGCAGGCCGGTGATAGTTGGGATTCAGAGATGTTAAGCTTGTAATGCAGAACTTTATAAATAAATATAAACATGAGTTGGGATTGGCTCTAGTTCTATCCTTCACCAACTAGCTTTCTGGAATAGAACATCTTCTACAGAGTTTCATTTACAAGGAAATGTACCTCAACTTCATGTTCCTCTCATTTTTTTAGAAACCTACTGAAGAAAATATTGACCTATTCTTAGTCACGGTTTCATATCAAAAATACACAAATTAAATGAAACATACTGTGTTTCCTCTTTCAGGTGGTGGTTTTGAATGGGAAGATGATTTTTCCATGTCTCCTTCGGAGTCATCATTTATCGCTCAAACACCAAATCACCTTGCTTCCTTAAAACCGTCTCCTTCTCCCTCCTCGAGATACTTTTCCCCTCCACCGTCCTCCCGGGCCTTGGAGCAAAAGTGGACAGACATGACCTCATCATATTCTCGTTTTTCTATCTCACCGTCCAATATTGCCACCTTCTCTCTCACTCATCTTACCGATTCAGATATCGAACAAGGAGGTGAGCCTTATTTTCAACAATGTATTGGCTATTCCTATACTTTTTCATGAATCAAGCATAACTCTGTCTCTGTTTCGAATAGTATCATAGGGACTTGAGCTAATGTGTCTCTAACTCTGGTCTTTCAACGTTATGTACAATCGGTGCTATTGTAATTTCCACCCATTCAGAAGAGAGTTGGGCAAATAAATAAATAGGTGTAATTGGAATAGGTTTGCGGTTAAGTGGGAGCATAGAATTGAAAAGGATCTGACTGGCACAGGATGGTTTCAATGCTGATATCATGAAAAATCAATGAAGCTCAGTTGACCAACTGTAAATAATGAGGTGAAAATATTTGTGGTGGGATGTTTTGTCCAACTTTCAAGGAAGCCTGATATTCATTCAAACACCAGTGATGTTCATGCTGGCTGACGTGAGCAACCTGGATGTCAGGAAATGGAGAGGAATAGATGGAGGAGATCTGACTTAAATGCAACAAGCTGCACTTCAACAATCCCGACACTAAGTGAACTTTGCTGATCTGTCAGTCATAATACAACCCTGCAACTGGTTTGCCTATCATATGTATTTACAGAATAGACAGATGTATTAAATCAACCCAATTTAACTCTGATTATCATGCTCTGTGCTTTTCCTGTGGGAGATCTTTGTTCACTTTTCACTATTTTAAGCTTTCATACTACTATAGGCACATTGAAATTATTTTACAGACTTGATGTTTTCTTGTAAAAGCTCAATTACTAATAGACCATAAGACGTAGAAGCAGAAGTTAGGCCGCTTGACCCATCAAGTCTGCACGGCCATTCAATCCAGACTGATAAATTTCTCAAACTCATTTTCCCGCTTTCTCCCTGTAACCTTTGATCCCCTTAACAATCAAGAACCTGTCTTATCTCTGCCTTAAATATATTCAATGACCTGGCCTCCACAGCCTTCCGTGGCATTAATTCCATAGATTCACCACTCTGTGGCTGAAGGAGTTTCTCGTCATCTCTGTTCTAAAGGGTCTTCCCTTCTAAAGCTGTGCCCTCGGGTCCCAGTCTCTCCAGCTAATGGAAACATCTTCACAACTCTGTCCAGGCCATTCAGCATTCTGCAAGTTTAATTAGCACCCCCCCCCCCCCATCCTTCTAAATTCCATCAAGTATAGACCCAAAGTCCTCAAACTTTCCTCATGTGTCAAGCCTTTCATTCCTGGCATCATTCTCGTTAACCTCCTCTGGACTCGCTCTAGGGCCAGTACATCCTTCCCAAGGTGTGGGGCGCAAAATTGCTGACAGTATTCTAAATGTGGTCTAACTAGAGCCTTATAAAGCCTCAGAAGTACATCCCTGCTTTTACATTATAGTCCTTTCAAAATAAATGCTAACGTTATATTTGCCTTCCTAACTACCGACTGAACCTGCAAGTTTACCTTAAGAGAATCTAGGACCAGGACTCAAAGTCCCTTTGCACTTCAGATTTCTGAATTTTCACCCCATTTAGAAAATAGTCTATGACTCTATTCTTCCTACCTCACACTTTCCCACACTGTATTCCATCTGCCACTTTTTTGCCACTCTCTCTTAACCTGTTGAAATCCTTCTGCAGCCTTCCTGCTGCCTCAGTACTACCTTTCCCTCCACGTTTGTTTGTACCATCTGCAATGCATTGAAACCTTTGTCAGTCAAGGTCTGATCTGTTTTACTTCCAGAAATATCATTTAAGGTGAATGAGTCACTTTTACATGACAAAAGCAATCAGCTATTATGCTTTGGGGACACACAGGAAGTACCATCCATTGCTAGACTGAGCATGACAGCAGGTTTTAACTATTCAGGATGATGCATCATCTTGAACTTTCAGTTAAAAGATTTAAATTGGTGTTGAAACAGCAAATATGAGTGCATTTGTCTTCAGTAATTTAAAAGAAAGCAACAGGGTCACCAAAGGATAAGATGAAGTAAAAGGGGGAGCTGATCATCCTGTAACCATCTTAGTTTTTGTTGACCAGTTCAGAAGTAGATGATAACTTGTATTGAGTTGCTGTTAATTGTGTACAACACCTTGCTAAAGATGATTGTGATTCTAATTTACCTTTTGTGGACATGGGTATTTCCCACCCTGCCAGTCACTGCATCAATAGACATTGCCTCCTGGCCAAGCATCCCCACTCCTAACTAACCCTCTGTGCAGCGTCAGTTGGCTGGAGAGACAGGGTTTCTGCCCATCTTTCCAGCAGAAATCCAGCCTCCAAAAGAATTGCAGCCCACTGCAATTGGCTGGCAGCTCTGTAGTCCCAGTAGCAATAGTAATGGCCAGAACTGGAACTAGAAGCAGTCCTCAGGTTCTAAATTCTGGAGTTGATGACCAGGTAAATGTAAGGGGTCATGTAGTGGAGAAGATGGCTTGGTGTCTGGATGGAGAAGCTAAACAAATTGTCTGTCCCCTCAACAGGCTTTGAAGTGCGGGTAAGCACAATATGGAAATCGAGCCCTTGCCTTGCCATCTAGCCTCTCCCTGCCATCCTCAAATTTAAGGCAAATAATTATCCACGTAAGGGCTTCATTTGGGAAGAGATCAGACATGATGCCCTGGGTCTGGCCTAAACCTCATGAACTTACAGGCATGTTCAAGTGGGCAGGTATTTTAGATCTCTCGGGTGATTAAACCTTGTGCCCACTGAGCAATTAAGTTTTCAGGAATGCAGTATGAAAATATAAAGAAAAATTCACAAGATGATATTTTCCAAGAAAGGATTTTGTTGTGAGAATCTGGAATATAAAACATACAAATGCTGTGTTTCCCCAGGGAAACATGAGTAGAAATGCACCAATGAGCTTGTAGGAACTGCCGATCCTGGAGTCTGAGATAACCAGATGTTGAGCTGGAGGAACACAGCAGGCCAGGCAGCATCAGAGGAGCA
>JAHRHZ010000023.1:19415387-19432286 GCA_024137785.1 Ginglymostoma cirratum | reverse complement strand
TGTGTTCCTCCAGCTCCCCACACACAAATGCACCAATAATGTTGAACTATAATGTTGAACTTTTAACTTAGTCCTTTACTTACTATTTTGTTCCTAAGATGGCGCCTGGAGTGGTGACTTTGTACACTTTTCACTGTACTTCTGTAAATCTAAATCTAATTCTAATTCTAAAGCTACATTACAGAGAACATTTGTGCTCTGATTGACATTATCTAGATTTTGTATTTTAAATGTGAAGGTGTTTTTATTCAATATTTACTTTATTGTATTGTAATTGTCTCTGTCTCGAACTCCTCTATAATATCTTTCTTTTTTAATTATAACTTTTAAGAGATTTAACCCCTTATTACAGAATCCAAATTCAAAGAATCAAAAATATTCTTGATGGAAAGTTGATGTTTCCTTTGGGTAAACGGACGTCCCTTACAGAGCAGAATTTTAGGAGTTCTTTACTAGCACCGAAACAGGACACTGAAGCCCTAGACTATTTATGAGCAATGCCACAGAAGATCAGCTAATGATCTATAAATTTCATAATTCAAAAGTTAACATTGACGTGAATTAAAATTGCTGCTAAGTTTGTGGTACTGACAACCCAATAAGCTCATGCAGCATTAATAGAAGCTGTTGTAACTGATGTAGCTAAGTTCTGTCATTGAGGGTTTGCCTTTGTCTCCTATTTAATTTACAAAGTGCTTACTGCACCAATTACTCTGAAGTTTCCACGTCTTTAATGTAGGAGGATTGTAACTAGAGTCATTGGTAGGAAGTGAAACAGATGTAGAACCCAAGATAAATACACTTTCCTGGCTTTTAATTCTAATCAGTCATACTGTTTTCAATGGTAAATAATCAAATAAACAGGTTAAGTGTCCCAGCTGCAGCCACTATGGCATTTAGTGAGAGTTACATTTGTTGAAACTCAAGGTCACGCTTTTTTTAATATAAAAATGTCTCTTGCTTTACTTCCTTGCAGTGAATAATCTATCAAATTGCACAATGGATATTTCCTAGAGTGTGATCATAAAATCATAAAACCCTACAGTGTGGAAACAGGCCCTTCGGCCCAACAAGTCCACACCAACCCTCAGAGCATCCCACCCAGACCCATGCCCCTATAACCCACCTAATCTACACCTCCCTGAACACGACGGGCAATTTAGCATGGCCAATCTACCTAACCTGCACATCTTTGGGCTGTGGGATGAAACCGGAGCTCCCGGAGGAAACCCATGCAGACACGGGGAGAATGTGCAAACTCCACACAGATAGTCACCTGAGGGTGGAATCGAACCCGGGTCCCTGGTGCTGTGAGTCAGCAGTGCTAACCACTGTGCCACCATGCCGCGTGTGCTTTTCTAGCCAGTGTCCTTTTCTCTGAGTCCAGGGACTCTTCAGAAAGAATGACTCTCTCTTAAGAATCCCATTGATGTGTATTTGAAAGGCCTGCTTCTGTGCTGTGATTTTCATTACAGCCGTGTCTTTCAGAGCCAGTTCGTGACACTCTTCTATTGTGATTTTCAGGCAGTTGTGTTCGTTGGACAGTCATTGGCCATTTTTTTAGCTGGACAAATTATTACCAAATCCTTTTATATATCAAGGTTATGTGACGTTAATGCAGCAGTGTGAAGCAAACACCTGGATGTGAGTGCACCAGCTGTGTAATATCTGCAGTAGCAAAACAGTGAGCAAACAGTAATGACCCAGGCCCTCAGCATTTCCTAACTCTTGTTATTGAGGATTTTAAATCAAAAGTAAGCCAGAATTATCTATTCTTTTAAAAAGTAAAGCAGAAAGTATCAGCTCCCCCATGTACCGCTGACATGTTGTAACTGGTAGTGGCACAAGCCCATTTGACATCATATCCTAAATGAGCCAAAATTTCTTCAGCCAGATATCAACAAGGCCAATTTTTTTTATTTTTTTTTTTTTTTTGAATCTGGCAGCCAGTTCCTTAACTTTATATGTAATTCTTGTCAACCTTCCCAGCTGCTGCTCAGGCTGAAACTGGTGATGTCCCCACTCTTAAGTTGATTAGACTCTGGACTGAGAATTTCTTCTTCACGAATTTGGTGCACTCACCCGCATTCACTCTCTCACCAAGACCCCACTCAAGCATCCTGCATCATTGTCTGCACCCAAAACACATTTAAGTTCCATGAAAGATTCTAGATCAATTTATCCCACTGGTGGATCATACACTTAGGGATTTTTTTTAACAAAAGAACCTTGGTGAAATGTCGAGACCTATAATGCACAATGTATAGAGATGGATGATAAAGGAGGTGAAATTATGTGAAACAGAAGCTTTCTGTGCCCAATCAATGGTTTAAGTAACTAGCACAGTGTATTTTCTTTGGGTGAAAGTTAATGAAAATATCCTTTTGTTTTTTTTAAAAGAAGCATATAATTAGTTTACTTCATCCTTCCTGACCCCACTCCTGGCTTTGTAAGTTGCATGAAATCAGAACGCTTCATGGGTCTGTCCATGAAGCTTAATGCTACTGCAAATTCTAATGTTTATTCTTACCTTTTTGTTCACAGGAAGCAGTGAAGATGGTGAGAAGGATTGAAGCAAAACACGGAAATAAGGGTGCAATGATTTTCCAAATTTTTAAAAATAATTTGACACTTGGGAGAGCAAATCGTTTCAGATTTAATTAAGATGGATACATCACCAAACCCTCTTCTATGAAAATGAATGAGTTGTTGTGAATCAATGAATAAAATTGTTCAGTTTTTGTGTTTGGTAAATTAAAAATATTGTCCTTTGTTGGATGTGGTCAGTGTCACAGCAAGATGGATTTAAGAGAAGTCTGGGGGACAAAAAGCTTTGAGGCTGTCAATGGACTCAACACTTGGTAATCTCCCATCGGATTTCTTACGGTTTTACATGTAATTTCCATTTGGCAAAACATAGGATGGTTAATTGTTCAATAAGACTTTTGTTCCCTACAAAATACTGTAATGAAGAGTTGAAAAATTATCTGTAATTCTCTGTATAAACAGTCATAGTTAACTAGTACATGCTTGCTTTTTTCAGGGATAAGGGAGAGAGTACGCAATATGCTAGGTCTTATTCTTTGCCTCCTGAAAGTGTGTTCGAGTTTAGAAGGAGGTTTTGTTCCAAAATCTGCATTATGCTATTGATGTAAAATGTGTCCAGTGGTTTGATAGCTCCCTAGTATTAGATAAGCTCACAGTCATCTCCATTGCAGATATTGCTGTCCAGTGTGGCAGTTTTAGATCCCAGTGGGAATACAGATGGAATGCCTGGAGCATTGTTTTATGATTGTTATTTTCAGAGGCAGACTTTTGGCTGCATGTACCTGTTCATTTAAGACTGACCACAATATATGTACAGCAATAATGAAAGGGTTTCAGGTAGTCTGCCAACAATTGTATGAAATCAGTGTCACCACTGAATTTATCTTGTACTTTGAACACTACAAATGACACATCTGGTTTTGAAGCATCCACATATCTGAGTGCACTAACTGTTTTTGTATGAGTACCTTCAAAAATTGAGAAACACAAATAATTTTAAGAATATCTTTATTGTAGTAACTGATTATATGCCGCATATATAACTTATGACTTTCAGTTCTAAAATTCTGATTACTCTTATGTCAGAGGTACACGTGACTGATATGTTTTCTCACAAGTTTATTTTTTGTAAGTTGCTGGTACCTATTATTGCAGCCAGGAAGACTAGCTCCGGCCCATCTTCCTTTGCTTGTGGCTGTCAACAGATTGCAATGTTGCATGTGTCTACACTGTCATCCACATTCCACCAGTAATGATGTTGGTGTTTGTATATTTAAAGAGCTGTTGAGCTATGGTCATGAGCAGCGTAACCTTTAGATATTTAATGTTGTACTGAGTTTGGTGTATAGATGGCAAAGTAGTTGCACAAGTTGTGGCACAAGGTGATGTATTGGGGTGGGTAAATTAGTAGTGCTTCAGTTATAGTGTTGACCTTCCAAGAGTGAACCTTAGAAAAGAATGGAAAGGTCTGACTATCCAGGTAGAGCATTGAATGCCCATTCAGTTGGAGGAATCCCAGCTATAACTCAAACAGAAAATGGTTAAATCTGCTTCCCTCTGTAAATTTATAGCAGAACTGCTATAGATTTATTTTTAGCCACATAGACTTAGTTTTTTTTCTATTATAATCCCTAAGTTTTCTGTTAGTTGTTGACGTGGTCCTTGTTGACTGAGCGGCAGTGTGACGGGCACAAGGAATAATCAGTGCCCAGAATGAATAACCGTGTTTGAGATGTGAATGTACAAAACATTTGCTATTTCTCCTCCAATTTTATTTCCATTTTTGTTTATTATGAAAGTGTAAAGCTATGCTAACGGTGTCTTGTTGTTATTGCCTTGCCCAGGTTGGCCATGTAGATGGTAAGCATTGCAAATTATCTACTATGGGATCTATCCTACTGGCCCTGACCTTTCCCCATTATCCATGCGCACATGTATGACTTCCACCTGGGGATTACTGGCTAATTACTAGGAATCTTTGCTTGGGAGCTTTTATTCCAGTTCAGTTCTGCTATTGGTAGCTATGTGTCACCTATTGGGCAAACACCCAACCTTGAAGACATGTGCATTTTTTGTCTCAGCATAACTATCATTTATCTATATAGCAGGAGAGATCCAATAAGTGTATTTTTCCTTCTTCAGTTCTCCATCTTTGTTCCCGTTTATCTGAATGTAACAAATCTACATAAACCTAGGGAATATCAGCACAAAAAATACTTCTTTTAACACTGGAATCATCCCATCTTCTGGATGTCTAGTGCCCTATGGGAATAGAATTAGATCAAATCATCAGAGGGCGTAGGATGTAAGAAGAGTGATGAAACTTGTTGCATCTTGCATGATTTTAGTGCAGGGAGGTTGAAATTTTCAGGGTATTGATCTGTACAAAGGTTTTAAGCTCAAGTAAACTTCTCTGTTGTGAGAAATCAGGCTGAGGATCCTTCATTTCCTTTTGGCTTTCTTTTCATAACTTAGTTCCTCGTCTGAGCTAATTCACACTGGCTGTGTCTGTTCTGAATGCCAGTTGAATGGTAGCAAGTGAAGGCATGCTAGCAAGGAAACTAATCTGTGAAGACAATTGAGCCAGGGCCCAAGACCATCTTCAGACTATGAATTCTGAAGTTAAGGCAGCTTGTTTTATGCCTTCCTGAGGAGCTGATAAATGTTGCGCTCATTGTACTAGGAGAATGACTTTCAGGAGTAGGTCTGAGTGTCCACCTTAAATCCTTGAAGTTTAAAGAGGGTATATCTGTTCAAAATTCCTAAAACTGGATTCACTTGGGATATTCTAGATGAGTGGACTGTGTACTGGTGCAACAGGTTCTTCATAGATTTGCACTACTTTGGAGCCATTGAGCTATTTCACCTAATGACAAACTCACTTCTTGAATTTGCAATTTACTTCAAATGTGCAAGTAGGTTTCTTGAATCAGAGAACATGTGACTACTCTGCTTTTAGTCTGCAAAACTCAATTTCTGACACATTTCTGGGCAATGCTGGAAGGAATTCTACAAGGAGAAATCAATCAAAGGCTTCCAAAAACAGAATTTTGCACAGGGTTTCCCACAATTGATCCAATCTACAGGCTTGAAATGCCGTGAAGATACTTTGCAGAATCGATTAAAGACTGAGGAAATCACATGGAACTCAATTCAGAAAGCATTAGTGACTGATGTAGGACTGAAAACTGCCCTGTATAAGTGGTGTTGTTCTAGGAAGAAAATTAGATAAATGATATGACTACAAACTTCCTTAAAGATAGAGATATCCCAGTGTCATTTGTTTGGAATGACTAGTTCAACTGTAGTATACATAGATGATGATGAGTACCTGTATTTTGCTTGAACTATGAAAGGTATTTGGCAAGACAGATGCTTAAGAGGAGACATTGATCGTTTTTCCATAAGTGATTCTCCAGGCCTTAACTCCCTAAAATGGGATTCATTTTATGATTTCCAATCACACAGGCTTTCAAGTATTTGTTGATTTTAGTGCATAACTACTTGCCTCCACTAACTGGTAATGAACACTGTCAAACAGAATTAGTAATTGAGTTTTCTTTAAATAAAAGACGTTAAATGCATTAAGTCAACAGAAATTGAAATTGGATTTTTGTCTTTTAGTAAGCAGTAAGATTACAGCAAGTTTTGCGAAAAATAAGTCTATAGGATTTTCCTGACCAGTTTGATTAAGTAGGAGGATAAAGCAAGTGGATGATTTGAAATATCAGCGTCACGAATAATGATTGGAAATCTGTACTGTTCTCAGAATTGAGGTCTGAGCACTGAAGTTCAATGCCTGACGGTATAGGACTGTTCTGAATGATGGACAGACAGTAGATTTGAAGAAGTTAATAATTTATACCTGAATGTCCCTAAGTTCTTTAAATCAAAAATATTAGTTAAAAGAAGCCTTTGAATTGTGAAAAATATTGCAACTGTTCTCTAACTCCTCTTCAGTTGTCTGCCAGGGTACCGTTGCTGAAATTATGAATTCCAGTCAAGCGCACAGCATGTGAGTGGGAGAATGCAGTACCATCACCCAATAGTAATGTCTCCTTTTCAAGAATTTGTAGTGCTTATATTCTTGTGGTACTGTCCTACACTAAATATTTTAAATGTTAAATTTAGGAAATGTCCAAGAGCCAATTGTAACTAAAGTTGTTGTGAAGTTAGTGCTTCTGTGAATCAGAAGCTATCTGTGGGGATATTAAAAAAAAATTGTAGGATAAATTCCCTTTATGAATAGATCCAACTGCAGTAAACTCCTTGTCTCATGAGTTCAGCAAAGGAAGTACATATTTGATATGTGGAAATTATTATTTCAATCCTTGGATTGTGTTACAGTTTGTAAAGCTTCACGGTTACTGTTTACATATTTAAAAATTGAAATACAAAATATAGCATGTTGGTTTTTGTACTTGCATGTGGTTTCAGTACTGTGCACTCGCTCTAGCTGTGTCTCTCTTGCTTTCTTTCTTGCTTTCTTTCTTGCTTTCTCCCTCCCCACGCCCCTACCCAGTTCCCCCCCCCAGTGACCTTGTAAAATGACAAAAGTTTGTTCAACAGGTGATGGGATAAGCATAACAACTTTGTATTGAGATTAAGTGTATTGTGGTATGTGTCTGTCAGGAAAAACTGTGTTAGTTCATATGTTGTTTTCAAACTAATGAACTGTATATTTGATAGTGAGGGGAGAACCTGTTGAATTTAGGTATCAGTATACCTCATTTGTACATGCATATATGTTGCAATGGACTACTCTGCGACATTGTTGGGGTACTGTGCAATATCATAACTTTGAAATATAATTACTTATCTAACAGCTCACGACAGCTTTGAGTGAAAAATGTACAAAAGTATTTTCATGTTTCTTGTGAAAAGTACAGGATCTATATTTTCCAGTCACTCAAAAAATATACCTATTTATAAGCCCAATCTCTTCAGAACCAAATGTAGAAATAATCTAGGAGGAAAACACCTTCATCTTGGACAAGCAATGCAAAATCTCCTGTTTTCAATGAAAATTATTCTTGTCCTAAGGGGACTCAGTAATTACATGGAAATCCAAACCATTGCTCTTTAGAAGCATGGTTAAGGTGAATGACACACTTTATTCCATTCTTTATACAAAACAAAATAATGCTAACTCATTTGCGTTTGTTCTGTTATGGCGGCAGTCAAAACCCTTGTGTGTTTGTTTTCCATTACTATTCAGATAATTGTTTTTGGATGAGATGCTTAAGGAAGTGGCAAAAGGCATCTTGCAAATAGGAATGATGTGGTCCTTTTTAATATTGTCCTCCCCCTAATGGTGATTTATCAAACAAACCACACACCTCCAATATCTTTGGCAGGCTGAAGAGCTGCCAGTAAAACAGTCGTGCCGTTACCCTTCCTACTATGTGTGCAGCAGCTTTATTTGGTGCTACGCGCCATGAATTTTAAACCTTGCTTCCAGATTCCAGTTACCTTGTTGGATTGTTCAGAACAATTTGGCTGTTTTGTTTCTTTTTATTCAAATAAATGTTCACTTGGTTCCAAACTACAACAGTACTGAACATTTTCAGACTGCAGAGCTGAAGATGATCTGTACAAGTTGCTAACTTATTAAAACAAATGGCAAATCTAGGTTCCAGCATGTAGAAAGTTTTTGCCATGTTACTGCACATATCTAGGATGTTTTGAATTAAACAATACATTATGGTCCAGCTATGTGGTCTGGTTAATTCTGGGTGAACATATGAGCCATGGGATGTGCCTCAATGATCAAAAACTGCATGCTCCTTTAAACATAACTTTACTGTAGGGGTTCATGCTTGAAAATTATTTGTAAATAGTGAAACTCTATCCCCCACCTCATCCCTTTTAAAATCGAAAGTTGTGTATACTTCTTGTCAACAGTAGCCTGTTCTACGTTATTTTGGATCTACTTAAATCGTTGATGAAAATGCAAAATTATTTTGTTCAATGTATTGCTTTATCTTGCACATTTGAGAAGTATAACTTAATGTTTGATGGTACTGGATGTATATAAGTGTTTAATTCTGTCTGTAAATGGGAAATGATGTAACAAAGTCATAGGTACAGGTTTCTTTTTGTAATTTAATAAAAGATATATAATGAAATTGATTGCAAATCATAGTTAATGAAAAAAGAAATCAGGTCACAGTCCATGAAATATGTACATTTTGATATGTAATATTTTTACTTTAATTTCCATGCATAGTGTAATTCAATAAATTGTTTAATTTAAATGCACTATGTATATTTAATATTCAAAATAAAGTAAAATGAATTAATTTACATATTTAACTTCGTTCAACTTGTATATTTTGATTTTGTTACTGGTGAGTTATGAATCTTGTCTTCTAATTTAGCAATTGTACCATTGTTGCTGTGTCCCATCTTGATACACATCAACTAGCCAGACAGATTACATACATAAACATGAAGTAGGTGCGGAAGTAGGCTGTTCAGCCCATTAGAGCCATCCCTGCCATTCAGTAGATCATGGCTGATCTGTTTGTGTTTCAAATTCCACATTTCTATCTACTACCAATAACTATTAATTCTGATACTAACAAAAGTTCATCTACCTTGGCCTTAATCTCAGTGACTCCATCTCTACCATCTTCCGAGGCACTGTTCCAAAGTTTCAACCCTCTGAGAGGAGAAAAAGCATTATTATTGTTATTATCTCTGTCCTGAAAGGATGATCTTAATTTTAAAATAGTGCCCCTAGTTCTGGACCCCTCGAGTAAATAAAACTTCAACGTTGTTTCAGTTAAGACGACTCACGATCTTGTATACCTTAACCAAGTCACCCCATTTTTGTAAATGCCAGTGAAACAAGCCAGTCTGTCCAACATTTCCTCATAAAATTACCTTCTCATTCCAGGTATCAATCTACTAAATTGCCTCCAATGCATTTACATCCTTTTTAATTGAGTTATCAAAATTCTGCACCATATTTGAGATGTAGTCTTACCAATGTTCTGTCTGACTGGAGCATAAAATTCTTTTATCTTCCGTTCTTCTTTTAATAAAGGATAATATTCCATTTCCTTTCTTAACTATTTGCTATATCTGCAAATGAACATTTTGTGACTTGTGCTCTGGAGTTGCTTAGCTGCGTTCAGGCTTTTGAGCCCGGGTGCCTGCACTGGAGGCTAAGCATTCCATACAGCTTTTTATTGAGATGGGATTTTAAGATCTGGATGTTTTTCTTCCCTTTTTGCTCTGATTCATTTATTTCTGATGTTTGTTTTAATTCTGGTTTTTGTAATCAAGATGGCCCCAGAGAATGGCAACTTTGTACACTTTTCACTGTACTTCTGTGTTCCTTAATTTGAGTATACCTGACAATAAAGTCAAAATCTAATTCAAATTCTATAACACCAGCTCTCTTTTCACCTTGGAATTCTGCAGACGTTCGCCGTTAGTACATATTTTGTATTTACCGTTTGTGCCCAAATGAATTAATTTCACATGTTCCCCTCGTTGTACTCAATCTGCCAGGTTTTTGCATGCAGCATCCATCAATATTGTGACATTCTTGCGTGCACTTCACAACATCGTCTTTTCCTATCTACTTTTGTCTTCTGTATATTTAGCTACCATGCTTTTGTTTCCTTCATTTAAGTCATTCGTATAGGTTGTAAAAAGTTGAGGCATAATCCCTTGCAAGACCCCATTCATTCACATCCTGTCAATCAGAAAAAGATCCATTAATGCATATTCTGTTTCTGACAGCCAGCCAATCTTTCGTCCATGTTGGTATGTTACAATGTGATCTTCTATTTTGTACACTAAACTTTCTGCTGTCAAAAGTTTTCTGGAAATCCAACTACAGTACATCAATGAGCTTCTCTTATCTACTTCACATAACACCAATCAATAAGTGAAACATATTTTCTCTTGCACAAAACTGCTGTTTCCTGATTGCCTTGAGTTTTTCTAAGTGCCCAGTTACTGACTAATTCTGACAACCTCCGAATGACAGATGTTAATGTAACTGATCTATAGTTTTCTGGAGGGTATTCCCCTCTCCCTGGTATAGAGGAGTCACATTTGCTACTTTCCAGTCTGATGCAACCTTTCCTGAATAAGATCTTTTGGAAATTTAACGCAAGTGTATATAGTACCTCTTTTAAAACTTTGATGATGATAATCAGGACCAGGGGTCATGTCGGTCCATAGCACCATCAGTTTGCTCAGTGCAAGAAGCAGCGATAATCGGAAATAGAAGAGAAGGAGGAACTTGGGGCAAGTTATTGTGTACAGTTTTGGACCCCATATCTCAGGAAGGATGTACTGGCCCTGGAGCAGGTTCAGAGGAAGTTCACAAGAATGGTCCCAGGAATGGAAAGCTTAACATATGAGGAATGTTTGAGGACACTGGGACAATGGAATTCACTGCCACAGAAGGCTGTGGAGGCCAGGTCATTGAGTACATTTAAGACTGTGATAGATAGGTTCTTGATTATCAAGAGGATCAAGGGTTACGGGGAGAAAGCAGCAGAATGGGGTTGAAGAACTTATCCATCATGATTGAATGGGGGAGCAGACTCGATGGGCCAAATGGCCTAATTTCTGCTCCTATGTCTTATGGTCATAATGTTACTGGTTGACAAGTGCCTAGGTCCCGATGGGCTACTTCAAAGGGTCTTAAAAGAAATGTTTAGTGAGACAGGTTTAATTTTACAAAATTTCCTTGATTCTGGAATGGCCCCTTTAAATTGGAAGAT
Organism: Ginglymostoma cirratum; assembly: GCA_024137785.1. Taxonomy (NCBI): domain Eukaryota; kingdom Metazoa; phylum Chordata; class Chondrichthyes; order Orectolobiformes; family Ginglymostomatidae; genus Ginglymostoma; species Ginglymostoma cirratum. Next base: position 19,420,989 of record JAHRHZ010000023.1, on the reverse strand, counting down.
CGTGAATATCACTGCTTGTTTAAAAAGGGAGACAGATGGCATGAAAATACAGACCAGTTAGCTTAACATCTGTCATAGTCAAATGTTAGGAGTTATTAAAGAACTTAAAGCAGGGCAGTTCGATAAGATCAAGTTAATCAGGCAGTGGCAATGTTGATTTGTGAAAGGGAAATAATGTATCACTATTAGAGCTATTTGAGTGAATGTGCACTGTAGATAAAGGGGAATTTGTGGATATATTGCGGTTAGATGTCCAGAAGACATTTGATAAGGTGCCATGTCGAAGGTTATTGCATTAAGTCAGAGCTCATGGTGTAGAAGCTCACATATTGGCATGGATAGAAGATTGACTGACTAACAGGAAGTAGGCAGTAGGTGTAAATGTTTCCGAGATAATAGGAACTGCAGATCCTGGAGAATCTGAGATAACAAGGTGTAGAGCTGGATGAACACAGCAGGCCAAGCAGCATCAGAGGAGCAAGAAAGCTGACGTTTCGGGCCTAGACCCAGGGTCTAGGCCCGAAACATCAGCTTTCCTGCTCCTCTGATGCTGCTTGGCTTGCTATGTTCATCCAGCTCTACACCTTGTTATCTCAGTAGGTGTAAATGGGTGTTTTTTGGGTTTGTAAGGTATAATGAGTGGTATGCTCCAAGGATTGATGCTGGGAATGCAGTTGTTTACAATTTATGACTTGGGTGAAGGGATGGCAGGTATGGTCACTGAATTTGCTGATGACATGAAGTTAGGGAGGTTAGGTGTGCTGAGGATATCAGATGGTTATAAAAAGATATTGGTAGCTTAAGTGAATTGGAAAATGTGAAGTTGTGCATTTGGCAAGAAGAATAAAAAAAATGTAAATGATTAGTCATGAGATGCAGAGGATCTGAATGTCATGCAGGAACATCAAGTAATTAGGAAGGCCTATGATACAACGGGATCAAAGCTGAGAACTGAATACTCAGTGGTATGCAACTTTTAAAAAGGGACAAGCATGAAAGACAGAGTAGTTGGGTAACAGTGATGGTACCAGATAGAATAAGTTTAATAGCCAAACATGATCTTGGATCCATTGATGGAGATAAGAAATGAAAGTGGACAGAAAACACTGGTAGGAGTAGTCTATATGTGCCCTAACTGTAGCTTTATTTTGGGACAAAAAATAAATCTGGAGAAAATGAAGGCATGTAATAAAAGCAGTGCATTAATATTTGTTGACATTTATTCTTCACATAGATTTAGATTAGTAGATGAGGCATGCATAGAGTGTATTTGGTAATGTTTCCTACAGCAATATTTTGTGGATCCAATCATGGTTCAGGCTATTTGGGTGTGGTGATGAGACAGGTGTAATAAGTGATGGTGAGAGTAAAAGATTCCCAATAAAGCATGGTAGAATTTAGCATTCGGTTTAAAAGTGAGGAACTTGGCTTGGAAACAACTATATTAAGCTTAAGTAAGGGCAAATACGAAGGAATGAGGGTAGAGCTCGCTAGAATGGACAAAGTATTTAGCGGTGAAGATGGTTCAGGAACAATGGCAGATATTCATGGCTCACAACAAAGATACATCCCAGTGAGGAAAAAAGGTCAAAGGGAGAGGTAAAGCCAGCCATGGTTAACCAGCAATGTTAAAGATAGCAACAAAAAGATGAGAGAGCAACTGAGAGAGGAAAAAAAATAATGTGGCAGAGATTAATGGTAAGCCAGATGATTGGGAACATTGTAAAGATCAATAAATGATGACCAAAAAAAAAAGAGGGAGAGGATAAACTTTGGTGAACTTGCAAGTACTATCAAGGTGGACAGTAAGAGCTTCTTTATATACATAAAAAGGAAGAGAGAAGTCAAAGTGAATGTAAGCATCTTAGAGAGCAATGCTGAGAAAATAACGTGGAACCAGGAAATGATGGAGGAGTTGGATAAATACTTTGTATCCCCTGGACTTAATGGGTGCATTGTAGGAATATAAAGGATGTAACCAACAGAGATAATGGAACCACTAGTAGTAATCTTCAAAGAATCCCTAGATTTCGGAAAAGTCCCAGAGGATTAGAAAACTGCCAATCTAACACCTTTGTTTAAAAGTGATGGAGACAAAAGATAGGTTACCTAAGGCTGGTTAGCTTAACGTCTGTGATTGGGACAATATTAGAATCTATTGGAAAGTGTATAATAGCAGAGCATTCAAAAATATATAATATGACTAAGTTGAGTCAGAATGACTTCATGATGGTGAAGTCATACCTGACAAAATTGTAGATGGGAAAGGTAAGTAGTGAGGGGGACACACAGAATCTCTTTAGGACATGCAAAAACTTGACAGATGGATTATAATGTGGGAAAATATGAGGTTTTGCACTTTGGCAGGAAGAATAGCAGAGCCAAATATTATTTAAATGGAGGAAGACTGCAGAAAGCTACAGAAAAGAGAGATTTGGGAGTTTTCATCCATGAATCACAAAAAAGCCAGCATCAAAGTTCAGCAGGTAATAGGGAAAGCAAATGGAACGTTGGTTTTTCTTTCAAAGGGAATGGAGTATCATAGTGGGGAGGTTTTGCTGAAACTATACAAAACATGGTCAGACCACAGCTGTAATGTTGCAAGCAGTTTTCACCCCCTTATCTAAAGAAAGATATACTGGTATTGGAGGCAGCCCAGAAAAGATTTGTTAGCCTAATACCAGGTATGGAGAGACTGGTTTATGAGGAGAGATTGAGTGGATTGGGCCTATACTCATTGCAATATAGAAGAATGAGAGGTGATCTTATTAATACACACAAGATTCTTATGACACTTGACAGACTTGATGTAGATAGGTTGTTCATGCTTGTGGGAGACTCTAGGACCAGGGGGCCTAATCTCAGAATAAGGTGTTGCTCATTCAGAGTAGAAATGAGAAGGATTTTCTTCTCAGAGGGTACTGAATCTGAGGAATTCTTTACTGCAGTGGGCTATCAGGTTTGTTAAGTATTATTCAAAGCTGAGAACAGATATATTTTTAATCAGTAAGGGAACATAATCAAGAGATATAGGAAAAGGGAGGAAAGTGGAGCTCAGGATTATCAGATAAACCATATTATTGAATGGCAGAGCAGTCTTAATGGGCTGGTTAGCCTACTTCTGCTCCAATGTTTTATGGTATAATAGAATGTTATTGTTTATTGCGAGAGAAATTTAATTCAAAAGTAGGGAGATTATGCTTCGAGTACACAAGGCACTGGTGAGAAAGTATCTGGAATACTATGTACATTCTTGGTTTCTATATTTAAGGCAGGATGTAAATGCATTGGAGGGAGTTCAGAGAAGGTTTACCAGCTGAATACCTGGAATGGATGGGTTGTCTTATGAGGAAAAGTTGGACAAGTTAGTCTTCTATTCATTAATGTTTAGAAAAGTAAGAGGTAACTTGATTGAAATAGATACAATCCTGAGGAGTCTTGACAGGGTAAATGGGGAAAGGATGTTTCCTTTAATGGGAGAATTAAGAATTAGGGAATCTGTGTTTAAAAATTGGGGTTGGCCAGTTAAAACCTTGATACAGTGATTTTTTTTCTCATCGCTGAGTTGTAAGTCTTTGGACTTCTCCCTGAAAATAGGTTGGATGTAGATTCCTTGAGTAATATTAAGGCCGAAGTAGGTAGATTCTTATTAATCAGGGTGCAGAAAGTTTACCACGGTAGATGGCATGTGGGTTTGAGTTATGATCAGATTAATCATGGCATTATTGAATAACAGAGCAGGTTCAATGGCCTACTCCTGATTCGTGGTTCTATGTACCACTTCCCTGGATATTGTAATTTTACAAAATTCTCCCTTCCATCTCCTGATTTATAGCTATTACTAAGATATGTTTATGTCCGCTATATTGAAACAAGACAGAAGCAAAACATTTGTTCATTTCATCCACCTTACCTTTTTCTTGATTAACCTCCATTATAATTCTTTAGAAGACCAACATTCTTTTTATTTGCTCATTAATTAATCCTTTTCATTACACAATACCAAGTCTCTCTGGTTGTTTCCAGAATGTGCTGCTCTAAGAAACTATCTCAAAAAATCCTCACCCATTGCCAATCTGATTTTTCCCTTTTATATGTAAATTAAAGTCATCCATGTTTGTTACCATCCCGTTATCATAAACAGCCAATATTTGTGCTTCTATACTTCATTCTATATTGCGGTTAATATTTGGAGCCTGTAGATCATTCCCACTAGTCAATTTTCCCCCTTTTATTCCTTAACCCTAACCAAACAAATTCTATATCCTGATTTCCTGAACAAAAGTCATTTCCAACTATTGCCTTCCTTAATTAACAGTGCTTGTCTTCCAACTTTACCTAGCTCCCTATTCTTTTTGTATGTCACGTGTGCCTCAGTATTCAGGACCTAATCTTTTTCGATCTGCAGCCAGACCCCTGTATTGGCTGTCAGTTCATATTTAATTTCATAAATGTATGCTAAAAATTAATTTACTTTGTTATGTTGACAAATGTTTCATTTTTAATGCTCAGTCTATAATACACCATTTCAGTTGATGTCAACTAAAAATACACAAGCTATCTGCATGATCATATTATTTGGGATGTGGTTGGTGTTTCTGAAACTAGTTTTGTGAGTTTAAAACTTGCTTTGGTTTTAGTATTCTCAAAGCAAATTTAAATGCTCCTGTTGTGTAAGTTAACATGCAAATTAGTATCACCTGTCATTTTCCTGGCAAATAGATAATTGAAAATTCAGTTTGTATAGCGAGCAATTACGACACATTTACTCTCTTGTGCACCTTCTATTAAATAATCCTTTTTTGAGGATGTAGGTTCAAAGTTCTTTAAGGTTCATTTTGTGTAAGAAGAAACATGCAAGTCTCACTGCAGGTATTCTGCTAACTTTATTTTTAAAATAGCAGTCTATAACTTGACAATTTCAAAGATTATTTGCATTGCTAATGTGCTTTGGCTGAGAATTTCAAGGGCCATTGCTGATAAGATATCAGACAATTAAATAAAACATAGTTAATTTTTAAAAGTGTTTCTGTATTATTGAAACAATTTTAGCAAACTTTTACCGAGGGACCTAGATTGAAAACCAGTTCACATTGATAGGACCACATTTCCAAAATGGTCATTTGCGACACTTCTTCCGCTGCCCAACCATTAGTGTCCTTGTTAGTAGTGGAATTAACTACCCTGATCTATCTGCTACTCCCAACTATTAGATTTTCTTTGGGATGAGTGGCTGTTATCAGAATTTCACAAGAAGTCATGGACAAGGGGCAGCAACATTGATATGCCTCATCCAGAACTTCTTAACCTGATCACCAAGCTCTTAGGAAAATTTACAAGGGCTAATTAGGGTTATGTGTACAAATCCTAACTATCCCCAAGAACTTGTAGTCCACATAGACAACTCATACAGAAGTGGTAGTTTGAATTATAAGAGAAACCTTTAAAAAAGGTGTTGGAGCAGGAAAAGATGGAAATGGATGGAATTTACCATCCAGAAACTGAATTTAATTTGATTTGAGAGATGGTAGGAACTGCAGATGCTGGAGAATCTGAGATAACAAGGTGTACAGCTGGATGAACACAGCAGGCCAAGCAGCAT
>JAHRHZ010000023.1:19385505-19414987 GCA_024137785.1 Ginglymostoma cirratum | reverse complement strand
AAAGGGTCTAGGCCCGAAACATCAGCCTTCCTGCTCCTCTGATGCTGCTTGGCCTGCTGTGTTCATCCAGCTGTACACCTTGTTATCCCTGAATTTGATTTGATTTTGATTTATTATTAACATATTTATTGTTTTTACATGTACAGTGTTTGTTTTGCGTGCAGTACAGGCAAATCATACCATACAAAGTGCATAAGGATAATAGAACAGAGCAAGGAATACAAAGAGCGACATCAGCATTAAATTTAAAACTTGAAAGGTCCATTCAGAAGTCTAATATCAGCAGGGAAGAAGCTGTTCTCGAATCTGTTGAATAACAGACTCTAGAGTTCAATAGAAAACATTTCTGTGATAGGTAATGGACTTTCCAGATTTCCACATCTTGCATATGTTTATGGAACCACTGGGAGTAGGGTGGTGGGGTAGCATGAGGGAGATTACAGGGAACATAGTTTCGATGAGGAATGGGATAGATATAGCATGAAAAAGATGGCAAGGATTGAGGATATAAAGAAATACTGTTTCAATAAATGACTTGTAAACATTGATTTAGACGTGATTTGATTTGGAGAATTTTGTATGGATGTGAGGCATGGACCTTAGGGAAGGAGGGGACTAACATGCTAAATAGCTTTGATATGTGAATTTGGAGCAGAATGGAAAGGATCTGCTTCACAAAAAAAGTATCAAGTGCTGTGGAGAGTGAAATAACAAAGAAGTTTGTGAAAATAACTAACAAACAGCAGAGAGACCGAGTAAGGTACATCCTGAAAGAAAACTGTTGTTTATTGCATTTTAGATCACTTTTGTCGAGATGTGTGAACTGTTCTGATTGGATTTCACTGATTTTCCACATTCCAATTTAATCCACTGCTCCGCAGGAGACGAACTCATTGAAAGTCCTGATTATTAGCAAATAACAGTTTGCAAATTTTGAAAAGATAGAGACATCATTTACTATTTCACATTCATGTTGTGAAGAGCTACAGGCATATATTTGTAAACTCTATGGGCAGGTTTGATGGAGAAATTTGAAATAGAACAGACTGTGGAGAAGTGCATACCACCAAATAAAAAGTAATTGCAGAAGCACATACAACATGCTAATTTCTAGTCTACAACACAATGTATTCAAAACATGTTAGGAATCACATCGACCATAGGTGAAAACTAGAAAATAATGCACCTGTCATAGGCTGGAAGACATTTTTTTTCCAGCATTCATCAGCAGTGTAATGGAACTTTCATATTGTTTGTGCAAATAGAGACCGCACACTAAAGGGCTGTATTCTCTCAGCAAACCACCATGCATTGGCAAACTGCGTGCATGCAGATTGTGAGAATGCCTCGTCTTTGCCTGATGCTTCTAGTGCTAGGTAGGTGGTGGATACCTTTGATTCAAATGATGATTCATGGGATTTTAAAAGCTAGGAAAGTGAATATTATATATTTTTAAAAGTATGGGGAGAGATACCCACCCACCACAACTGCCATTTGGTTTCATCTCCCTTCCCTTCACGAACTAAGCGATACTTAAAGCAAAATGGGCAAATGGGTGGATATGTTGAACAGATAAATGGCAAGCGCATTCTGAAGTTTAAATAATGTTGTATGAAATAAATAGTTGCAATAGTAAATTACTGTGTTTGCATGAACAATAATATATTGTTGCAATTATACATAAATGTAAGATCATTCCATGCCTCAAATGTCCTCAGTGATATCTCTTTTGATCATTTTTTGATCCTTTCTTGCATAACACATGATGTGCCACTGTTGCCGGTAACAAGAAAGTCCATAGAATTTTTGTTTTTCCCTGTTTTTGGAAATTTGTCATTAAAAATCAATGCACAGGCTTGGAAACATGCAGTTTTTGCTTCAGATATATAGTTTAAATATATTTATACTAGTTCTAGTAATTTTCCAGATGGGAACTACTGAACTCAAAAAAAAAAAAGAGACGAATGGTTCCCTGGAGCATATTTCTCTTCAAAATTGATGGTATGGCTTATAGGTGTCTTTGGAATTATTAGAGATTATGATAGAGTAGATGTAGAAAAGATATTTCCAAGTAAAGAGAGCATAGTTAGGAGCTATAAACATTAGATAGTCACTAATAAACCCCAAACGGAAGCCAAGAAAATCTTCATCACTTAGAGAGTGGTTAGAATGTGAAACTTGTTTTCAGGGATTAAGTGAGATAAATAAACTTAGATACATTTATAAGAGATTGGATACTACATAGTATAGATCTGTGGTGAGAAAGGGGCAATGTAATGCCACAGTGACAAACTCTGCAATGACACACAACAAAGTAAGTACCTTGTATGCCTTAAATATGAAAATCACTACAATTTATTTAATAAAATCACAGACTCCAAATGCCAGGGTGGGCAGACGAGGGAAAAGAAAAGCAACAACAGTAGGGGAGGTTGATGTATGTCGTGAAGATATTTGTACTACTAAGTGAAATGTGGAAAAGTGAGATACAGCAACATTTTTCAGCCTGCATGGGATATTGCATGGATTTGTCAACATTTATTGTGTCTTTGTGGATTTGTCTCTTTGGTCATGAGAAGCCATATCCTAATGAAGCCTGTCAACTGCATCCTCCTTTTCTCCAAGTGCATTGTGGGATTTAGAGCTGGTCCTTTTCTTTGGAACTATTTGGATATCGATATTTTTTGATTGAATAATAGAGTGGAAAGCCTCAGTTGTCCCTGCCCTATGTTATCTAATGATTAAATAAGCAAATTATATTTAATATTCTTTCTTTAAATGAAAAGATTTGGGAGCTGCCGAACATGATTTTTCCATTTACTTCTGCATTTTGCATATAGTCTTTTGTTGTAAAGAAAGACTTGCATATGCATGGCACCTTTCATGGCCATGGGACTAAAGTGTTTGAGAAGTGCTTTGACCAAACGTGGCATCAAGGAAATCTAAGACTGGAGTCAGTGGGAATTAGGAGCAAGTTCTTTGCTGGGTGGAGTCATATCTAGCACAAAGACAGAGGTTTGTGGTTGTTGGAGGTCAGCCAAGTCAACTCTAGGCCATCTCTGCAGGAGTGCCACAGGGTTATGTCCTTGGTCCACTCAGAGTCATAGAGCCATACAGCATGGTAACAGACCTTTTGGTCCTTCCAGTCCATGTCAATCATGTTCCCAAACAAACTAGTCCCATGCACCTGTGCTTGGCCCATATCCCTTCAAACCTTTCCTATTCATGAACTTATCCAAATGTCTTTTAAATGTTGCATCCACCACTTTCCCTGGCAGTTCATTCCACACACAAACCACTCTCTAAAAGGTGGTCCCTCATGTCATTTTTAAATCTCTCTCCTTTCACTTTAAAATATGCCCCCTAGTTTTGAACTCCCCACCGTAGGGAAAAGACCCTTGTCATTCACCTTATCTGGAATGAGCTGCCAGAGGAAGTGGTGGAGGCTTGTACAATTACAACATTTAGATGGCCTCTGGATGGGTATATGAATAGGAGGGGTTTACAGGGATATGGGCTAAATGCTGGCAAATAATATTAAATTTATTTAGGATGTCTGGTCAGCATGGACGAGTTGGACTGAAGGTTCCATTTCTGAGCTGTACATTTCTACGACTCTAATAAACCTCCTATGCTCCAGTGAAAAATGTCCCAGTCTGTTTTTATATCTCAAAACATCCATTCCCAGCAATATCCTGATAATTCTTTTCTGAACCTTGTCCAGTTTAATAATATCGCTCCTATAACGGGGTGACCAGAACTACACACAGTACTCCAGATGAGGCCTCACCCGTGTCCTGTATAACCTCAACATGATGTTTTAACTTCTATACTCAAAGGTCCGAGCAGTGAAAGCAAGTGTGCTAAATACTTTCTTAACCACCCTGTCTACCTGTGTTCAAATATCAGCTAGCAGCAAAACAACATGACAAACTTTCCTCAATATCAGTACACTTGGACAATGAAGGCCATTGGTTTAACTGGGACAACATAACCATAGTAGCCCAAGCCAAACATAGACATGCGCGGGAATTCCTAGTGGCATGGTTCTCAACCCATAATGCAATCAACAAACACATAGAATTGGACCTCATATACAAATCCATACAGAACAAAACCAGAAATGACACTACTCACTGTAACGGACCGGACAGTACAAATTCCAAGTGGAGTAGAACAACATCGCTTCATTGGATGCCTCACTGATAATGTTACCTCGCATGGTGATGAAAAGTCTGAACAAAAGCAAGCCAGCTCGGCAAACTCTATCCGTCACAGGCCTCCAGTCTGAAAACAACCCTCCATCACCACTCTCTTTGTCCTACCAATTTCTGGTACATAAATCCAATTTTGTATCCAATTGGTAAACTCACCCTGAATCCTATGTGATCTAACTTTACTAATTAGTCTACCATGTCGAACAATGCTTTAACAACGACCTTCCCTCCATTATAAGGTCAGAATTGGGGATGTTCACTGATAAGTTGTGTGCAGTTTTGTGCCCCATTGATTACTGTGTGCAGTTTTGGGCCCCATATCTCAGGAAAGATGTATTGGCCCTGGAGCGGGTTCAGAGGAGGTTCACGAGAATGGTCCCAGGAATGGAAGGCTTAACCTATGAGCAATGTTTGAGGACTCTGGGACTGTACTCATTGGAGTTTAGAAGGATGAGGGGGGATCTAATTGAAACCTTCAGAATACTGAATGGCCTGGACAAAATGGATGTTAGGAAGATGCTTCCATTGGTAGTAGAGTATAGCACCCGATGGCACAGCCTTAGAGTAAAGGGAAGGCCTTTTAGAACGGAGATGAGGAGAAACTTCTTCAGTCAGAGAGTGGTGAATCTATGGAATTCACTGCCACAGAAGGCTGTGGAGGCCAGGTCATTGAGTACATTTAAGACTGAGATAGATAGGTTCTTGATTATCAAGGGGGTCAAGGGTTATGGGGAGAAAGCGGAAGAATGCGGTTGAGGAACTTATCTGTCATGATTGAATGGCGGAGCAGACTTGATGGGCCGAATGGCCTAATTTCTACTCCTATGTCTTATGGTCTTATGATGTTCAGTACTATTCACGTAGCTACTGAAGCAATCCATGCCTAATGGAACCAAATCTGGACAATACCCAGGTTTGGGATGACAAGTGACAAATAACTTTTGCATCATTTTGTTGCCAGACAATGACCATTTCTAACATGAAAAAACCTAACCATCACCCTTTGACATTCAATGGTATCTCCATCATTGAATCCTCCACTATCTTCATCATGGGGGTTGCCATTGAATAGTCATGTAAGTACCATGTCAACAGAGCAGGTCAGAGGTTAGGAATCCTTTGGCAAGTAATTCATCTCTTAGCTCCCCAAAACCTGTCCACCATCTACAAGACACAAGGCAGGAGTGCCTTGGAATACTCCCCACTTGCTTGGATGAGTGCAGCTCCAACAATACTCAAGGAACTTGCCACTATCCAAGTCAAAGCAGCCTACTTGGTTGGCATCACATCCACAAACATTTGGACCATCCATCTTCAGTGACCAGTAGTAGCAGTGTATATCATTTAAAAAGTGTCCATAGAACACAGCAGAGAATTCCCTTGCCTCTACAAATAGTGCCATGGGATGTATCATGTACACCCCGAGGTATGAATAGAGGCTTCTGTTTAACATCTCACCCACAAAATAGGTGTCTAACTGTGCACCTCCCTCCCAGTAGTACACTGGAAAATCAGCCTAGATGTTGTTCTTGACACTGGAGTGGGACATAAAGCTGATCTTTTGATTGAGAACCACATTCATGATATTGGTGTCTGAGATGCTATGAGCCTGTTGCTTCTTGGCAAGCCTTTCCACTCTCTTTACTCAACCAGGGTCAGTCTCTCAATGTTGGCTTTTACCAATGAAGTGGGTTCATGCACTTTGACAAAATAAAAGGCTGTGTGCCCTGACATGATTCTATTTGCAATGTTAAAGCCTTGCTTACTAGATCTAGCTGATCTCCTTGCCAGACTGTCCTAACTGTGGCTATGAATCCTGTATTTTATGTGGATCTTCATACAGAGAGGCACCAGAGCATTTGTAAACAATCAAGATTTAGAAGTAATATGAGGGAAAGCTGGATAGTGTTATGGGTAACCTGTTATAAATTTAAATTTTCAGAATGATAAATGAGAGATCAAAACTAAGGCTATAAATAGTGACTAATAAATCCAATAAGGAACTCAAGAGGACTCAGAATGAAGAGTATGTGGATATGGCTACCAGGAGGATTAGTTGAGGAGAATCATAAGGATGCATTAATGGAGTATCTGGTAGACTTGTTTCATGAGGAAGAAGTGTAGAAGATTATGGTGAAAGCATGAGCTAACATCCTTGTGGTATGAAAACTAGTTTGTGTAGATTGTTTATAGACCCCTCAAGTTTCAAAGAGGGTTATTGGGGAATCTGTCATGTCCATCTGAGCATGCAAAGTTGGTTTTAACACCTGAGCCAAACTTGCCCTGAAGTGACAGGTGAATCATGTCAAAAATCTGGAATACACAAGAATATACAATAACTTGGTCATTCGTGAATCAAAGCTGACCATTGAACCGATGAAGTAACTGGACAGGGGTTGAGATGATGGAAAGCTGGACTGGAATCATGGCACCGGCTTCTCCAGGAGGAACTCAGATCCTGTTTGTTCAGTGGGAATCCACCCCTCAGCTTTTCCATTGGCAGACTTAAACGCGTACGTGTACAAACCAGAGCCAGTGGAGGCAGACACAGTTGGTAAACGACCTCAGTCCATTCACATTTTGTTTTTATTATTTCTTGCTAGCTTTCATCCGGATATTCTCATCTGTGCCGCAGGTATGTAAAAAAAAATCAACCATCTACATTCTATTAAAGATGCATTTGGAACAAGAGATTACCGATTATTATTGCAGAGTTCTTGTTCCTGCGTCTGTCTGTAAATTGGTTTGAACGGTTTAAACTCTGCTTTAAACGTTGCTGCTGAATCCTTCTTGGAACAAGTATATAATAGTATTTTAAATGCTTGTAAATTGGATTTAAGTGATGATATGAGTTGCCTGGGCAACTTAGTTTTGCATCCTAGGCAATCTTCCAAAAATGTATTTTTAAGATTCAGAATAAAATTTTAACAATGGAGCGTGATGCAGGAGGACAGAGTTAAGAAATAATATTTTAATTATTTAAAATGCAATTAACAGCGCATTGGGATATGAGATCCTGCAAAAAACTGAATTTTAAAAAAAATTGTCTATTTTTCTATCCCGCCTGGAAAAAGACAGGTGAATAGAAATTTTACAATTAAAATGTTTAACTTTCCTACACTGCAGTCATATTACTTTTTTGTGTTTTGGGTAGTTACCCGCAGCCTCACGATGCATCTTCAGCGGAGAAACAGCACAAAGCAGCAGGGAGTGAGAGGATGAAATCCAAGCTGCCTTTCCCGTCTCCTGCATCCTCCTCCGGCCTGAAGGACAGACTCAGCGCGGCTGGAGGAGGAGGAGACTGCCCGGAGATGGAGCTGCACCTGGGGGCCCAAGCCACCTGCAGCAAGGGCGACAGCCGCAGCCAGGGGCGGAGCCAGCGGCCGCGGCCCCGCGGGATGCGCGGGCGCGGCGGCCGCGCGGTGAGTGGAGACAGCGGCGGGGGCGCGGGCAGCCGGCGCCGGGGTAGCGTGCCCAGCGCGCGCGAGCGCAACCTGCGTCGCATCGAGAGCAATGAGCGCGAGCGCCAGCGCATGCACAACCTGAACAATGCTTTCCAGGCGCTGAGGGAGGTCATCCCCCATGTGGAGGCAGACAGGAAGCTCTCCAAGATTGAGACCCTTACCTTGGCCAAGAACTACATCAAGTCCCTCACCTCCACCATTCTGTGCATGACCAAGGAACACCCATCGGTGCCCCTGCCACAATCTCCTGACAGTCCGGGTGAACCCAATGGCTCAAGCCCACCCTTGCGCTCTCTCCGCCACCGCCAACATCGTATCCCCCCCAAGGACGAATCCACCCGGGCATGAATCTAGAAGACTCCAAACTGGGGACTGCACAACCTCTCAACCCATCAACTCCATGCCTTCCAAATAGACCATTGAGAATCGACCCTGTTGTTGGGAGTTTAGTCCTTCGAAACTTCTGAAGGAAGGATACTTTATTTTTTGCCATGTTCCTCCATACTGCCAGTTTAAATCCAATAGTTGACAAGTGGGAGGGCTTTTGCTCCAGCAGATGTAACCTGAACTTTCAACAAAGCTCTCAGCTTGTGCCGATTATTGAATTGAAAGGAACATATACAGTGCCTTCTTGGAACTTCAGAAAATGTTCTGATTACGACTAGAGACTATGTTTTTACAAAGAACAGTTTTTAATTTGAAGGGAAGTTATATGGCATCTGGTCTGTCACTTTAATGGACACCACAGTAGCAAACAACGGTAATTGTGGATCTAAAATCAGCCCATGGACAATAACGTGAAGGGTTTTATCTAGAACTGGAACTATTTGTAAACAGGAAGGTTGCAGGGACCAATGCTTGTGCCAGTTCACTTGGAAGATTAGATGACAAATCTGTTTTCTTTAATGAATGAGGTGTTTCACTATGTATTTTTAATGTGTTTTATTTGAATATTTAGAAAAGTAGTTTGACTTTTCTAATTTATGAAGAGAAGTAATGCCATCTCGTTATCACAGTCATTTGGTAAATAACTTCCCTGCAACTGGTCCAGGAAGTAGCCCAAGCTTCTTAATCCCTATGAGATTGAACCTGAGCACATTACTCATTATGGTGCATCTCCTGTTCATAGATCATCCTGTATCCCACTTCATACAAACTGAACTTGTGAGCCTTCTTCTGTTCACTAAGCCTACTACACAGTAAACATGAGAAGCTGCTATTCTGACAAAATCACTTTTGAGAAAATGCCAGTAGGAAAACTATAGCTCCTTGCTGGAGTTAGGCTGCTGTGGGTGTGAAATTGCAGGTGAGATCCTAAATTGGTCAGTTGTGAACTTCACCAGAGCATTTTAAATGATTGCAGAACAAAAAATCAGTTTAAAGTGCACAGCAGCCACTTAGTTTTATAGCCTGGAGCAAACCATTTATCACATTTACCTGAAAAGCTGTTATTTAAACAGATTCCTCTTAAGCTGTAAACTTTGACTTCTCTCACCATGATATGTTAGCCAGGAGAGTGGACAAGTAGGAGGACTTTCTCAGTGCTAGCGGGAACTGCCAATGCTGGACTTTCTCAGTGATCTGTTCCTAAGCCTGAACAAGAACAGCTCCCACAGATGTAGAATATGTGGTGCCACAGGGTTGCTGTGTCTGCCTTCTTCAGTGTTACACATGCCAGGGTAGCCCTGGAGGGTTTATTCACCATCAGTGTGCATTATTGATAAGGCAAAACTGACCAAAATTTAGTCTTTGCATTGGGACCCTTTCTGATCTGAAATGACAACTTTCCTGTTCCTCTGCTGCTGCCTGGTCTGCTGTGTTCCTCCAGCTCCACACTTTGTTATCTCTGACTCCAGCATCTGCAGTGCTGACTATCCAAAATTTAGTCTTACATTGTTTGTCTAAATAGGAGTTCACATACACCATAGATGAGTGGTGACATCTTTAAGAACAGCTATCTGAAACACCTTGTTTATACTACAGAGTCCAATGCTGTTTTATTGTTCTGTCTTGCAATAGTTCCAGAAATTGATTTATACAGAGTGATATGCATAAACAAACCTTCAGATAGAATTTACTAATATCTCTGAACCAGTTTGGCCTTTGCCAAGTTAAATAGAGGCTCCCCGGGTCCAGGTTACTTTCTGGTAATGAGCAAGAGATTATCATGCAGCGTTAATTTTTTAATTATGAAGGATAATGTTGGTGATAATATGCATTATAGTGTCAGAAACAAAACAAACAGCTTGAGTTAAGGTCACCATTTGAAATGTTTAGGGTTTTATCAAGAACCCTTTCCCCTCTGAGTAGCCAGTAATTTCCAACTGTTACTGTGTTTGTAATTTCCTTTGGTCACTTGGAAATTGCAGACCAAATTGCACATAACTAAGTTGATTGCCCCAGGACAACCTGTGCCCAATTGCAATGCAGCTCTGATCTGATCTATTCCATAATTATAGTTTAAAAAGTTAATGAGCAAAGATTTTTAATTTGTCTCTGCTACTTCATTTTTGGGAAGAAAAGTATTGGAGCTGCAAGCTTACAATGTAAGTTATGAGGCAATAGCAGAATTTCCATATTGTTGGGGACACGTTCACAAAATGGGCTTTACATGCTCAGCATCCCTGAGGCTACAGTCAACAGAACCACAATTATTTTTCTCCCACCCAGTGATATTCCAAAGATTGTGCTGGAAATATGTGCTGTGTATTTCCAGAAAATGCTGCAGCACTTGCCTGAAATAATGTGGTGCTTGACACCAACTTTGTCTGTTACATGTGTGCGATGGGTTAAATAAAACTGAGACATAAACTTTAAGGTATTGCTGTTTAATACTTTTTACTTGAATCCTTTGGGCAAGGGTATGGTGGTGGAGGATAAACACAGTAATTTCTCCAAAAATATAGATTGTCGAATTTAAGAGTTTGCTATTTTTTGTGTCCATTTTTGGTGCTATCAACAATATCACATTTGGAATGTAATATAATTTTTGTGCCAAAAAAATCAATGGACTTTTTAAGAAGAGCCTAAGTTAGTGGTAACTATTACATAGCTTAAGAAGCCTGTAACAAATCCCATCCCGTTCATATATGCTGGTTAGACACACTACCTCATGGAGTCTTTACATGTCCACGTATAAACATAGGAAAAGGGAGTAGGAGTAGGCCATTTATTCTTCAGCCTACCTTGCTGTTCCATATGATGATGGTTGATCATCCAACTCAGTACCCTACTCTGTATTGGATCTCAAGGTGGACAGAGTTGAGATTAAAAATTCTCTCTTCACTACAATGAAAGAACTTCAAGGGAATATTATTGAGATTCAGGATTATTCTAGCTTCCACTTTTTAGTGATGGAAGGATCGAATTAAGTTGAAACATTAATCCTATAGTTTCCCAACTTTGCTTGCAGTTGGGTAAAAAATGCCCCATTTGCTTACTGTCCCTAGTTGAAATTAGTAGCTCAAACTTTATGGGTAGACTGGCGTAGCATCACTCCATCATACCTCACTTTATAATCTTTCTGAAAATGGTGCCTGAGCAAGATATTCACATTGTGGCTGTCATCAAGAATTTACTAACACAGAATTGTGTATAAATCCTGTATAAATTGTTCCATCTTTTCTCTCTATTCACTTATCGACTCCATCCCTTTACAGCCTCTTGGCTGACAGCCTGAAACTTTTAAATTCCTGTTCCTTTTCTTCAGCTTTTCTTGAATTCAGTCTTGGTATGCTGGAATACTTTCTGTTGCTGGTCCCTGACTTTCTACCCTGCTTGTTTCCAGCTTGTCCAAAACACTTAACTGTCCCTGTGCTGCCCCGGATTCAGTCCTTGCTGACTCACCATATTTCTGTCTTCCAATGCATCATATTTAAAATTGACACCTTTAAACTGTGAAATCCCTCCTTCCCTTGGATTCACCAGAATAAAATTCCAGGACGTGAAGACCATTACATTAACTTGTCCTGTTATCCCTTGAGTTTAGAAAATTAAAGTCTCATCTAATCAAGGTATTTAAAATAATAATTTTGATTCGGGTAGTGATGGATAAAGCGTTTTCTCCAGTGGGGAATCTAGACTTGAGGGACACAGTCTTAAAATTGGTAGGAGGCCATTTAGGGGAGAACTTTTTTCATATAAGAGCTTGTAGTCTGGAACTCTCTTTCCCCAAAATGATGTGTGTCAATTGGAGTTCTCATTGATAGAGGGGTATGGAGCAAAAATAGATAAATAGAGCTAACTACAGAGCAGCCATCATGTAATTGAAAGATGGAACAGACTTTAGAAGCTGAATAGCCTCTACTTGTTCCTACATTCCCAATTTATGGCCTTTTCTACATTTAAAGGTGCAACCTAAATAAATCAAGTTTGTACCTCATTACAGTTTAACAAACACAGAAACTAGTGCTGCTCACACTAGCAGATTTGGATAGGTCATTGATCATAGAATCCCAACAGTGTGGAAACAGGTCCTTTAGCCCAACAAGTCCACACTGATCCTTGAAGCATCACACCCAGACCCAGACCCATCCCCCTAATCTACACATCCCTGAACACTACAGGCAATTTAGCAATGACCAATCCACCTAGCCTGCACATTTTTGGACTGTGGGACAAAGACACAGGGAGAATGTGCAAACTCCACACAATCACCCAAGGGTGGAATCAAGCCCAGGTCCCTGGCACAGTGAGGCAGCAGTGCTAACCACCGAGCCACCGTGCTGCAGGTCGGTCAGGTTTATTGAGACTTCAGGGGAGACATTCAACAGAATTACATCCACATGTTAGGGATAAAAAAGTTAAAGAGAATATTTATATACATTTCTATCGTGCCTTTCACAACTTTGGAATCACCCCAAGCACTTTATTGATAATGAACTACTTTTAAAATGTAGCACTGCAGCAAACTGCCACACCAGAGCTAATTTGGATTAGCAAGGTGAATACTATCAGCATTCAAGAGTACTTAGGGAGTTGTGGGAGGGGTTGTGTTTTAGTTGAATCTGGCAGATGGTGCAACCTTGTAAGTGGTGCCACTCATGCTGCTGCCCAAAAGCAGTCGGCAGATTCTAGAAGTGCCTCCTTTACCACTTGTTGTTGAATTTGGGAGCTGATGAACAAAACCTGGTGTTCTTGCTCTGCTGAAAATAACCAGGAATAGCAGGAGGGATGGATGGTGGGACTGCTCTGTCCTGAGAAAGAGAATAGCTCCCTGTGTTATGCTGTATGGAGCATAACCGTTCACAAAGACAGGTAACACCAGCTTTCTACCTCACTGATATAGAACTTCAAACTGCCGACATCAGTCATTCAAAATATTTAAAAGAATACAGTCTTAGACGTAGTGATTGAACAGGTTTTCTTAAGCGATTAAGGAAAATCATCGGTTTCTATGATAACAGAACTTGACAGTATGCCCTTGGGTTAAAAATAAAACCAAGGACAATATTTTCCTCACTTTATTCAAAGCTGATAGAGAGTGCTAATCAACAAGCTGCACCAGTATTCAAGATTACACATTTAACTAGTGTTCTTACAAATGAAGGGTAATGGCTGTGTTTATTGAATGTTAGTGTGGCATATAGAAGTACTAAGAGGGTGTCTGTACATTCCAGTACCGTACCTTGCCTGACCAGTAGAAAATGAGCAGCTTGTACTTATATAACCCCATTCATTAGGAGTATTTATATAACCACATTCATTCGTCAGGAGGAACTTCTTCACCCAAAGGGTTGTGAATCTGTGGAATTCTCTGCCCAGTGAAGCGGTTGAAGCTACCTCACTGAATGTTTTTAAGGCAAGGCTAGATAAATTTTTGAACAGTAAAGGAATTAAGGGTTATGGTGAGTGGGTGGGTAAGTGGAGCTGAGTCTCAAATTGCTGATTTTATTAAATGGCGGGGCATGCTTGAGGGGCCAAATAGCCTACTCCTGCTCCTAGTTCTTATGTTCTTATTACCTCAGGATATCCCAAGCACTTTGAAATTGCTTAAAAAACATGGCAACCAATTTGAGCACACCAGGGTACTACAAACAGCAAGTTAAACAGAAAGTTAGACGATCTGATTATTTAAAGGCTCAATTGAGCTATAAATATTGTCCAGGACAACAGGGAAAACACTTTCGAAATAGTATCAGTCATTTGAGGGGGCAAACAGGGCTTCTGTATAATGGAATGACAGCACCTGCAACTGTGCAGAATTTCCTCAGCGCTGTGTTGTTGTAGCCTGGATTTTGTGTTCGACTATCTGAAATGGAATTTAACCACAGACCCACCTCTCCCAATTTCTAACACCGAGGTGAGACTGCTACCCACTGAGGTAAAGTTGATTGCTTACCTCTTCCAACAGGAGGGAGGGACAATCTGAGAGGAGGTGTTTTTTCAGACTCCCTGAATATCTCTGCCTTGGGATCAGACCTATTAATGCTGTGGTACTCTTATGAGGCTAGGACTACAGCACATTTCAGAAAGTGGTTTGGGCAGTTTGATTTCTTTTAACCCATGAGTGCTGGTGTATTTGAAAATGGAGGGTTGTAGCACTGGAGCTTGTTGTGGAGGTAATGAGGTGGCAAGAACATGGAAGGATTAAAAAACATAAGATTTTAACGGCACTGAGGGGCAATATAGCACCGTTAACATGGACCACTCTGAAATCATCAATACCGTGCACACTTTCTGTATATGTTGCTGAGTGCTAACTTGTAAAGGAATTCTACTTTCCCTTTCCAATTGTTACTTATTTGTAATTTAGTGCTAAATAAACTGACTTGCTGCAGCCTTTCTACATTTTGTTGGAAAGCAAAATACTGTGGATTCAGGAAATCCAAAAAGCAATATCTGTGGAGAGAAAAACTGAGTTAACATTTCAGATCATTGACCTTTTATTAGAGATATTTCTCTTTCCACAGATGCTACATCTTGCACAAATATTAAATTGCAAGGTGCATAAAGTTTATGATCTGTTCACTTTATTAGTGAGGGAGGGTGCAAGAAGGAAACAGCAAATCATGAAGTTATTTTGTGCAAGTGATCTTGTGAATTCATTACACACTGTAATGCTTTATCTTATGTGCATGATACATCTTAATTTTTAAAATGCAATAGCTTTTGTGTGACTTTTTAATTTCTGTAGTTTGGTGAATGGCACTTGGTACAATAGTTTCCTATTACACCATGTACAGTTTTAAAATTAAATATTTCTCTTTGTATTTCCATATGTCAGCTGTGATTTACAAGATGAACTGTTCGATAATTTTGTTTTATGACTTTTAAGCAGTTTTCCAGCATGATTTTAGTTTAAAGAAATTAAACTCTTATGTCATTGTTGTGAAAATGCTGTGGCTTTAAAAGGTGTATTTTGTTCTGGTTTCTTTTGAGAGGGTTGAATGAGAGGAACCGAGCAGTCTGTGGTAATGTAAACAGTTTGTGAGGCCTTCGGTTCTTTTTAGAAGTTGAAATAATAGAAGCAGCCTGGCTGGGTGTGGCCAGCTCTCACAGACCAGGATTTCTCGTTTTTTTTAAGCTCTTAGATTCGGCAGAAACTATTAGAATTTTGACGCTAGTTTAGACGCTACTTTTTCTTCTCTCTCAGTTACAGCTAGAAGTGGGGTTTCTTTTCCTACTATAGGCATTGCATGTAAAAAAAAATCTGATTTCTGAATTTGCCCTTTTGCCAAGGGATGTGTTTATGGGATGTTACTATCTTGGAACAGTTAATTAGTAACAGTTACTGTATCTATTATTTTGTTAAATTTTCCAGTACAGTTGTTACTCTAAATTCTTTTTTTCTTTTGTTGTATTTTGACTTTCATATTTGAATAAATTGTGCTTTTCTTAATGCTGAGTAGTTTGCATTCAGAATACAGCACTCTACATTTGCCTTTAAAATATGAAACAGTTAGGGTCTAGGCTACCTTCTTAAAATATTTTGAGGGGGTCTGGTCTAGTCCATAATAATCAATAATAATTACTGAAACATCTTCCAGATTACTATGTAAATATGCCTAAAATGGCTACAATCATTTGCAGCACACTTTATTATAGGAGGTCGTCACTTAGTACATCATGTCTGTTAGAAAGAGGAATCCAATTAGACTCGCTTCCCTACTCTTTCCTCCTAATTCTGCATTTTTTAATTTCTCAGAAGTGTTTAACAAATTCCCTTTTGAATTTACTATTGAACTTGCTTCTACATCTGTGGTTTCTGCTTATTGATCCTCCTACCAGTGGAAACAATTTCTCTTGCCTTTGCTGTTAAATCTCTCATTGACTTTATGTCCAATGAAATTGATATTCATCTTCACAATGCCCACCAATTTGCAATCTCTGACATTAACTGAAAAAAAATTAATTTTCCAGCCCATGAAATACATGTTTGAAGCATAGCCATTGTTGGAATGTAGGAAAAGTGGCAACCCATTTGAGTACAGAGTTTGCCTATAAACAGCAATTTGGTAATGACCAGGTAAGCTTTCTAAGTAATGTTGGTTAAGGGATAAATTTGGTCAACATGCAGGACAGAACCCCACTGGTAATCTTCAAAATAATGCCACAAATATAATATGCCCATCTGAGAGAACAGGAATGGATAACGTAGCTGCCAAAAGTATTTACAGGACTGTCAGCCTAGATTTTTATTTTTGAGTCTCTGGAGTGAAACCTGAATCCACAGCCTTCTGATTCAAAAGTTGACTGTGCCACCCACTCAGTGATGGGTGGTACAGTTTGTGTTTAGTCTTGCACTTTGAACATGGAACTTGGTACTATTCTTTAGGTGGACAGAACAATAACTCAGTGAATAAATTGCAAATAACACAAGTAACAAACAAATGACTCAGACTAAAAGGTGATGTCGTGTCAAAATAGCATTCACACAATACATCATGATACAGTTTTATCACATTGTCCTCTCCATAACAGATTTTCAAGACTTAGCCTCCTGTGATGTAAGGTGTATGATTCACATAAATTAAAATATGTTAAGAGTTTTGATTTTGAATTTGTGGCATGTGGATACTACAGCACTTAATTATCTTGTATGTCTGGAGTTTGATCTTCTCAAAAAAAAACTTTTTGAATTGGTATTGGGAATTGTTTGAATTGGGAGAACGTTTTGCATGGACAGATAAATACTAAAGAGCTTCTTCTTCAGAATAGTCACTGGACTTGAAATGTTAACTCTACTTTCCCTTCACAGATGTTGTCAGATCCGCTGAGTTTCTCGTCCAAATTTCCAACTGATTTTGTTTCAGATTTTTAGCATCCGGTTTTCGCTCTTACTAAAGAGCATTAGGCTGCTTTCAGGGATTTTTTTTTGGAAAATACCCACAACTTGTAAAGCTTTTGGTTTCAGTTTGCAGAAGTTTTAGAAGTCAAATATAGGAAACTGTTTTTTCCTAGAGAACCAGATTAGTTCAGAAAAGTTAAGAAAAAGGTCACCTCTGTTTAACAATTGAATGTTCTAGACCAGAAGTGTTTGATTAGAATCCTGAAGGTGTTATTCAAAGCTCAGGGAGTGTCAGCTCAGTTATGTGTGTGAATACTCCAGGAAGAGGCTATCAGTTTCTCATGCTAAGAAATTGAGAGAAACAGTTAAGTTATAATTATAGATATGATAGAGAAGTGAATGCTTGCTGATGTTTGAGTGCTGTAGAGGGATGCTATTGAGATAGGTGGAATGTTGTATTTTTGCTGTTTTAAAATCATAGTTAATTATAATTAGTTTGATTTATTCTATTTTATCTGGCTTCATTTGCATAAAAAATTGTTATTGTTAAATCAAATCTGCAGCATCAGTGAAACACCACCTCATTAAAGAAAAAATAATGAAGCCAGATTTCAATGTGGCATGAGGGTCGGGATCTGACTTGTCCAATAAAAATATTAGCTCAGATCATAGCACTCACTCTATTAGTAGAAGATACCAAGAGGAGACAAACACTTCCTGCATGGAAGGGGTGTAGAAAATAATCCACAGCATAGATTGTTCAGTCAAGAGGCAAACTGTCATCTGCATCAAGTCAGAGTAGAATGAGCGTGGGTGGTGTGGAAAGTGTGGGTAGGGAGGGTGGATGAGGAAGGATAATGGAAATCTCAAGACAGGTTAAAACTTCCTCTTGCTTGAGGGGAGAAGGAAAATGATTAACCTGCAACAATGCCAGTAAGCCATCTGGTCCTATCTGTTGCAGATACATTGAAGTAACAATTGTACCTGTTAGCTTTAATCAGCATTCAATGTGAAATGGAATTAGAGCAGAGGGACCAGTGGCCTTGGTTTGGTTAGAGATTCAAATCAGAAACCCAAACAGGCTGCCAGAGTTGCTAATCCATTGGCAATTACTAGGCTTTTCAAATTCTAATTGGTGAATTAAAACAGCTCTCACAGCTACTGAGGGGCATGGATTTTTTTTAAAACATGGGGGGCAGCATCTTGAGGTAATATCACAATGGAAGGTGACAACAGTGGTATTTAGTATCTCTGAATTATAATTAATATTCTCTCTCCTGGTTTGGTGAAGTTTAAAAATTGAGATCCCAAGTTTCCTATCCACGTGAAGTATTGGTTTGGCACACACTATTCAATTTCTGCACTGCCATGAAACAGCTTCAATTAATTATTCAAATAATCTACAGAGGCCAATAGGATAGTATTTGGTTAAAATCATGCCTTAAAATGAATAGGAAAGTTTTCCACTTAAAAAAATGCAACAGAAGTAAACTTCAACCTAGAGTTTTTTGAGAGTCAATCTCAATTATGCTTAAACTAACTAACTACATCTCAATTCAAAATCATGCTGCATATTAAAAAAATCTGTATGATGTTATCAGACCTAGAAACTTCGTATTGAAAATACTGGCAGATCTGAGATTTATGTAATGCAGCACAGAAGTTTGGTTCACTGACCTATTATGTTAATTATTATCAGTGTTAAAGTAAGCCAGAACTGCAGGAACAAAAAGTCTTGCAAATATTTAGGACCCGTAGATGAGATTACAGCTGTTATAGTATAAAGATAGAATTTAACCATTTCTAAGCAGAAATAAAAGATTTTACAAAAGCAAAATATTGTAGATACAGAAAACAAACAGCTGGAGAAACACAATGGGTCTGGCAGCATCTGAGGAGAGAGAAAGAATGAATTTTGATTCCAAACGACCTTTTCTTCTAGTGTTCTTACAATGAGGAGTAAAGTCCCTCTCTCTGCCTGTTTAGCCTTCCTACAATGTGTTAAGGTTCCTGGTCAACATTCCTTTTGTGTGGGGGTTGGAGATGGAGGAGCAATCCACTCTCTCCAGTGAGCATGCACCTTAGCAAGCAGCCAAAACAGCATGCCTCCTTGTTGTACTACTTTATTGGTGCTATATAGTACAATGTCCCAAGTTGCTTCCCAGGAGTTTGAGAGAACATTTGAGCTATTTGGAGATAGGGCAGATTTTGGGGCTAGGTTTTTGAAGAATATTTTGAATGGGATAAAGAGGCCTGAGGTTTGGGAAGAAATTTCAGTGCTCATGGCCTGAAACATGGCTTTCGTTGTTGCAGCAATGAAAATTAGGATGTGCAAAAGTCAGAATTAACGAGCTGTGAAATCGGAGGACTGGAGGAACATTAGAGCAATTGGCTTGAAATGAGGATAAGAATTTTAAATTTCAGATGTTTGAGAAGGTATCAAAGTAGGGCAGCAAGCACAGGGTAATAAAACCATAAGCTATAGGAGCAAAATTAGGTTATTCAGCCCAGTTAAACGTATGGATTGGGTCTCAGAACTTCCAGCAGCTCTCCAAAGTATGTGGTTTGTACATTATCTGATTTAACAAATTCCTTCTCCCTTTTTAAAATTTATTCACAGGATGAGGGCATCACTGTCTAGGCCAATATTTACTGCCATCCCTAATAGCCCAGAGGGCAGTTAAAAGTCAGCCACATTGCTATGAGTCTGGAATCACTGGTAGTGAAGACCAAGTAAGGATGGCCGTTTCCTTCCCTAAAGGGCGTTAGTGAACCAGATAGGTTTTTCCCAACAATCAACAATAGTTTCATTGTCATCATCAGACTCTTTCATTCTAGATTTTTGTTGAATTTAAATTCCTCCATCTGCCGTGGCAGGATTCAAACCAGAGTCCCCAGAACATTACCTTGGTCTCTGGATTAACAGTCCAGCCATCACCACACCCTAGGCCATCACCTCCCCAGAGGCAATATGTATTGGTGGAGGATGGGGTTTGAAAAACTAAACTATCTGCAAAGATGGACTGGAATGTTTTCCATTAGTGGTGCTTCACTTGTATCTGGCAGAAATGTACTTACCCTTATTCCAAAGACACTATATTACAAGTTGCATCCAAATGAATTGAACATGAAGGATTGCGTACAATAACTGCTTGCAAACTCATTGTTATAATGACAATGAAATTATCAATAAGTCTATCATCATTCTGATATTATTGGGACAGCAGTTTCACAATGGTATTAGTATTGAACTAATAACCTAGAGACATGAACTCAAATTCCACAATGATAGCTGAGGAAATTTCAATTTAAGAAAGTTTAAACTTTTATTGCAGATGTTTTAATTGTCAGTTATGATCATGACTTTACCTGAAGACCTTCAGGGAGAAAATCTGGATAATTTGTGACTCCAAGCTAAAAGCAATGGGGTTGATTCTTAACTATATCCTGAAATGGTCCAGCAAGCCCCATAGTTGTGCAAACCAGACTGAGGTAAGTACTGAGTGTACGAATACCAGACTGACAACAGCAATTCAAGAAATTGGCTAACCATGACCTTGTTGGGCAATTGGGAGGGGCAGTAAATTCTTGACTTGCCAATGACATTCACTTGAATAAATTTTGAAGAAAGTAACTTGTCAAATAGCCAACATTTTCCTATTCTGTCCTTTCAGTCGCTACGCACTTATCTAAGCAGGTAATCAAAATTTATAAACAGCCTATCACAAGAACTCTTCAAGTCAGGTTTCTTGCTGAAACACATTTCCATTAGATATTTAGGGAAAAAAAAACACGGGTTATCACTTTTTGTGTGAATTCAGATTTAGAGCTACATTGAGTGGTGGATGGGCACCGTCATGGTTATGTTGCTGAACTTGAAGTTCCATAAAGCATTTATGAATGGAATAGATTTGCATGAACATTTCCTGTGATTGGATATGTCAGGTTTTTGCTGTGAACCAAGTTTAAAAAAATGACACACAGTATTAGTGCACACAGCAGGAAATAGATACATTATATCATGTTTTGGTAAAGCTCTGTAACACTGCGTTACATTCAGTACATTGAGTAATACATTTACACCATGTCTTTTA
Organism: Ginglymostoma cirratum; assembly: GCA_024137785.1. Taxonomy (NCBI): domain Eukaryota; kingdom Metazoa; phylum Chordata; class Chondrichthyes; order Orectolobiformes; family Ginglymostomatidae; genus Ginglymostoma; species Ginglymostoma cirratum. The sequence continues at coordinate 19,393,983 of JAHRHZ010000023.1, read as the reverse complement.
CAGCAAAAGTATCCACTTACATCACAAGGAACTTAAAATTACTTCAAAATGTAGATAACACATAAAACTGAACTTTCTAACAATTTAAATTTGCTACACATGATTTAATATATATATATTTAACACCATCAAGACCCGTGTAACCTCTTAACAAGTGATTATTTTTCAAACTTTCTCTAGCATTCATTTATTTACATGGCTCAGGGAAGAGAATGAATTTGCCATTAAAATCAAAAAGGTTGTGTGTTCTGGCTGACTATATCCACTGAAATACACCGAATGGACAAAACTGTCCAGCTAACATTCTGCTTTTAGGTTATGAATGCATTATTTTTCACAAAATGACCGAAAGCACTGGTAAGCCAATCAAATATTTTCAAACACAAACTAATCACCAAAAGCATATAGAGATACAATATTAAATAATTATGATGCTGCTTAGAGAAAATGCATGTAACAAAAAGATGCACAGAAAATGAATTGGTCCTACTATTTCACATTATTCTTAAGACACTCATCTTTTACAAAATGTGGTAAAGATAATGCAGCTGTACATCATAAATAAAACACAACATAAAAGATAACAAGGTGTAGAGCTGGATGAACACAGCAGGCCAAGCAGCATCAGAGGAACAGGAAAGCTGACGTTTCGGGTCGAGACCCTTCTTCAGAAATGAGGGAGGGGAAGGGGATTCTGAAATAAATAGGGAGAGAGGGGGAGGTGGATAGAAGATGGATAAAGGAGAGGAGACAGACAGGTCAAAGAGGCGGGGTTGGAGCCAGTAAAGGTGAATGTAGGTGGGGAGTTAGGGAGGGGATATGTCGGTCCAGGGAGGATGGACAGGTCAAGGAGGCGGGATGAGGTTAGTGGGTAGGAGATGGGGGTGGGGCTTGAGGTGGGAGGAATGGTTAGGGAGGCTGGGATGAGCTGGGCTGGTTTTGGGATGTGGTTGGGGGAGGGGAAATTTTGAAGCTCGTGAAGTCCATAACATAAAAGATACCTTTATTAGTGAAGGTCAAAGGGATTCTATAAACTCTTAAAAACTTTAATCAAACTTCACAGTTATCAAAACCTCATAACATGATTTTCAAATATCTTGTATGAATGGTAATAGATCCTAACATTGGTTAATTGTTCTAGCTCTCAGGTATTTAAAGATCACTAACTTCCCAAAGGTTTGCCTTACAGCAAAGAAACCAGCTATTAGATCAGTTTATCAACATATTATTCAGTTTCTAACTCTTATCTAGTTTTCTTTGAAATACACCTATGCCTTCATCCATCAAGTATATCCTGCACATATTACTTGGATAAGCTAGAGATGCCAACAAGAAGAACGTCAAAGGCAACAGCCTCTAAAAGCACATTAAACGTTGGATCCTGTGACCTTTTCTTTAATGGTGTTTAAAAAGAACACATTCTACCTGGATATCATTCTTTTTTCCTTGGTCTCGCAGGGAAGAACAACAACTAACACAGTGGTAAATATCTTCTGAGCAATAATCAGCACTTAACTATATAAAACACTTTTCCGTTCAAAGCAAAGATATACATATGGTCTGCAGAGAACACCTGCTATTTGAAATGAACAGAGAACAGAAGGAGACCTCTTAGCTCCTTGAATCCATTCTTTCATACAATGCGATTACAGCTGTTCTGTAAATTAACCCCAAATGTCTTAATACTTTTGGTTAGAAAAATCTATCAATCTCAGTTAGAATGTACAATTACACCAAAATAACTGATATTTGAAAAAGTTCCAAACTTCTACTCCAATTTGTGTAAAAAGTATATTTTTACTTTACTTCTGAAGGATTTGGCTCTAATTTTTAAGGCTACATCTTCTAGTTTGAGACTTCCCCAACCAATGAAAATAGTTTGTGAGTATAGCCCTTTACTATCTTGAAAACCTCTATCAAATCTTCCCTCAATCTTCTAGCTTCCAAGGAATGCAACTTTGAGTAATCATACAAGTAATTTGTGTAAGTATTCACATGTTCCATATATCATTGGAATCAATTAAACAGCATTATGTCAAAGAGAGGTCTCACTAAGAAGTGTACAATTATATTCTCTATAGTTGGCTTTGTGTAGCTGTCTTTCACTATAAAGAACCGACAAAAACAATGTTTAACCATTCAATTCACTACTACCCACTCTCTAAACCCTACTACCATAACAGCAGAGAAAAAAATCCATCTGTCAGCTCACATTCATCCAACAAGCAGATCTGCTTGTTGATATAATAGACCTCTCCAGTGCAAGTGTGTGATCTTACTGACAGAGGGGATAATTTCAGAGACGGTCCTTCCACAGCCAAATATGGGTAAAGAACACTATCCCATCTAAATACAGGATCAAACGAATGAAAAATAACACTAGTTGTTCAAAAGGAGCAGCCTCTGACAAAGCACATTATCCTACATCACTAAATGTTGGATAGGGCTGCTAATCTGAAAATGGAGGATTCAACAACAAATGGGGACTCAGGCAATGCTGAAGTAAATGACCAGATGATAACCCAAAGTCCAAAAGATTTATGAACATCAGATTTTGTTGCCCCGATAACCAGAGCTCCTGAAAAAAACAGCAGCGTTGAAACAAAATCCCAAGAGATATCGATCAATGACTTGGGTATGAATAAGAGTTGAGGTGATAAGGCCTCAAGAATACTGAAGATACTCTGAGAAAGGGAAACATGGAGGATGGGAGCAGGAGTAGGACATTCGACACCTCGAGCCTGCTCTGCCATTCATTATGATCTTGGCTGATCATTAAGCTCGATATCCTAATCCCATCTTCCCTCAGAACCTTGAGCCACAACAGCTATATTCACCTCCTCTTTGAAAACACAATGTTTTGGCCTCAACCACTTCTATGGTTAGTGACTTCCACTGGCTCACCATTCTGCATGAAGAAATTTCTCCTCATCTCAGTCCTAATAGGTTTACCTTTTATCTTTAAACTATGACTCCTAGTTCTGGACTCCCCCACAATTTGGAGCATCCTTACTGCATCTAACCTGTATAGTCCTGTTAGCATTTTATAGGTTTCTATGAGATCCTCCCTCATTCTTCTCAACTCCAGTGAATCCAATCCTAACTGACTCAATCGCTCCTCATGTCCGTGTTGCCATCCCAGGTATCGATTACTTGGTGAACATTCCAGACTTAAGCATTAGAAGCTAATATTGTAAGTTTGTTTTCTTGAATGTAAGATTGGAGGAGTTTCCTCCTTACCGTTTGTACATCTACCAATGAGGCATAGGTATTGGCCAGAATGATACAAAACACCCATAATTTTTTTTGAGTTAGTGGCTATGGAGCCTTTAACATGGGTAGACGACAGACAAGGCCTTGATTTGATCTCTCATCTGAAGTATTCATGCCTTTCCTCACTGGTATTGCGAATTTGTCTGAAGGACATGCAGAGGATGCTGATTAAGAATTGTAATCTATTCTCTTTTCACAGGACCTCGTTCATTTTAAAGAAAACCGTTAGGGTTTGGTACAACCAGAATGAACAGTCATATTGTTGAAGGTGTGATAAGAGCTTAATCTTCAGCTTTAAATGTGAAAATCCGTAATAACAATAAAAAAAGGTCTGTCACTAATGAGACTGAATATTTAAAAAGAACATAGCATAGGAGGACTGAGAAATTAAAATAACATCTGATTTGAGTTGAAGTATATTATCAAAGCTGTGCATTGCTCCTGAGTCAACATGGCTAAGACATTCAGTTCAGCAGAAGTTAATGTAGATTATTCATTAAAGATTCAAATTGTGAAACATGCCATGCTGAAGTACTGATTGGAACGTGGCTTTTCCACTAATACATTCTCAAACATGGTGGTATGCACCACAGCTGACACTCCCTGTAACTATGCAAGGTTTCCTTTTACCTGTCCTGTTTTTAATATGTTTTAACTGTATTTAATTTCTTTATGCACTGAAAAGTTCAAGGTTTCCAATATGTGCTGCATGTTATTTTCCAAATTGGGTTTGACAGCTGTAATATAGAGTTTATGGGTCAGTAGTTCAAAAGGACAGGCTGTTCCTAACACACTGCTCCCTTCCTTTTTAACAAACAGTGCTTAGGCACTTCAAAGCCATGAGATGAACTATTTTAAAATATCCTCCAACTATTAATAAAACATCCTGTGTGAACAAACTTGTGATTTAGCAGTAATGTCACATCCAGCATTCCCAGTTGCTGTTGCTTTGCCATCTACTACTGGATCATACTTTCCTGCAACAATTCTCCAGTCCTTACTGTAGAAAAGTTTTACACAATAGCTCAGAGAGTGAGAGGTGATTTTACTAGGTGGCAGCTGGTTGGATTGAACTGAAGTCACTGGAAAGCAAAATTGGGCTACCTGTAATTAGCGAAACAGGTATAAATGGATAATGAGGTTGTAAATAGGAAGTTTTAAATAAGAGACAAAAATTGGTGGGGAGTATAAATTTGGGGAATTATAGGAGCTAACAAAAAGTGTGTGGTGGTGTAAATTGATGTTGGGTGTTAACAGTTCTGGTTGTTAAATTGAGTGGGGGGGTTAATGGGGAGGGGAGATTTGGTTACTGTTGTAAATAGAACAGTGTGTAAAAATTGGACAGAGAGTAATTCAGGCAAATTATAAAACTAAGATATAGGACTATGAAACCACAACTCAACAAGTTATTAATAACCTTAAGGAGAAACAGTTATTGGAAGCAAAAATACAAAATAAAAAAATCACTAATAAATCCAATAGGAATTTCAAATAAATTTCTTTACCTAAAAAGAGTGGTGACAATGTGGAACCTGCCACATGGAGCCAGATAGCAGATGCATTTAAAGTGAAGCTAGATAAACATGTGAGAATAAAGGAGTAGAGGTTCAGATGAAGTGGGAAAGGAGGTGGTTCCTGGGTAGTGTAATAACCGGTATAGACCAGTAAGGTTGAACAGCCCATTTCTGTGCTGTCCATTCCATGTAAATATTAAGATAACATTTGAGTATGTATCTATCCAATCTCTCATTGTAACAACGGTAATTTTTCTGTAGGAACTTTCCATCACAGTCCAGTCATCACCCCATCATCTCACTGCTAGCTCGTATCAAGACAACTCGTTTTTATAACCAATGGTTTTTGAGTTCAATCAAATAGTTAAAGGTGGCGTTAGTTCAGGGACAATGTAAGAATCTATGGGATCAGAAAAAAAATTGCTAAAACAGGGATCAAGACAATACATGGCAGTGAATTTTTAATATAGTACAAACTGCTTTGCAACCGGTGCTTTAAAATCATGGGTGAGTTGGCAGGGGCGGGGAGACACCACAGGATAAGACTTTGGCCAATCAATCACAAGCTTTTTTTTTTCCAAAAAGAGGTAGTCTAATAACTTACTGAATTCCATTCTAAATGACACTTTTCTCCAAGTTGAACATGTTTAATTTAGGAAACCATACCTGATTTTAGTTCGCATTTGGCCTATCACTGGTAATATTATCAAGTCAATTTAATGATGAGCATCAGAATTTTCAGTATTAGTGGATAATTAATATCACAGAATAACTCAGAATATAAAGCGCAGAAATAGACTATTTAGTCCAGTATGCGCATAAATCTCCCTCACTCCTCTTTATCTCAACCCCTCTGTTACAAAGGTAATCTGATGACTTTGGCTAAAACATTACTAAGTCAAACATATAACAACATCAAAAACTACATCAATGCAGTATATGAAGCACCACGACACATGTACCATCCATCATCATACCACAGCCAACATCAATGACACTCAGCTGGAATCAATACACTACACGTTCAATCAGAATGCTACCTGAAACAAACAGCACATGGTAACTCAACATCTATTTGATTTCTTTTAAAGAGCTGACAGTGGTTGCACAGCACAGACCCTGGATGTGCACACCTTTCCATAATAGGACCAGTTCCCATCTCTCAACCCACTCTGGTTTGTGAAGTCCTGAGTCAAGGACTTAGCCCTTTGTTAGGTTTTAACGAGTTACAGCAGGTGTTGAGTTGTCCTATAATGTCAGTGTGATGATGTTAACAGAACAACTGCCTGATCCATTATGGGACACTCTGTCCTGAAAACATAGTGGATTAATGCATTATTGGGCCTTCGATCCTGGAGAAATACTGAGTTACAGATATAACACAGTCTGATCAACATGACAGTAGGGTGGAACCCAACATATTGATTTTGAACATTTAAGCATTGTACAGTTTGAGGAAACTGCACTGGTACTGAATTTCACACAAAGTGAGAACCTTGTGAGAATTGGAATAACAGCTAAGAACTGTTAACGGAGAAACATTACAAGAATATTCTACTTACTTAAAAAAGGAAATAGTCTGAGATGATTAGGGAAGATCAGTACCAAACTGATAACACCGCCAAACAGAATATACAACAGTTATAGTATAAATTGTCAGCAGTTAACAGCACTTCCACTAAGCTCCTGTTGTTCATCGACTATTAAACTGCTTCTGGAATTATCACCGACAGTTCCATCTTGGTTAGGCAAATTCATTGATGTATTATCAGATGCCACAAGAACAAGATTATGAGAAGATTCCATAGAGTTTGCTCTGATTGTAATATGATCCCAACCACCCTTTGAAAAGAGAATTTCATGTTATCTTAATAAGACATAATTCACAGCGTGCAATTCAAACTTAAATTATACATAGTTAAGGTTAATTAAAGTTGCTATATTCTTTTGATGAATTAAAATTGTGGTGTTTTCAAACATTTTGTATCGGCTCTTACAGAAAGAGGCCATTTGGGTCATCATGCCTTTGCTGGTTCTTTGTTGAAAGAGTTATCTCAATACTTCCATCCTCCAACCTCTACCCTTTTGCTATAGGTCTGCAAAACATTTTCAAATATTTACCAATCCCCTTTTTGAAAGATACTATTGATTCAGCTTCTTTGTAAATATTTTACTTTGGAAGTAAGACCCTTGGTGTCAACAGGTGAAAGGGGAAATCAGTAAGGGGCCCACACCTTCCCAAACAAATCCTCATAAACCTTGGGGACCAATTAAAAATAATGATTAATTGGTAACAATACTGAAATTCAACAATTCAAAGAATGGGAGTATGGAATGGCAGAATGCTTATGAGCTCAATTTCAGTTCTCAAAGTTTTGCCAAACTCATTTTGAACAATAGCATGAGGCAAATATGAAATGAAGGTGCATGTTTTACAGTAAAGTAGTTGCTGATAGGTAAATTCAGGAGATATTTTAAAAAATCCAATCTAACATTTAAAAAGAAATTTAAAAATTATGATAAATGGGTAAAGAGATTCTTTAACAATCTTAATACTAGGTTTATAAAAGTGACTTCATTAACAGATCTCAACTGCTTAAACTCCTGAAAAACTAATTAAAATTAATATCATGGACCTCAAGGCTTCTAGTACATTTCTGGACTGAATAACAGAAACTTGTATATCTAATCAAACATCATGCTAAAAGGAAATGTCCCAGATATATGCCTTAATTATGATGATATATTAATTACTCCCATGACAATTACAACTTGTTCACTTACTCCAATGCCGTAGTCCCAACTACTCCCGATGGGCTCTCGTGGCTGGACACCCATTCGATGACACACTGTGCCACAACTCAAGCTATGGCTGCCCTGAACTTTATCAGCAACTATCCAAACCTGCATCAGACACAATAGTATATGTACTGTTGGTTACATTGATCAGAAGCAACAGTCAGTCAGTAGTGCTAGCTCTTTAAGCAGCATATCAATAACAACTTGCACCTAAATAGCACCTTAATAGGAAAATGACCCCTGGTTTCACAGAAATGATTAATATACAAAATCTGTTGCCAAACTATAGAGCGAGATATTGGGCTAGGTGATCAAACTTTTGGTTGAAAAGGTACAGGTTGAAGACGAAAAAGGGATTTGAGGATGGTAGTTAAGAGATGAGGATTAGACAGATGAATAAACCCTCTAATGGTCGGGCAATCAAGATCATGTATGTTCAAGAGATCAGAATTGGAGGAGTGTAGAGGTATTTTAAGTGGTTACAGAAAGATGGAGAAAGGTGAGACAATGGCGGGAGTGAGATATAGAAGGATTTGAAGAGAATGAGAATTTTAAAATTGAGATGATACTGGACTGGGAGCGAATGTATATTCTGTTAACTGAAAAGTTCAGTAAATTCTATATACGTACACCCATGTCTTTCTGTTAGAAGGTGTTAAACAAGATTCCATTCATTGAGGCTCTAAATGCAGAATATGAATATTGAACTATATTGGACATTCATTTTACGCATCGTGAGGAGATTTAGAAAGACTTGACAGAACAGACTAATAACTCAGAGATAATAGGAACTGCAGATGCTGGAGAATCCGAGATAACAAGGTGTGGAGCTGGATGAACACAGCAGGCCAAGCAGCGTCACAGGAGCAGGAAAGCTTGACGTTTCGGGCCT
>JAHRHZ010000023.1:19353532-19385105 GCA_024137785.1 Ginglymostoma cirratum | reverse complement strand
AGGCCCGAAACGTCAAGCTTTCCTGCTCCTGTGACGCTGCTTGGCCTGCTGTGTTCATCCAGCTGCAGACTAATAACTCAAACCACACAGTAACACCACTGTTCTCATTATTCAGTACAAGAGCAAGCTATATGCCTGGAATTGAAATATTATTTGCTTCATAAGCATAGGGATCAATTTTAACTCTGCCTAAACGAATTGGTTTTGAAGGACTTAAAATAGGTTCTATATAATCTTTAACTCAGCCATTAAAAAACCTTTTTTCACTTTCTCCTGAGAATGATATTTACCTTGCAACGTCAATGCGTTTTTTGATCCTTATACCTTTAAATTTCTTCCAGGGCACATGTCCAAGAAAGGGGACACTGTGAATATTATTGTAGAATTACATGAGCATTCTTGGTGCAGGTCAAGATGACCTTTGAATTTACATCTTTCTGTTCAACAGCTTCCTAAAATTCCAGATGGTGATATTCACAGAAAAAAATCATTTGCGATTCTGCTCTTAAGAAAGAATAGGAAGAGGTGAAGGCGGTTCTGGTGGCTATCCTTTAAGATTCTCAGATATACAAAGAGATTCTGTTTGGGAACGTTCTTTTGATTAGTTGTGGAGTCATTATAAGGCCACCGATAGAAGGTTCAAAAGGTCAAGTGGGTGATTTGGTGATCTGGACGCAAAGAGTTTTACTTTGAAAATCTATTCCTTAGCAATCCATGCTAAACTACATCATCATCATTGTAGTACCCTATATCAACAGAACATTCCTTAAAGTACAGGAAGTGAAAATTAGATGTATAAAAACAGACCAGTGCAAATTATAAGAATTCCTTAAGTCCTTTAGAGAAGGAAACTCACTGTCCTTAACCGGGTCTGGACCTATAGCTGACTCTGGTCCTCACCAGTGTGCTTGACTCTCATTGGTCCAGCTTGCCATTAAGTTGTATTGGTTCAAGAAGGCATCTTACCATCCCTTTTTGGGAGTAAATAGAAATGCCAACAATGTCTACATTCCCAATAATTATTGCTAAAAAGTTGTTTAGGGAATGCTAAACATCTGGAGAAATAAGATCAGTTTAATTCTACATAATTTAAAGATCATACAATATTCTGAGCAACTTGGGCGATGTTTCAAAATCCAAATTTAATATATTGAATAAATTAATCATTTATTTAAATTTCAAAACAGTGATGTTGGAGAGAGGATATGACGACCTTGAAAACATGGCACTGAAATTAATTAATCAAAAGATGAGACAGGTCTATCTATTCTGCAGTCCATGTTAAAATGTCCGTGTGTCAAAAAAAAAAAATCCAGACAACAACAACTCGTATTTATATGGCATCTTTAATGGATCCAAATATCCTTGGCTCGTCAAACAGAATTTGTCAGAAAATCGCATATGGAGATATATTAGGACACTAAAGTCACCATAGTCCCAGAGGAGTATAGGGATGTCTTCTCATTAGAGAGCCGACTGGTGGTGGTTTAATCTGAGGGTCACCATGCCTCAGGTAAGGGGCAAGGTTGAGAAGGCGAGGCCTTCATATTGATATCAATTGGTATGGCAATTGAACCTGGGCTGTTCACATCGCTCTGTAACACAAACCATCATTCCGCCAATTGAGCTAACTGATGTCAAATTTTTATTAGGAAAGAAAGTCAATGTGCAAAAAGTCAGAATTGAAGGTTCTGAGGTATCTCAGAGAGGTGCATAGCAGGAGGAGATTACAGAGACGGTCCAGAGAGAACTGAACTAGTAGGATGCTTACTTATAAGACCCCTCCTAGTTAGCAATGAGTTCTGTCAAGCTGAGAAAGTGGTTTAAGCAAATTATAGAAGTCGAAACATAATGCACATCCACCTTGTACACCTGGGCTAAACTCAGTATCCCTAGAAAACAGATGATTATGACACAGCAGACTCTTAGAGTTCTATTTTCTTCTACTCATGCAGAGGTTCAGAGCTGTCTGCAGAAAGACCTTACTCATTATCTTCTGAAAGCACAAAAAGGTTGTATGCGTCTGAACAGACTTTAGTATTGTACCACTGTGGGTGAAAAAGGTTTATGTTTTGGCTGATGTAAAGTTAACAGTTTGGAGTTGGCAGAAACATACAAAAGTGTCAGGAACTCTGGAGTATTGCCAAAAATGTGATTGAAGTTGACCTCCTTGCAATCAAAACATTCACGATAAATGGGGACGCAAAGAATGAAGTAAAATATGCTGGATATCAAATCTGAACTTAACACAGAAAATGTTGGAAAAGCTCAACACATCAGCAGCAACTACATACAAAGAAACAGAGTTAACTTCAAGAACTGTGGTCTTCACATAACAAAAAGATGAAACAGGCACTGGAGAAAGTATTAAAAAGTTGTTGAAGTGCGATTCTGGAACTGTGAGCTTACAACAACCAGGAATGATTGAACATCCTATGGCTCCTTTCACCACAAAGAAATGACTGAGAGGTGACTGATTTGAAGTTTTATCATTTTTGAAAGAGAAATTATTTTCACCTATGCAGGAGGTCAAAACTTGAGGCTATTAACAGAAAATTGATAAATCCAATAGGGAATTTAGAAGACACCTCTATGACCATACAATGGCGAGAATGTGGAACTTACTAGTGGGGGAAGTGAAAAGCAAAGATGTATTTGAGAGGAAGCTAAATGAACACAAAAGGAGAAAGATATGCTGAGGAGGTTAGATCAGGTTTGTCTAACATTTTTGCATGGTCAGGGAGGACATATTTTTAACTTTTCTCATATTCTGGGGGGCACTGAGTAATGATGCGGTTTGGCTCAACAGTGTATATGAATTTCAGAAAAGAATTCCACCAATAAATTGATAATTTAAATGAGTAAACCATTAAATTGGCCTTTAAAAAGTGCTTTGCTGCAGAGATATATAATTGTTTTGCCTTTATGTTTAAAAAGCAGAGCTAAAAGAGAGACAGATGATGTCCATAGTCTTGTTCACCAGGGGAGGGGGAGGGGAAGGGGAAAGGATAGGGGACTAGCTAAAGCTTAATTAACACTGATCTTTGCTTTCATGCCTTGTGGGTGCATACTCCAAATTGGCCTCAGAATTCATGTGAATTTGGGAATGAGAAGCAGGTTGCCCTCCAGGCTGCTTTGCATAAATGCTTTTGATAAATGAGCAAGAGGAGGAGGAATGAGAAGATGCAGGGGGATAGAGGAGGAGAAATAATGAAGAAGAGCTAGAGGAGGGTAGGAGTAGGTAAGGCTCAGTCTCAGGGTTCACACACTATTTTCCTTTCCTGCACTCTTCCACATTCCCTCCTTCCCTAGCTCCGTAAGGCTCTACTCCTTTCTGCCTTCCCCTGCTCCCTCTCCCTCCTTCTCACTCTGACCGTCTCCCCTCTCTCTGCTTCCCTCAATCATTCCTCTTTCTGCTCCTCTCAATCACTCCCTCTCCCCCCACCTCTCAGTGGAATATACTTCTTCCTAATCTCACCTCTCCCTCCCCCTCTTCTTCAGTTGCACAGCTCATGAGTTTTGAAGCCTATTCTGCTGTCTTGAATGAGATCCTTCAGGTGACCAGGTACTTGCTTGGGAAGGACTGAGCCTTGTCTTCTGCTTTGACTCACTTGCTGTCTTGGAACCTCATTTCCTGCACTGCCAACACACTTGTCTGGCAGATGTCCCATCCCTTGGATAATGTAATTCCATGTAATCAGTTCAAGTCCGAGATCTTTCATCAGAACATTTTGCCCTGATCCAATGAAAGGCCATCAGTTCGAAAAGTTAACGTTGTTTTTCTCTCCTGTCTGACCTGTGGAAGGTTTTCCAGCATTTTGAGGGGTTAAATGAATTCTGCTCCTGGTATGGAATATAAACAATGTCAACTTAGGTTTACACATAACCAAGTACTAACCTGATCAAGAGGACCTACAGACACTTTACGAACGTTAGTAGAAACATGCTGCCAGCACGATCCTTGAGGGTAACTTGGAGAAATACCTTGGCGAAACCATAAATTACCTAAGAACAAAAGCAGCAATAATTTAGGAATACTCAATTCTTCACCATACAAAATAATCATGTTCAGTAAAATATTTGTCTTGTAAATAGATTAATTAAAAATATTTTCTACTGATCCTTTTCTAATTCTCCCTAACTTACAGCAAATTATTTATATAAGTGTCTGAAAGGGTGGCGGAAATAGATTCAGTTACATTCAAAGGGGAAATGGATAAATATTTGAAGGGAATAATTTGCATGTCCATGGGGAAACACTGGGGAGTTAAATTAATTGGATAAGGCTTTCAAAGAGCTAGCATAGACATGATGGACTGAAAGGCCTCCTGTAACGTATCATTCTGTCATGCTATGCTTTCTCAAAATGACTTTTCTATCCGATGTTAATGTCCATCTGGGGAACAATTGCAGTGTTGAGGGCAACATATAGCACAACATAATCACTGACCTCTGAAATACTAGAGCTGTCGCAGGAGTTACCACCAATTATCAAATTAATGCAAAGAAATAGATTTTAGGTCTGCCAATGAAGACACAAAACAGCCTCATATATTACAGACAAAGGAAATTTTACACCTTCTTTCATAACATGACTTGTGACAATGATGAATACAGTGAGCAGTGCTTTATGCAGCTATTTGAAACCAAGATAAGCTAGAGCTCAGAACTGTCCTTTTTAAACAGTACTGCTCAAATTGTTATCTTTAACAAATATCATCAAAAGCATATAACTATAGTAAGCTATGGCTTAGAAGAAGTTCAATCAGATCATAGTATTCCTATTTTCTTTCTTTTCTGTTCTTTTCCTACAAGATTCTACTGAACAGATACCATGTTTCCCCTACTGGGCATCTGGAACCAGAGGACACAGCCTCAAAATAAAAAGTAGGCCATTTAGGACTGAGATGAGGAGGAATTTCTTTAGTCAGAGGGAAATGAATCTTTGGAATTTTATATCCCAGTGGGATTTGGAATTGAAAGTAATTGAGTATATTCAAGACAGAATTTGATATATTTCTGGAAATTAATGATATCAGGCGATATGGAGACAATGTAGAAAAATGCTATGCTCTAATTGGATGGTGGAGTGGTCACAAATGGACTATTCCTGCTCCTAAGTTTAAAAACCCTGTAACATATCTTCTTCCTTCAAGTGCAGTTCCTTTTTGAACATAATTATTGGGTCTGCTTTTACCATTTTTCTGGCAACTCATTCTACATCACAACAAATCACTGTGTAAACTAACGTTTCCTCTATTTTTTTGTCAATTAATTTAAATCTGGCTAATAACTCTCCTTAACGTAGTTTTTCTTAATTTAAGGGGATGTGACAATAATGAGGCAGCTTTCAGAGTCTGTCACTGGTTTTCTATTTTCTTGTTTGCTATGGTTTCAAACCTTGTCTGACATTATTTCTTAGATGTACCTTGGATCATTTAACTATGTTAAATGTGCTACATAAATGCAAGATATTGTTCAGTGAAAGTTCACTAACTAATGGACAGGACTGAAATCACTTATGGTTCAGATCTGGGACAAGACGGCAGACTCCATTTCCTGAAGGACGGAAATGACAAGGATATTAGGCTGGGTTTTTCCAATAATTTGACAGTTTTCAAGATGTCAGTTCATTAATGTATCAGGTCAATGCAATATTGAGGGATGGCACTTAATCTTTTGATCAGGTATTTTATAATCTCATTATTGAGTTCAAATACTTAAGGTCATAACCACTGCTCCATTTTTTTGGACAGCAGGTGTTGCTAATGATTCTGTTATTACCATTTATGCCTTGTCTGGAATCATCTTTTGTTCTTTACTTGTTCCAGTATCACACCCTTTGGATTTACATTGTGATTAGGCAGAAGGCAGGGATTATTAAATGATGAAGGGAATTAAAGACAGACTTTTCCTTTTGGTTATTCTCCTATTGACACAATGCTGATCTCCAGCTTTTCTCAATTCTGATGAAATGTAATTGACCTGAAATATTAATCCTATTCCTCTTTCCACTAACACTGCCAGCCCTGCAGAGTATTTCTAGAACTTTCTCAGAGATCTCGGTGTCCATGTGCATAGATCCCTGAAAGTTGCCACCCAGGTTGATTGGATTGTTAGGAAGGTGTACGGTGTGTTAGGTTTTATTGGTAGAGGGATTGAATTTCGGAACCATGAGGTCATGTTGCAGCTGTACAAAACTCTGGTGCGGCCGCACTTGAGAGTATTGCGTGCAGTTCTGGTCGCCGCATTACAGGAAGGATGTGGAAGCATTGGAAAGGGTGCAGAGGAGATTTACCAGGGTGTTGCCTGGTATGGAGGGAAGGTCTTATGAGGAAAGGCTGAGGGACTTGAGGCTGTTTTCGTTAGAGAGAAGGTTAAGAGGTGACTTAATAGAGACATACAAGATGATCAGAGGATTAGATAGAGTGGACAGTGAGAGCCTTTTTCCTCAGATGGTGATGGCTAGCACGAGGGGACATAGCTTTAAATTGAGGGGTGATAGATATAGGACAGATGTCAGAGGTAGGTTCTTTACACAGAGAGTAGTAAAGGCGTGGAATGCCCTGCCTGCAACAGTAGTAGACTCGCCAACTTTAAGGGCATTTAAATGGTCATTGGATAAACATATGGATGATAATGGAATAGTGTAGGTTAGATGGGCTTCAGATTGATTTCACAGGTCGGCGCAACATCGAGGGCCAAAGGGCCTGTACTGCGCTTTAATGTTCTGTGTTCTATATATCAGACAATTTAGAAAAAAATTGCTATTTTACATGATGGAATTTGAACTTGACCTCTGCCTTGTTAGTCCAAGATCAGCAGATTCACATTCCAAATGTCTACATACTAGTCATATTACTAAACAATAAACACAATATAATAGCTTTATTGCTATTGCCCTTTCATTAGAATGAATGTTCATGTAAAACGTAACAGTTTACCATTTTCATCCACTGTATAAACAGATGTCTGGCCCACAGACACTTGTGTCAGCTTCTGTTTGGAAGGGGGTGGAATGTGGTACCAACAGTCACCTGTACAGAAAGACAGACTTGCACCAATTTAGCATCTTTCATAGCCTCTGGTTATCTTAAGTCAATTAAATGTTCTGAGTTTAGCCACTGTGCAACGTAGGAAGTGTGACAATCAATTTATGCACAGCAAACTTCCACAATTTGATAATGAACAGATAATCTTTTTTGGTGAGTCTTTGGAAGATAAATATTGGCCCCTGGACACCAAGACGAACTCTTCTGTCCTTCTTCGAAACAGTGGATCATGATGGCAGATGGAGCTTCAATAATAGCATCTCATCTGAAAGATGGAACCTCTGCCACACAGCACACCCACAGTATTGCGCTGGGAGTGTCAGCATAATTGTGTTCAAGTCACCGAAGTGAGATTTGAATCCACAATGTTCTGACTCAAAGTGCTACTCACTAAACCATTGTTGAAAACAAGAAAAAGGGTAATATTACACCACTTGTAAAAAGAATTCCAAAAAAATGAGAATTATAGTAGGTTTCAATTACACTGTTACCTTAAACATAAACTTTGTTATGTGCAAGTTTGAAAAAAAAAAAGATGGCACATACCTAAAAACAAATCTAACTGTATCAGGAATCTGGATGCCATAAAGCTCAGATTCTTCAAATAAGAATGACCACTTTGTAGGATTTTAGCTCCTGAGATATTGATTTACCTGTACAATTTTGAGGGGAGACAGAACCACGGTAGAAAGCTGCTCCATCCCTGGCAATGGCCCAAACCTGGTAATAGCCACCAATAGAGACTGATACAAATGGTTGATCTGTACCAATGTGCAGCCACGAAACACCCTGAAAAGAAAGTTAATTTACTATGATATTCTATTTATTGTTTTGCACAAATTCATTTACATACAGATGCTCCTAATTCATTCAATAAGTGAATGGCTAGGCAAGTAACCATGGTATCACTTACATCCTGGTCAGAAAGTCATTGGTTTATGGCCCACTGAAGCAAACGGAGTACAAAATCTAGGCTGACTCTATCATGACCATACAGTTACTTAGAGACTGTTGCATTAGTGGATGTGCCACCTTTCAGAAAAGATGTTAAACCTGTTAACTCAAGTAGTCGTATAAGCTCCCACGGTATTATATGAAGAGGTGGAGTGATCTCATGTGATCTGACCGATATTTATCACTCAACCAACATCATTAAAACAGTTCATTTGGTTATTGTCATATTGCTATTTATGGGAGCTTGATGAGTTTTCAACAAAAATGACTACACTTTTAAAGTTGAACAGTGGCTGTAAAACACTTTGATGTCCTGACTTCAAGAAAGGTGTTCTGTAAGTGCAAGATGACTTTTTTTTATATACCAACATGACCACAAACAGTTGAGCTCATTGCTGTTTGTGGGAGCTTAGCTTGCAAAAATGGCTGTTACACTTGCCTATATAATAGCAGTGATTATGTTTTACAAAAATTTCTGCACATGAATCCCTTTGAGATGTCCTGAAACCTGCAATCCAATGTTTCATAAATGCAAAGGGGAAGTGTACTCCCATGCAAACAGCAGTAGTTAAATGGAATAATCTCCAGTTAAAATGCTTCAATTGGCATATTAAAAAAATTAAATTGCTCATTGAATAATGAATTAGCCGTGGGATTAAAGTTCATGGATGTTCATATAGCAATGATCAAACGTGGTTTTGCAGTGTTTTGGTTCATTTACTTGGGAGGCTTGCGTTGAGGAAGGAAACTGGTTGGATGAGTAATGTAGGAAATATGGTTAGATACTCCCCAGTTCAGTTAAAACTATTTGTTGTGGGGCATGAACAATAGTAAATTTTCAAGTTCTTGCCTCCAGTGATGGAATGCCATTGTGGGCAAGATCCACAGTACAGTGGATTCAACATAGTTGAAGGCAGAAAAGGCACACTGGCTTTAACACTTCCACGTTTACTTCCTCTTTTGAACATGATCAACGTAAGTCATTTGAGGATTTCAAATAAGTATTCCTTAAAGGTGCAAAAACTCAAAAAAGGTCAGTAAACTGTGTCTGAGAAAGAAAATTAAGGATTATATAAGGTTAAAAGAAAAGGTTTCTGAAGTGGCCAGAACTGGTAATAAAGCTGACGACTGGGAAGATTTTAAAATACAGCAAAGGAAGGCCAAGAAATTGATAAGGAAAGGAAGAATAGAATATTAATACAATCTAGTAAATAACATAAAAATGGACTGTAAAAATGTGCTAAAGGTAAGTAAAAAGGAAACACTAAACAAAAAAACTCAGAACTGCGGATGTTGGAAATCAGAAATTGCTAGAGAAACTCAGATAACAAGGTAGAGCTGGATGAACACAGCAGGCCAAGCAGCATCAGAGGAGCAGGAAGGCTGACGTTTCGGGCCTAGACCCTTCTTCAGGAATGGGGGAGGGGAAGGGGGATCTGAAATAAATAGGGAGAGAGGGGGAGGCAGATAGAAGATGGATAGAGGAGAAGATAGGTGGAGAAGAGACAGACCGGTCAAAGAGGCGGAGATGGAGCCAGTAAAGGTGAGTGTAGATGGGGAGGTAGGGAGGAGATAGGTCAGTCCAGGGAGGACGGACAGGTCAAGGGGGTGGGAATGAGGTTAGTAGATAGGAGATGGGGGTGGGGCTTGAGGTGCGAGGAGGGGATAGATGGGAGGAAGGACAGGTTAGGGAGGTGGGGACGAGCAGGGCTGGTTTTGGGATGCGGTTGGGGGAGGGGAGATTTTGAAGCTTGTGAAGTCCACATTGATACCATTGGGCTGCTATTCCCAAGCGGAATAGGAGCTGCTGTTCCTGCAACCTTCAGGTAGCATTGTTGTGGCACTGCAGGAGGCCCAGGATGGACATGTTGTCTGCAGAATGGGAGGGGGAGTTGAAATGGTTCGCAACTGGGAGGTGCAGTTGTTTAGCGCGAACTGAGCGTAGGTGTTCTGCAAAGCGGTCCCCAAGCCGCCGCTTGGTTTCCCCGATGTAGAGGAGGCTACAAAGGGAACAGCGGATGCAGTATACCACATTAGCAGATGTGCAGGTGAACATCTGCTTGATGTGGAAAGTCTTCTTGGGGCCTGGGATGGGGGTGAGGCGGGAGGTGTAGGGGCAGGTGTAGCACTTCCTACGGTTGCAGGGAAAAGTGCTGGGTGAGGTGGGGCTGGAGGGGAGTGTGGAGCGGACAAGGGAGTCACGGAGAGAGTGGTCCCTCCGGAAAGCAGATAAGGGTGGGGAGGGAAAAATGTCTTTGGTGGTGGGGTCGGATTGCAGATGGCAGAAGTGTCAGATGATGAAGCATTGGATCCGGAGGTTGGTGGGGTGGTACGTGAGGTCAAGGGGGATTCTGTTTTGGTTGTTATTGCGGGGAGGAGGTGTGAGGGATGAGTTGCGGGAAATGCGCAAGATATGGTCGAGGGCGTTCTCGACCACTGAGGAGGGGAAGTTGCGGTCCTTGAAAAACGAGGACATCTGAGATGTACGTGAGTGGAATGCCTCATCATGGCAGCAGATGCAGCGGAGGTGAAGGAATTGGGAATAGGGGATGGCATTTTTGCAGGAAGGTGTCTAGGCCCGAAACGTCAGCCTTCCTCCTCCTCTGATGCTGCTTGGCCTGCTGTGTTCATCCAGCTCTACACCTTGTTATCTCAGATTCTCCAGCATCTGTGGAGAGAAAGCAGCACCAATGTTTCCGGTGCAGTGACTCTTCTTCAGATTGGGTCTGAATAGTCACTGGACCCAAAATGTTGACTCTGCTTTCTCTCCACAGATGCTGCTAAACCTGTTGAGTTTTGCCAGTGATCTCTGTTCTTGTTTGTAAAAAGAAAACATTTGGCAAAGACAAATTAAAAGCAGAATCAAGAGAATTTATAATAGATGATAGAGAAATGACAGATTGAATGACTACTTTGTGTCTATTTTCACTGAGAAAGATGAAATAAATCACCCAGAATTATAGATCCAAGTGACTAGGGAGAATGAAGAGAGAGGAAGGCAATTAGATATTAGTAAGATGACTGCACTGGAGAAAGTAATGGGGTTAAAAATGAGTAAGACTGCAACACCTGATAGTCTATACCCAGGACTGTTGATGGAGGTGGGATAAAGATATTCAAAAATTCCATAGGTTCTGGAATGATTCCTGCAGATTGGAAGTTTTCGAATGTCACCCCACTATTTAAGAAAGAAGCAAGGGGATACACCAGGAAACTACAGACCCCTTAGCCTTTTTTCAGTAGTAGGAAAAATGCTACCATATATCATAATGGATGTGATAAACGGGCACTTTGCTAAAAATAATCTGATTGGGCATAGTAAGTATACATTTGCAAATAGGAAATATATTTGACAAATTTGTTGATTTTTAAGCATGTTTCAAGGAAAATTGATAAAGGGAGTTGAAGAATGTATTACATTTGGATGTTCACACAGCTTTTTAGAAAATCCTCCAAAGAAGGTTGATTTGCAAAATTTAAGAACATGGTACAATAGGTAATATACTCGCATGGATTAAGGATTAGCTACAGATAGGAAGGAGGAGAATAAACAGGTCATTCTTGCATTGGCGCACAACGTCAGTACTGGGGCGCCAGTTGTTCACAATATGATTCGGACACGATGACCAAATGTAATACTTCCAAATTTGCAGATGAAACAAAGCTAAGCAGGAATATAATGTAGAAAATTAGAAGGCTATTCACTTTGGTAGGAATAATAGGTGTAAACTTTTTCTTAAATAGTGACAGGTTGGACAGTATACATGTTTAAAGGTACTTATGTGTCCTTGTCAGTTAGTTACTAAAGGCGAACATTCAGGTGCAGCAAGCTATAAGGAAGGTTAATGGAATATTAGCCTTTGTTGCAAGAAATTTAACTAAAGGAGTGGTTAAATCTTTTTTGTTGCATAAGAGCTTGGTTAGACTGCTTTTTGGAGTACTGTGTGCAGTTATGGCCCCCTTACCTCAGGACAGATATTACTGCCACTGAGGGAATACAACAAAAGTTCACCAGACTTTTTCCTGGAATGGTAGGATTGTTCTACGAAGAAAGATTGGGCAAACAAAGTCTGTATTCTTTAACGTTTTGAAAAATGAGAGGTAATCTGATTGAAACCGTACAAAATACCGTAAGGGATAGACGGGATAGATTCAAGTAAGGTGTTCCCCTTGCTGGGTGAGTCTAGAAACAGGTGACACAGTTAAAATAGAACCAAGATGAAGAGAACTCTTTTTCCTCAAGGTAAATCTTTGGATTGTTTTATCCTAGAGGGATGTAGAAGCTGATTCTTTGAGTATACTTAAAGTAAGAGATTGAGAAATTTTAATTATCAATGGCAAAAAGGCTTATGGGAATTGTGAAGCTAAAAAGGCATTGAAGCGTTTGATCAGCTACGATTGTATTAAATGGTAGAGAAAACATGACTGGTTGAATGACCTATGTTCCTACGTACATCAGATTATCCATTGAAGTCAAATTTTAAATAAACTGTACTATGATAAACAAGACATTTGCTTGTAATGAACTGTAGGCTAAAATGCATTTTCTTACTAGTGCATTTTGCTTAGTTATTCCCAGTCTACACAAGACGTCTCCTTTGCTGCTAACGGCCCACAATGCCGATGCATCATCTGCCTTCTGTGATACACATGGGATCAGTGAAATGTCCCGGAGTGCAACAGGTCCAACCTCAAACCAGGGACCTGTTGTAACTATTTTGCATTTTCTACAGAAAATGAAAAGAACAAAAAGTACAGGTAATACTTTGCAATAGAAAAATTCAATCTGGTCAAGACAACATCTTTTTTGTCAAATAAAATAATTACAACATTAATGCAAAAAAGCCTTTCAATTACAATTTTTACCTTGCCCATCGTCTGCGTCGCACAAAATCTTTTATCGTCTTATAACCATGGTAAGAGCTGAAAAGATATCACATCTCATAGTTAAAAACTCATTTCACACTTAAACTCTTTAAAAATCTTACAGATGAAACTTGGATGATGTAAAACGGTAAATTAAAAAAATTCAAAGTATCCCTGAAATAAGTGAAAAGATTTTTTTAATACTTTGACATCAGAAATCAAAAGTTGCACTGATAATCATCCTTTGTGTTAATGGACATAGCTACATGCTCAGATTTTGAACAAGATACATACATTTTGCAACTAAAGAACATTTAATTAATCCCCTGTACTAATGCACTACATCTCACGGTAAAAATTAAAAATGTAAAAGAAAACTTTAATGAAATTCATTTAAATTTAGATGAGAATTATGTCAGCACAAAGGACTAGTTAAAAATCCAATCCTCGCTGCATTGTGTGGACTTTATCATGTGAGGCATGTCCTTGCTGAAGAACATTTCTTTACTTCATCCTGCCATTGATGGCATCAAGCAAAAAAGGTGATACAGCGCATGGTTCTGATAGAGTGTAAATTTCCTTTGATGAAGTGTGATGGCCTGATGACTGTGCTGTGTTATTAAATCTACTCATTACAAGATTGGAGTGGTGTATGTCTACAAATTTTAAAACACATTTGGATGGATATATGAATAGGAAAGGTTTGGAGGGATATGGGCCAGGAGCAGGCAGGTTGGACTAGTTTAGTTTGGGATTATGTTCGGCATGGA
Organism: Ginglymostoma cirratum; assembly: GCA_024137785.1. NCBI lineage: Eukaryota > Metazoa > Chordata > Chondrichthyes > Orectolobiformes > Ginglymostomatidae > Ginglymostoma > Ginglymostoma cirratum. The sequence goes on along the minus strand of JAHRHZ010000023.1, from coordinate 19,371,463 downwards.
ATGGTTGAACCGAAGTGTCTGTTACCATGCTGTATGACTCTATGACTCAATGGAGTGTTCAGAATCTTGAACCTGTTCTGTCATTCATGGCTGATTTACTTCCATCCACTATCCCTGAATATGCTTAGAAAAAAAAAAAATCTACTGGTCATAGGTTTGAAATGAATATGAGAATTATTGATTTTAGTAGGAAAGCCTTCCAAATTTCTATCATCCTTTGTGCAGAGAAATGCTTCCTAATTTCTCTCCAAAATGGCATGGCTCTGATTCTAAGACCAATGTCCACTGGTGGCGTTCGCTAGTGCTATCATGAAGGGTTGAAACCAGAATGGCAGGTGGATGAGAACCCAACGAGGGTGAAACAGGTTAGAAACAGAAGGCAGATAGGTCAGAAGAAAAATTGGCAGGCAAAAAGAAAAGGCGGCAAACAAATCAGCCGTGGTGCAAAATAAAGCTAAGATGACTAACAATGTTAAAAAGACAAGTCTAAAGGCTTTGTGTCTTAATACGTAAAGTATGCACAATAAAGTAGGTGAATTAGTAAAATAAATAGACATAAGTGGCTACCATATAGTTGTGATTTCAGAGACATGACTGCTGGATTACCAAGGATGGGAAGTAAATATCCAGTAGTATTCAATATTCAGGAGGGATAGATAAAAGGGAAAGCAGATTGGGTAGCGTTATTAGTAAAGGATAAAATCAATGCAATAGTGAGGTGATTATTGGCTCAGAAAATCATGATATGGAACCTGGATGTGTGGAGCTAAGAAACACAAAGGGCAGAAAACGTCATTGGAAGTTGTCAGTAGATCCCCAAAAAGTAGTGAATATGTAAGGGAAGGTATCAAACAAGAATTCAGAGATGCATGCAGTACTGTAAGGGTACTGTAATCATGGATGACGTTAATTTGTATATAGATTGGACAAAATAAACTAGCAATGCTATTGTCGAGGAGGATTTCCTGCAGTGTGTACTTGATGTTTTTTTAGACCAATCCATTGGGGAACTAATCAGAGAACAGGCTATTCTAGATTGAGTACTGTACAATGAGAAGATTAATTAACAATCTTTTGTGGGGTCCTTTGGAGATTTTTCCAGGATGTAACTAATACAATTGATGAGGGAGAACCAGTGCACGTGGTGTATTTGGATTTTCAGAAGGCTTTTGTCAAGGTCCCCCATAAGAGGCTAGTGGACAAAGCTAAAGCACGTGGGATAGAGGGGTAATATATTACTATGGATTGAAAACTGGTTTTCAGACAGGAACCAGAGAGTGGGAATAAATAGGTCTTTTCTCAAGTGGCAGACAGCAACGAATGGGATGCTACACGATCAGTTTATAGGCCCTGCTATTCACGATACATATAAATGTAACCTGTATGAGGCAACCAAATGCAATATCTCCAAGTCTGCAAATGGCACAAAACTGGGCAGGATTGAGAGTTGGGAGGAGGATGCAAGGAAGCTGCAAATTGATTTAGATAAGTTGAGTGAGTAGGCAAACATATAGCAGATGCAGTACAATATGGCTCAATGTGATGTTATACACTGGTTGTGAAAAACAGAAAGGAAGGGTATTATTTAAATGGCAATATATTGGGAAGTGTGGATGTACAAAGGAATCTGAACGTCCTTGAACACTGGTTACTGCAACAAAACTGACAGGTGCAGCGCCAATTAAGAAGGCAAGTGGTGTTTTGACATTCATTTTAAGAGGATTTGAGTTCAGGAGTAGGGATGTCTTATTGCAGACAAACAGGGCCTTGGTGAAACCACATTTGGAATATTGCATGATGTTTTGATCTCTCTACCTAAGAAAGGTTCATCTTGCAATGAGGAAGTGCAGCAGAGGATTACTAAGCGGATACCAGGGATAACAAAATTGTCGTATGAGGAGAGATTAGTTCAACTGGGCCTGTATTCATTTGAGTTTAGAAGGATGAAAGGGGATCTGATTAAAATGTATAAAATTCTAACAGGGCTGGACAGACTAGTTGCAGGGAGGATGTTTTCCTTCAGTGGTGATTCTAGAGCCGGGGTACACTGTCTCAGGATATGGGAGAAGAAGATTTAGGATTGAAATGAGGAAAAGTTTCTTCACTCAGAGGGTGGTGAAATGGGAATTCCCCACCATAGAAGGCTGTAGACACCCAAGTCACTGAATTTATTCAAGAAAAATATTGACAACGTCTTAGATTTAAAGACACCAAGGTATATGGGAAGAAAGTAAGAATATGGCATGGAAATAGAAGATCATACTATAACTATATTGAATGGTGTAGCAGGGCCAAATGGTCTACTCCTGCTCCTGGTTTGTATGTTTCTAAGACTATGTCTCTTATCCTCAACTCTCTCACCAATGGAACCATGTAACAATTCCTTTCAAATTCTATAAATCTCAATCAAATCACAATTAAATCCTTTATCATTCAGGGAATATAAGAGCAGATTATTTAATCCCTTCTCTCAATTAAACTTCTCAGGCTCTGGTAATATTCTTTTGACTTGACATTACAATCCTTCCAAGGTTAGCGCATGCATACTACATACAGTGCTATACTCAGAACTATACACAGTGCTCTAGTTTTAAGTCTGTTTGAGGGTTTAAAAGGAGATGGAGTGATCCTCTTATGCTCTAGCTACTGTGAAACATCATGGTAGCTCACTCTAAACTTTAGGCATTTTTACTTGGGGTTGCCTGTCCACAAAGTGTGAGCAACACAGAGTTACATTCAGACAGAAGACTCACCCTAACATACCTCAACAGCGGACACTGTGCAAGTTAAGAAATCACCAACGCCATAAATAAAATGCAGTTCTAATTGTTGCTGCATTTAAGTACTTACGCAGGAAAGTCAGCTGCAAATTGCCATCCTTCCCGATCAGTTCCTCCTGGCGCATTGAAATCAATGTACCAATCAGAAACCTGCCAGTGAAGAAACAAACATATTATTTTAACATGGTTTCAAAGGAAAAAAAAGGTATCTACACAGTGTCTATGAGTCTAGAGCTTTTCTCAATGGATGAGACTTAATCTTTTAGCTGCTAACTTGAAAATGATGAATTCAAACAGCATGGGAGGTTTCTCCATATTCTTCTTTTGCTGTGCTGTTTTCTGCTGCCACCATCTGTTATCTGTCAGCAATTACAGAATTAACGCAACTTCATATAATGCCTTTAACGCAGTAAAACATCCTAAGGTTCTTCACGGGAGTGTTATTAAACAAAATTAGACATTGACATAAAGGGGTATTAGCACAGATGACATGCCCAACTGGCATGTTTTAAGGAGCAAGGTGACAAGGTGAGAACATGGTGGAGCAAAGGAACTCAGGGTTATGCGAGAGCCCAGAACCGCAGCAGAATTGAGATCAAAATTGAGGCAAAATCTTGATACAACTTTTTTTGTTGAATCATAGCTTTGACAACAAGTTAAATTCCTGCTAAATTACTCTAAACAGTGTGAAATAAAAGCAAAATACTGCAGATGCTGGAAGTCTGAAACAAGCACAGAATGCTAGAGAAACTGAGCAGGTCTGGCAGCATCTGTGGAGAGTGAAACACTTTGAATTAGGTATGGCTCTTCTTCAGAACTGGAGCTAACTCTGTATCTCTGTCCACAGGAGCTGTCAGTCCTGCTCAGTTTCTCCAGCATTTGCTGTGCTCGTTTCCGAACAGTGTGTGCTCATTTTACAAAGCCAAATGTTTCACATAACTAGACTTTATATCAAATGGGATAAATTATCACTGACATTCATTATTAGCAAAATTTAAAACTTGCGCTTTATTTACATACTATGTAAATTGGTTTATTTAAATTTATGCAAGAAGGGACAGGCTACTAACTGCTGTCCTCTCAACACTACAATTGAGTGTGGTTGAAACAGCTGGCCCAGTAGATTTGAGTGGGACTCAATATTCAGCGAATAACAACTTCTCTCAGCTAAGAAGAACAGTTGAAAGTGAAGGAAGAAGAATAAGAAGTCTGGGGGCAGAGTTTTATACAGGTCTGAGTGAAGTGGGCTACAGCAAAATGTGTGATAGAATTGGGCAACAAGTGTGGTTAGATCCACCTCAAAGTTGAGATCATTTTGCCCTGTCTCTTACGCTTTTCACAAGTGGCGTGGCAGGACCCTCACTAGGCAGCAATGAGATGCTAATTGATGGGGTATAACTCTTGTTAAACACCATGTTAACTGCATTACTCAGCCTCCCATCTTACCAAAATCGCTAAACAAGCCAGACGTTGAGAAAGACTCAACACGGAAATGACAGCACACACCTGGCACATTCAGCTCGCTGCTTGCTCTGAATCATTTCTATGTTGGAAACCAACATGTCAGGGCACACTCCATGGACACCAGCCAAATGCATCCCACATCCTTGGACATTAGCATCCTTCAAGAGTTCTCATGGCACACTTACTCTGATCTACTTACAGGATGCTTCTGCATTTCAGTGCTGCACTGGTTTCAATGCTGTACTGGCAATTATCATTGCAATGTTGCAGCAGGAAAACTACGCACTAAGGGATACACGTCCAGCTCATGGACTGGACCAGGCTGCATCTCCAGACTCTTCATTTTCTCTCACAGCATTCACTCATTCTGGGTTTACTTGGATGCTCATAGCATCCCTGCATTGCAATGGCTTGCCCTTTTACAGTCTGTTCCTTCAGTCAAAGATAGATGCCATTGAGAACAGACAAAAAGCCAGGAAACCAGTCACAGCAGGCCTCAGTCAATGGGAATAGGCTTCTCTCAGAGATTCCTGGCAGAATAAGTCAAATGCAGCCTCTGTTACCAGTCCAGGCGCTGCTCAGGACAGTCAAATTCAGGATCCTCTCCTCTCATAAGAGGCGAGGAGTCAAATGACAGGCAGCTCACCATCTGTCTTGACTCTTTCTGCTCAATGGTGGGCTGTTTTCCTCTTGGAATGAGAGGTAGATACTAAAGGAGATAAAACTAGGTGGCACAGCTCTTACTGCTGGTGCAGGTGCAGAGTGTCCCGAGCAAGAGAGCAGGTAGTAATGAGAGCATGCAGGATTAATGGTTCTGAGAACTGGGTTGGATAACAGTGAGTAGGGTAACATGTTGCAGGCTACAGTGAGAGTGGTATAGTAAGATTCTTGGTGTGAGGTGAATAAAGTGGCAGAGGTGGAGTAAATGAGGTATAGGAGAGAAGATGGTGGCACCATGCTGTTGGAGTGGAGAAGGACATTGACCTTCTTCATACAGTGCTGGGAATTCTTCAAGACAGTCAAGACTACTTTAATGTAGATAACATCCTTAGACCAGGCTGGCATTGTCTAGTTTCGTGGCCTCTACTGCTGGTCCTGGGGAAAGACAAAGTCCCACCACTGCGCCACACTATCCAGCAGTATCTCCAGGTCTCTGCCCACAAAGTGGGATGTCAATTTTCCCCTTTCTACCATGTGCAGTGTAAGTGTCAGGAACTGTACAGGGCAAGTCTGGACTGGACAAGCACTATGGACTTTTAAAGATGGCATTGTCACAAGGCATGTTGGTGAATTCCAGGATATCCACCAAGTAGCAGGTTGTTCTTGGAAAGCCCTTGATAAACTAGGACAGGAAATCGGACGCGAGAGACTGGACAGGGACGTGCAAGGTAACTAATGTGGCAAGTTTGGTAAGTTATGGAAAGAGAACTTGCTATACTTTACAGTGATAAACCCTCAAAACAAAAACACAATTTGGTCTTAGCCAATAAAAATGTAAGATTCAGTCCAGATTTCTGATTTGCTCCTTGGCAAAGTCAATTGAAATTCTGTGAATTTGCAGATCATTCCACACGTTTTTTTCTCTCTCTCTGTGACCGGCTCTTAATTTTATTTTCGTTCATGTGGCTCCAGTCCTTTTCTCTCCGTTTTACTAAAATCTGTTTTTATTTCCCAGTCCTCAGTTCTGAGGACGGATTATGTACCCAAAAAAGAAGTTCACTTTTCAACATGGTTATGACTTCCCTACACAGTTAGATAAGCTCTCAGCTCAGCATCAAAAGATCCCACATGAATCAAGGTAGGCAGAGGAGTAGAAATGATGTGAGGTTCAGACAGACACATGAAGACTATCTAGTTGGACTTGAGATCCTGCTATCTAGTCTATGTTTTCTTTAATTTCTTGATGGGACACGGGGATTACTTGCAAGGTCAGTACTCATTGCCCAATCCTAATTGCCCTTGAACTGAGAGGCCTGTTAAGCCATTACAGAGGAAATTGAGAGTAAACTACATTGCTGTGGGTCTGGAGTCACATGTAGGTCACAGCACGTGAAAAGATGACAGATTTCTTTCTCTAAAAGACATTAGCGAACAGATGGGCTTTTATGACTATCGATGATAGTTTCATGGTTGCTGTTACTGAGACTGGCATTCATTTTCAGATTTAATTAACTGAATTTAAATTCTGCTACCTGCAGTGGTGAGATTTGAACCCATGACCGCAGGCTACTAAATTGGATCTCTGGATTACTTCAATAAAAATAAAGTACTGTGGATGCTGAGTTAATGTTTCGAGTCCAATACAACACTTCTTTTCAGGAATGCACAGGTGCTGCCAGATCTACTAAATTTCTTCACCACTTTCTGTTTTTAATCTTCAGATTACTAGTCCAGTAACATCACCACTATACCATTGTCCCCTCCATCAAGAACAGGATGTCAAAAGGAGACTGCAAGCATACAAAGAAACTGACAAGACAGCCCTGTGGCTTCTAATCATTGCTTAAAAATTTTCACAATGATTTCAAATGTTTCAACAGATGAAAAGACATCACCTGTGCTTACGCATTCCTGAAAATAAACACAAGTAATACAAAGGGCTTATAATTAATGTGAATGAAGCATGTTAATTACCCTGAGTTCAGATTATAATAAAAGTACATGTGACAAACATCGTTTAAATGTGTGGAAGATGAAGAAGTGGCCCTCTTAGCTGGGCGTAAAGATTCTACGGCTTCTATTTCAAAGAACAGGAAAACAGTTATTCTGTGTTCTGACCAGTCTTCATCTTTTGGACAACAATACTAATACAGATAATCTATTCATTATGTCAACGCTATTTGTGAGCTCTTAACGTGAACAAATTGACTGCCATGTTACTTACATTAGCGGTGACCACATTGGCTATAATGTTCCTTGGGACCTCCTGAAGTCATGAAAGGAAACTATATGAATGAAAACCTTTCTTCTTCCACTCTGTATAAGATGTAAAACAACAACAATAGAGTATAATCTGTATTAAGGTACAAGGAGAAACCTACATACCCAGGTCCACTGTGAAGGAGGTTTGGTGTGTGCTTTGGTACATTCTTGCAGGCCTGATGCATCGCTCCACATATACCTGTCGGTTGGCAGTCCCCTGTAAGAGAGGAGTTTTAGTGTCGCTGATAGTAACATATATCCTTCTATCAAAGTGACTTCATTAAGACATTATCCATTATACAAAATTATGAATGGGGCTGAACTTTCAATCTCCACTGAATCCTGAATAGGAGTCGAGAAAGAGCCAAGGAGAGTGCTACTGGTTGTAATTATGGTTCTCAGGATCGAACTTACCTCAGGATCTTTTTTGCGGAAATACGATTAGGAGCAGCAAGCCAGATAAGTGACTTTTAAAGGGCTAAATTGATTAAAACCAATTAAAAGGAGGCCAGCTGGGATTTTCCACATGGTCTCTAGGTTCCAGCAGTAGCAGAACCAGTTTAGGACTCTGGAGGTGGGCTCCAGGCAGCAGGCTTGTTGGGAGGGGACAATGCTCCAGGCAGACCACGAGGCCTTCCTGCATACAGATGTAGGCATGGGAAACTCTGTAGAATAGCTCCCTACTTTCTTTAAATTTTTTAATTTAAATGTGAAGTTAGGGAGAAGATGCCTCCATCTTGAAGCCTGTTGCTTCTCTCAAGATGGAAAGCCACTCATTTCAAGAGCCTGCCTGCCATCCTTAATTGGAGATGAGGCTTGTGCTGCCATGAAAATCAGAATAAGTGACATTTTCCTGCCACCACCCAGGGAAGATTCTGATAATAATCTTCAGTTGTTTATGGAGCACACAAGCCTCCACTCACTTTATTAGCATATGCTTTCGTTCCTTCCTCCCTCGTGTTCCTTTCGCTCAAACTAAATGTAGACAGCTATTCAAGTCAAATCTTCCCTGTTGCAGTGGCTTCCAAATTCTCACCATATCCTAGATAGACAAGCTTCACCTAAATTCCTTAAAAGATTTATTGCGATTACATTATATTTATGTCTTGTCCTTCTGGTCTCCCCGATAAAATCTCAATGTTTACCCTGTCAAAATCTTTCATAATATTCAAGTTCTCTATCAGGCCAACACTCAGTCTACTTTGTAATCAGAGACAAGTGTCTAGCCTGTTCAATTTTTCCTGATTATTTTGTGTTGTTCAAGACATTTTCAGCTCAAAAACATACATTGCTTACAAATGACCAGAATTCCATTACAATGTCCCACTGCTACCATTTAGATTACAGCACAGGCATGTTTCCAGTGCCATGACCAATGTTCAAGCTATAACTAAAACAAGTTAGCTGGTTGTTATTGCATTGCTGTTTGTGGGTCTTGGCGGTGCACAAATTGGCTGCTACATTTCCTATATTACAATAATACTATTTAAATACTTAATTAGCTGTAATGCATTTGGGAATGCTCAATATGGTGAAAATCATGATACCAATACAGATTCTCCAAAGCCCAGAAGACCACAATATATAGCAACAGAATTAGGCCATTTGGCCCACTGTGTCTGCTCTACCATTCGATCATGACTGACGTATTTCTCAACCCCATTCTCTTACCTTCTTCCTGCAACCTTTGATTCCCTTATTAATCAAGAACCTATCTATCTCTGTCCTAAAGACACTTAATAACTTGACCTCCACAGCCTTCTCTGGCAATGAGTTCCACAAATTCACCACCGTGTGGCTAAAGAAATGCCTCCTCATTTCATTTCTAACGTGTTGTCCTTTAATTCTGAGAATCTGCCCTTGGGTCCTAGCCTCTCCTTCTAGTGGAAATGTCCATGTCCACTTTATCCAAACCACTTCTGTAAGTTTCAATGAAATCCACCCCCATTCTTCTAAACTCCATCAACTACAGACCCAGAGTCCTCAACTGCTCCTTACGTCACTAGTCCTTCATCCCCGGCATCATTCTTGTAAATCTCCTCTGGATCCACTCCAAGGCCAGCATGAAGCCTAAATCAGCTCACAATATTCAAAATGCCGCCGTACAACCTCAGCAGTACATCACTGCTCTTGTATTCTAGCCCTCTTGAAATGAGTGCGAACATCGTATTTGCCTTCCTATCCGCCAATTGAACTGCATTTTAACCTTAAAATGAACCCTGAACTAAGACTCCTAAGTCCCACTGTGCTTCAGATTTCTGAAACCTTTCCCTAAAGAAATTGTCCATGCCTCTATTCTTCCTACAAAAGCGCATAATCTCACACTTTCCACATTGCATTCCATTTGTCATTTCTTGCCCACTCTCCAAGACTGATCAGATCCTTCTGCAGCCTCCCACCTCCTCAACATTACCTGTCCCTCCACTTATCTTTGTGTCATCTATTCAGCAACAGTGCTCTCAGTTCCTTCATCCAAATTGTTAAGGTATGGCGTGAATAGTTGTGGTCCGAACAATGATCCCTGTAGAACTCCACTTGTCACCGGCTGCCATCCTGAAAAAGACCCTTCTATCCCCACTCTCTGCCTTCTGACAGTCAACTAATCCTTTACCAATGCCAGTACCTTTTCCTTAACATTATGGGCTGTTATTTCATTTAGCAGCCTCCTGTCTGGCACCTTTTGATGTAATGGCATTACAATTGAGTAAAGGTAACTACAAATACATGAGTGAGAAACTGGCCAGAGTTGATTGGAAGGTGAATGCAGAAGAGAAGACAGTGAACCAGCAAATTGCAGGAATTTTTGGAGGTAATTCAGGAGGCACAGCAGAAATTCATCCCAAGAAAGAAGAAACATACTAACGGCAGGATGAGACAACTATCTCTGACAAGGCAAATCAGGCACAACATAAAAGCAGAAGTAAAAGCATACAATGTGAAGAAGATTACTGGGAACCCAGAGGATTGAGAAGCCTTTAAAAACCAGCAGAGGACAAGTAAAAAAGCCATAAAGGGCTGAAGATGAAATAAGAGGGTAAGCTAGCTAGTAACATAAAAGAAGATTGCAAAAGTATTTTTAGATATATAAAAAGGTAACAGAGAGGCAAGTGTGGACATTGGACCACTGGAAAATGAGCCTCGAGGGGTAGTAAAAGGAAACAAAGAATTAGCAGAGGAACTCAATAGGTCCTTTGCATCAGTCTTCACAGTGGAAGTCACTAGTAGCATACTGGAATTTCAAGAGAGTCAGGGGCAGAGGTGAGTGTAGTGGCCATCACTAAGGAGAAGGTGCTGGTGATTGAAAGGTCTGAACGTGGTTAAATCACCCAAACCTGGTTTTGAAGGGGATAGCTGAGATTGTGGAGGAATTGGAAGTAATCTTTCAGGAATCACTGAATCGGGGAGGGTCCCAGAAGACTGGAAAATGGCTAATGTAACACTTCTGTTCAAGAAGAGAGGGAGGCAAAAGATTGGAAATTATCAGCCAGTTGGCCTGACTTTGGTCGCTGTTAAGATTTGGAGTCCATTATTAAGGACGAAATTGCAGAATACTTGGAAGTGCATGATAAAATGGGCTGAGTCAGCACAACTTCCATCACAGGGAGATGGTGCTTGACAAATCTGTTAGAATTCTTTGAGGAGGTAACAAGCAAGTTGGATAAAGGAGAGTCAGAGGGCAATAAACCTTAAGTTTTAAATAAATATTTGTCAAGAGTCAACAGTCTAACAGGAATTCAGTACGAAAGCTTTCTGCGGATACATTTTAAATTTGTTTCATACCGACTACTGTATCCTGTAACAGGATTCCAACGCTGGTTTTCATAGATGTAAACACACATTACATCTGTTTGTGTATAGATATTATCTGTACTGCTAGCCAGACCTGAAAACAAAATGACATATCAAAAAGTAGTTTTGCAAAGAAAAAGTTTGATTATACTCTCATATTCATACACTTTCAGACACTTGGCATCAATGAACTCTATAGAAACAAGACAGCAATGTCCAACAATTCCAACATTTGCATGGTGTCAAGTGTAAAATTCCAACAATTGATAAATGAGAAAACCTTTGTTTTTCTCCCAGTGAGTCAATTTTCAATTAAAATAACACAATATGTACTAATATAAAATCCTTAAAGATATCCCAAAGTGTTGCACAGGAGAAATTACAACATGTTTTGACACAATCAAAGGAGGAAATATTACATTAGCACATTGAAAGCTAAATCAGAGATCAGTTTTAAGCACTGTCTTAAAAAACGAAAAAAAGGAGAGATGGAAAGTTTTGAGGATCATCATCCCCAGCTCTACAGCTCTCTGAGAACTCTACATTCCTTTAAATGTGTTCTTTTGTGCATCTCACACTTTCTTTCCCACATCACTACCTTCATCTGTGCAGGCTTGAAGCTCTTCCAACAATTACAAATTCTGAGATTTTTGGATAAGGAACAAGTGAGCCATTGATGAGGAATGAAGAACTCACAATACAAATGTAATGAGCCTTAACTCCAGAATAAAAGGTGAATTAGAACATAGAACATTACAGCGCAGTACAGGCCCTTCGGCCCTTGATGTTGCGTCGTCCTGTGAAACCAATCTGAAGCCCATCTAACCTACACTATGCCCTTATCATCCATATGTTTATCCAATGACCATTTAAATGCCCTTAAAGTTGGCGAGTCTACTACTGTTGCAGGCAGGGCATTCCACGCCTTTACTACTCTCTGTGTAAAGAACCTACCTCTGACATCTGTCCTGTATCTATCACCCCTCAATTTAAAGCTATGTCCCCTCATGCTAGCCGTCACCATCCGAGAAAAAAGGCTCTCACTGTCCACCCTATCTAATCCTCTGATCATCTCGTATGTTTCTATTAAGTCACCTCTTAACCCTCTTCTCTCTAACGAAAACAGCCTCAAGTCCCTCAGCCTTTCCTCATAAGACCTTCCCTCCATACCAGGCAACATCCTGGTAAATCTCCTCTGCATGCTTTCCAATGCTTCCACATCCTTCCTGTAATGCGGCGACCAGAACTGCACGCAATACTCCAAGTGCGGCCGCACCAGAGTTTTGTACAGCTGCAACATGACCTCACGGCTCCAAAACTCAGTCCCTCTACCAATAAAACCTAACACACCGTACACCTTCCTAACAATCCAATCAACCTGGGTGGCAACTTTCAGGTATCTATGCACATGGACACCAAGATCTCTCTGCTCATCCACACTGCCAAGAATCTTACCATTAACCCTGTACTCTGTATTTCTGTTACTCCTTCCAAAGTGAATCACCTCACACTTTTCCGCATTAAACTCCATTTGCCACCTCTCAGCCCAGCTCTGCAGCTTATCTATGTCCCTCTGTAACATGCAACATCCTTCCGCACTATCCACAACTCCACCGACTTTAGTGTCATCGACAAATTTACTAACCCATCCTTCTACACCCTCATCCAGGTCATTTATAAAAATGACAAACAGCAGTGGCCCCAAAACAGATCCTTGCGGTACACCACTAGTAACTGAACTCCAGGATGAACATTTCCCATCAACCACCACCCTGTCTTCTTACAGCTAGCCAATTACTGATCCAAACCACTAAATCACTCTCAATCCCATGCCTCCGTATTTTCTGCAATAGCCTACCATGGGGAACCTTATCAAACGCTTTACTGAAATCCATATACATCACATCAACCGCTTTACCCTCATCCACCAGTTTGGACACCTTCTCAAAGAACTTAATAAGGTTTGTGAGGCATGACCTACCCTTCACAAAACCGTGTTGACTATCCCTAATCAAATTATTCCTTTCTAGATGATTATAAATCCTATCTCTTATAATCCTTTCCAACACTTTACCCACAACCGAAGCAAGGCTCACTGGTCTATAATTACCAGGGTTGTCTCTACTCCCCTTCTTGAACAAGGGGACAACATTTGCTATCCTCCAGTCTTCTGGCACTATTCCTGTAGACAATGACGACAAAGATCAAAGCCAAATTTCTGGTTTATTTCCTGACACAAGCTGCAGTAAATGGGAAGGTGCGAAGCAGAAGCTGCTTACAGAGGAAACATACTGTGGTCCATAACCCCACCTAGCAGACAACCAAAGAAATATTTGGGCAGGCAACCTAGAAGTACAGTCATAGGATAACTAAACATAGAAGTAGCGAGCTCGTTGACCATAGCTCTAGGGTAATGAGGGCTGTTTATAAAATAAATTAACACGCAAGGAATGCAATTAAGATGAATCACCTTGAAAAAAGCCACCTCCATATCCACCAGTGTAGACCCAGGCTGTGTGATCATATCCAATGCCCCACACAATTCCTTGGCTGTTGGATTCAATGATACGGAGATGTCCTCCAATCTGACGCCAATACCTACAGAAGACAATTTTAGAAGTGTAATTTGGTAGGAGGCCATTTGACCCAACATGCCTGTGTCAACTCTCTGAAAACAAGATCCAGTTAGTCCCACTGCCCCACTCTTAACATGTTACCTTGCCCATACTTAATTTTTAAAGTGCTTACTTAATTTTCTTTTGAAAGTCAGCACAGAATTTACTTCATGTGTTCTCAGGCAGCGCATTAGTATAAAACCATGCACAATTTTGTTTCATTCACTCATGGGAAGTGGGCGTTGCTGGATGGCCAGCATTTAGTGCTTGTCCCTAGCTGCCTTTGAGAAGGTGATGAGCTGCATTCTTGAACCACTGCAGTCCACATGTCGCAGGTTGACCCACAACGTCCTTAGGGAATTCCAGGATTCTGACCCAGTGACAGAGAAGGAATGGAGATATATTTCCAAGTCAGGATGGTGAATATCTTGGAGGGGAACTTGCAGTTGGTGGTGTTCCCAGGTATCTGCTGCCTTGTCCTTCTGGATATAAATGTTTGTGGGTTTGGAAGATGCTGTCTCAGGATCTTTGGTGAATTTCTCCAGTGCTTCTTGTAGATATTACACACTGTGCATCGGTGGTGGAATGAATGCTTGTGGATGTGGTGCCAATCAAGCGGACTGCTTTGTCCCGGATGGGGTCAAGTTCCTTGAATGTGGTTCGAGCTGTACCCACCTAGGCAAGTGGGGATTCAGGTGGTGAGTTACCTACCACAGTACTTCCAGCCTCTGGCCTGTTCTTGAAGCCACTGTTTATATGGTGAGTCCAATTGAGGTTCTGGTCACTGGCAACCCCCAGGATATTGATAGTGGGGGATTCAGTGATGGTAACACAATTGGATGGCATCAAGGGGCAGTCGTTATTTTGTCCCTTATTGGAAAAGGTAATTGCCTGGCAATTGTGTGGTGTGAATGTCACTTGCTATTTGTCATTCCAAGCCTGGATATTGTCCAGACCTTGTTGCATTTGAGCATGGACTACTTCAGTACGAGGAGTTGTGAATGGTGCTGAACATTGTGCAATCACTGGTGAACATCCTCACTTCTGACCTTATAATGGAGGGAATCCAAAGGTGTTGCCTTTACATACAGAGAATGCTTTTAATGAAAGCTTAACTTCCGTCTGTTTTGGAAACACCTGTAGACTTCTGAAAAGTTTAGCAGATGGTGAATTGCAAGTGGAACTATTACATGGCGTGAGCTTTCCACATTTTACTCTGTAGGATTTAAAAATATACACTGGTATCAGCACTGTACACTGAAGCTTCTCTCTTTCTACTTGTGTGGTAAGGAAATCAGATCAATATCTAATGAATGAACTATTACCATCTGTTCTACGCCTTCAAATATTACTGATATTTGTGCAGATCCCTAGTTTCCCTTACAATGTGATGGTGTTGGATAGTTTTCTTGAACTGCTAGTTCTGATTTTATATTAGGCCACTTCAGAAGGCCAAGAAAGGTAATCCACGACAGTGTGGAATTGGAATTACACTAAGCTAAGGCAGTTAAGGGAGGCAAGTATCCTTCCTGAAGGACATTAGCGAACCGATTATGTTTTTTAATAACAATCCAACAGCTTTGTAAACCCCTTTTTCTACATTATAGATGCTGCATTATTGATTAGATGTGGGCATCCAACAAAGGGAAGACGACTTACAATTGGTCACTTGGCAAAGGATGTTGTGCTGCTTCCAGATTCGGGGTTGGCTCGCTGATGAAAATATCTCCTTTACACGTGACAGACCAAAGGGCCTGGTTAGATGGGGGTCCATGGAGATCCCTGCTGTCACAGCATGCTAAACTCAGAACAGCGAGCTGTAGTAAAACACATATAGTGTTACAAAATATAACATATAAATATAAGACAAGAGTGACTTTTTTTGGATAAAACTGCCTGCAGTAGATGGCTACTAAAAATATACATTTTTCCACTTGACCATCGGAAACAACAATTTGCATCTACATATTATACTTTGAATGGCATTTCATTGGAGTGCTATCAAATAAAAATCAACTCTGAACCATATACAGAAATATTAGGACAGGTGACCGAAAGTGCCAGAGGTGGCATTTAAGAAGTACAGGTGCATAAAGGAGGAGAGAGAGGCCAAGATGTTTATGGAGGGAATTTCAGAGTTTAGAGCCCAGTTAGATACACACATAGCTGCCAACATGGGGCAATTAAGATTTGGATGTGAAAGAAGCCAGAATCGGAGATAAGCAGAGATGTTGGAGGATTTTGGGCTGACTATGCCGATCAAAAAGTCCGTTATTTGGTGTATTAAGAAATTTTTTAAAATGCTCAGTTAGTATAGCACTATGATCCCTTTTATAAATTTCACTGATTTTAAATTTCAAGTACCAGACTTGTTCTCATACTTTGTTGTTTTGTGAATAAGGTGATATTAAAAGGGAGAGAACCTATTGTGTGTCTGATGCTGATATAATTCTATCAGCGGCCACAGAATCACTGAATTGTTACAGCACAAAAGGAAGTTATTTAGCTCATTGTGTCTGCATTAGTTCTCTAAATGAATAATTTAGATCACTTTCCTGATTTTCTTCCTGTAAACCTGAACATTCTCCCTTTTCACATTACAGTCTAATTCCCTTTTGAATGATTCAATTGAACCTAACTCAACCACACCCTTTACAATGCATTCCAGTAACCAGTCAGTGCAAGACAAAGCTTTTCTATCTGCCACTTTTGTTTCTTTTAGCAATTATTTTAAAACTGCGTGATCTCATTCTCAGTCTGATCATGAGCAGGAACAGCTTCACCATATCCACTCTGTCCAGACCTCTCATGATTTTTAAAACCTTATCAAATCTGATCGCAGACCTAGCTCCAAGGAAAACAGTCCTAACTTCTCCAAACAAACTTCATAACTGAAATTTCTCACTCCTGGCACTATTTTTGTGAATCTCTTCCATGCTTTCCTTAATGCCTTTGCATCCTTCCTAAAGTGTGGTGCCCAGATTTGAAAAGGATGTCTATGGAAATCAGAGGTTCCTTGTGAATCTAGCGCACCCCTTTTCATAGCCAAATAGGATACCAAGACATATTGTCAATCTCAATGTCTTCAGCAGAGGATGAGTGAAAAAATTAAGTGGTAGAAGGGAGTAATCAAATCAAATTATTTATGAGAGATATAGCTGTGCAATGATTCTTTCTAGAGTTGATATACCTCCTTTTATAGGGAAGCATTTGTTCCTAGACTTTTCTGAACCTAATCGAGAAGCATGATACAAGGTCATGCCCTACAAGTCTCCAAGACAAAGCAAGTAATGTGCTGAGTCACATAGCTACCTTTGTCTGGTCACTTTATTGAAAATGACCACTGCACAATAACTTGCTTCTTACTTGTACTATACAGTTCTGCTCTGCAAAGAAATTGTTAAAATAAAAGCAAATAAGAAGTTATACCACAGACAAGTTCCCCAGGTCACATCTAAAATTCATATCACATCACAGACTGCCAGGAAGGTTCAGTGATTATGTGGATGATGATGAGCAAGAATTTCCCAGCTACAATTCTTGGTTTACATTTAGTTGGTTGCATTTCTCCTTCATAGGGCAATGGGGTCTTACAATACCACACTCGCTAGCCAAAAGAAAAATAAAAATCCAGCAGGGTTTTTGTTCCAGATCACAATTCTGTGAACTATGCTGGGATGTTCACAAACGTAGACAGCCTCAGCCAGCTCTGAGAGGTACAAAATATAGGCTGACACTCCTAGTACTAAAACTGAGGGAATGCTGCTATGTTGTAATTGCTGTCTTCTGGTTGAGAAAAGCAGGAGAGTTCTTCAGAGAGATTTGTCTAATACTTATACCTCAATTAAAATCAGAATGAAACAGATTAACTTGTTACTTATCCGATTGCTTGTGGAATCTTGCTATGTATAAATTGGCTGTTATGCTTTCATCAAAGTCAGAAATCACATGACACCAGGTTACAGTCCAACAGGATTATTTGAAAACACAAGCTTTCAGAGTCTCAGTCCCTCTTCAGGT
The DNA here is from genome assembly GCA_024137785.1 of Ginglymostoma cirratum. Classification (NCBI taxonomy): domain Eukaryota; kingdom Metazoa; phylum Chordata; class Chondrichthyes; order Orectolobiformes; family Ginglymostomatidae; genus Ginglymostoma; species Ginglymostoma cirratum. The sequence continues at coordinate 19,353,873 of JAHRHZ010000023.1, read as the reverse complement.
GTTAGTGAGAGAGGTAGTTTCAGACACAGAATTTATAAGTAAAAGTTCAAAGATTCACACCATTGATGAGGATGTACTAAACAAATCTAAAGTGCTGTTAAACCTTAAATCAGTTAGAAGGTTTTAATTGATTAATATGTATATGTAAATCTGTGAATTCCTTTCAAGTCACGGTCCTGACAAAACTAAAGATTTTAACAGTGTAAAGAGGAGGTGACATTTTAGGTCAGATAATGCATGGTAAGTGTTAGACCTTGTTTAGAATTTGTTTGTACTTTAGTTTGAAGTCAGATTAATTTTATTTCTAAAGTAGGAGTTTATAAAACATCATATTCACAGAC
>JAHRHZ010000023.1:19299249-19351021 GCA_024137785.1 Ginglymostoma cirratum | reverse complement strand
CTGGAGGAACACAGCAGGCCAGGCAGCATCAGAAGAGCAGGAAAGTTTGAGTTTTGGGTCAGGTCTGAAGAAGGGTCCCAACCTGAAACTCAAACTTTCCTGCTCTTCTGATGCTGCCCGGCCTGCTGTGTTCCTCCAGCTCCACACCTTGTTATCTCTGACTCCAGCATCTGCAGTTCTTGCTATCTCTGAGTGAGCTATATCCTTCCATTATGTTCTTTCATTTGCTACTTTCTTGAACACCAGTAAATGAAGAAGCAATTTAGCCCCTCTAGCTTGTTCTGCCATTCAATCAGATCGTAATTGATTTGAATTCTAACTTTTTTAGCATCTTGGTTCCTGAACCCTTAAATGCTCTGTACTCAACATGAATCTATCAATTTTCATTTTAAAATTTTCAGTTGACCTGAATCCAACTGAGAGTTGCACATTTTAACAGGGGTGAATCACTGTCCTATCAGATCAAAACCCATGGCTAAAGAAACAAAAGTTACAGCCTGCAGACGTGAAGATACATGGAGTAGGAGGATTAACTCTCAATGCTGGAAGTATAATACAAGTAACACTTCAACATAATATGTGCCAGAAATAGAGAACGTATACATAATCTGTAATCAGAAAACCTCATTCTTGACAAAATGGTGTGTTTTGACTTTTATTTAATTCAGAAGTCCAAATAACTTGAACAGTACAGCAGCAAAAGATCTACTGAAATGGAACTGCATAAATTGTTCATAGGATTAGGCTAACTCACCTCCAGCTAAATTTATGATATGCTTCATCGAGTTCTTTTGGGAAAGCATCAAAGTGCAGTGCAGAAACAAAGTGCTGGAAAGAATGTGAATCAGATGACAAACTTAGGTGCCATCCCAACACTTATTTCACGTACAACAGATTCCTAACTACTTGGGTAGAAATTGTACCTCATTTGAACTAACCTGCTTTTTGATTAATATGGAATAAATAAGACTGAGTGTCACTGGAATTTATGTTTTTGACCAAGCCAAACAAGACACTTATTCTATAATAAAACAAGAACTATGGAATGCTGGAGATTTGAAACAAAAGCAGAAATTGTTGGCAAAACTCAGGAGTTTCTTTCTGTCAGTTCTGATGAGAAGTTACCAGACTCAAAATGTTAATTGTGCTTTCTTCTCACAGATGCTGCCAGACCTGCTGAGTTTTGCCAACAATTTCTGTTTTCTTTTCAAGAGGTGGTGGATGTATGAATGAGCTACCAGAGGTGGTGATGGAGGCTAGTACAATTACAACATATAAAAGGCATCTGGATAGGTATGTGAATAGGAAGGGTTCAGAGGGATATGTTCCTAATGCCAGCAATTGAGACTAGATTAATTTAGGATATCTGGTCAGCATGGACGAGTTGGACCGATCTGTTTCCATGTTGTACGTCTCTATGACTCTATGGCTCTAAATCAATTCCTTGTCCTGTGTACTTCAATAATTAATAAACAAAATTCAAACTGTAGTGATCAGGCTAATATTAATGATTAAATTTATTTATAACTAAAAATACTTCTCCAGAAGCACTACAGTATTTAACTTACACAATGGTTAAGTTGTTACGAGGATAAACTCCATCTACAGCACAAATAATTCGATTCATGACTGTTATCCACCTTGCTGTTTCCATACATTTTAGCTTATCTAAATACCATGATCAAAACTGTTCTTCAAATATCTCCAGCTTGACTCCACTGAATTATGTAGTGGATTACATGAATTCCCCTTGAAGCAGCTAAGTACATTTAAAAAAAGATCTAGTTTACATATCCTGTAGCATTCAGTCCTGTTTCTGGCATAAAGATAGCTGGACCACAGAATTAACAAACAGTACTCACCTTCTTCTCATCATTGAATGTGTAGTAAATGAAAAAGATGCCGTCCCGTTTTCCATCATTGCCTGTAAACTGTTCCAGTGCTACCTTGACGTCTATCCATTTGTGGGGCTTTCCGTCTCTCCACCATTGCATTGCTCCCTTTTTTATCCATACGGACTAGGCATACAGAGCAGTATAACAGCGAAAAGAATAGTTATGAATCACTGGAAGCAGGTTTATCCATCTCTAAATAATAGGCAACATTCTCATCATTGCAAGATTAAGAACCCTAGCTCACAAGGATGGAAAATCACTTGTTAAACAAATTGAAATATGCAGCTCCTTAGGTGCTGGTTACTTTGACATTTTACAACACAACAAGAATAGCTCTGCATTACAAGAATGACCTGGCAAAACATCTTTTATAAGTTAAACAAAGATTAAAAACATAAACTGGGAGAAACATTATGATATAATAATCAAAGTATTCAATTTATCCTGTGGCAGCTGGGGATCCGTAGGTACAATTGTTGCCTCTGAACCAGAAGAATATGGTTTAGAAACATAGAAAATAGGAGCAGGAGTAGGCCATTCAGTCCTTCAAGCCTGCTCTTCCATTCAATATGATCATGGCTGATCATGCAACTCGTTTCCTTGTGACCCCATTCCCCCCAATACCTATTTCAAAGGCTTAAGCACCCATTTAGACAGGATGTACAGAAGAAATGTTACACAGTTTGAGGAGCAGCTTTTGAACCTAATACTAAACTGAGACCCTGACAACATCACATTACTATTTGTGTGCAAATTGGTGTAATATATCCTATTTTACAACAGTGACTGTATTTTAACAAATGCTTCATTGACTATAAAATGCTTGGGGTGTCCTGAAAGAGGAATATAGATACAAGTCTTTGAGATGGTGGAACCACCTTACCTGCTCCACTGCTTGCTCATAATGTTTAAAATCCTGCAGCTCCCGTTTGGACCGTTCAGTTAACTGATGAACTATTTGTTTCCGCCAAACTGTTTGCTGGGTGCAGCTAACAGGCATTGAGAATGACTGCTGAGAAAATGGCTGTCCTGCAAAATCACAGAAAAAACATTTGGTGGAACAAGTCTCTCTCTTTTTCATTTCCGATAAAAAAAAAGGGCCATTCTGCCATTCTTGTGACCTAAACCCAATTGGAAATAATATAAGAAACCTGTTTGGAGATTGTGCTTTTGTGAAATGTAATACCGGAACAAAACTAAAAACTAAGAATTTTTTTCTAAGTTTTTAAATAGTAGGAATGTAATCACAACAATGCTTTTGAATCTCAAATTTTTATTCTGAATGATATATCATTTTGCTAAATATTTTGAATGAAAACGACTGCAGTGATTAGCAGTGCAATGAGAAGGCCTTTAAAAATTTGTTCCATTAATTTTAACTCATTCATTCAAAAAGACTGCAATTGCCAGCAAAGGAACATAGTGATAGGCATTGGCTACTTGGCCCCTCAGATCTGTATCACTGTTCAAAGAAATCATAGTCTGGATTTTCTCTCCATTGCCATAAAACCCTGGCAGTAGCAGTTGGTGAGTGGAAAGGCCAATTTTTCAGAATGGAAAATAAGAGGGCAGCAAACCGCTTAGTTGAGCCTATGTGTGCACTGGTGGCATTTCCCATTCCCCCACCGCATCTTTCAAGCCACCTTGATCCTTCCCATCTAGCCTCCAAAAAGGAATCCTGATTTCTTTCCAACCTATAAGCAGAGGCTATCCTTGTGTTCTGATGTCATCCACAATTTCTAACAGTCTGAGATGTACCCACTGCTGTGTTCACTGAGTTATAAGGAAAAGGTGGGACTTTTTTCATTGGAGCACAGGGGATTGAAAGGTAACCCTACAGAGGTTTATAAATCATGAGGGATGCAGAGAAGGTGAATAGCAAAGGTCTTTTCCCTAAGGTAGGGGAGTTCAAAACTAGAGGGCATTTAATTAATGTGAGAGGAGAAAGGTTCAAAAGGGACCTGAGGGGCAACTTTTTCACACAGAGGTGGGTCATATGTGGAGTGAATTTCCAGACGAAGTGGTAGATGCAGGTACAGTTATAAATTTTTAAAAAATTTGTACAGGTACATGTATATGAAAGGTTTCGATGGATATGGGTCAAACGCAGGCAAGTGGGACTAGTTTAGTTTGTGAAACTTGGTCGGCATGAATGGGTTGGATTGAAGGGTCTGTTTCCATGTTGTATGATTCTATAACTATGACTATGCTGGGACTGCTGGGTCAATCACATTGGCTGGCAGCTCACAAGGGCAGGACATACACCAACCATCAGCTTTTTAAAGTCGTCCTGATGTGTTACCTCTGTGTGTGCAGGACTTTTAGAAGTTTATCATTTTGGAAAAGATATTTCTTCAGAGCAGCATCACCCCTGTTAAATTCAGCCTCATGTCTGCCCCGTGACCTGAATTGATATTTTGCATTTGCCCCATGTCCTGTAATATCCTCAGTTAATGAAAATTACCATTCTCAGATTTAAAACTACTGGTTGAGTCAGCATCAGTGCTATTTTTGGAACAGATTTCCAAACTTCTATCACTCTTTTGAGCCTTAACTTCATTACTGAATTGCCTGGCCCTAGATTTTAGGCTTTGTCTGTTTAGTCCAATAAGGTGTTTAATAGTTAATTAAATGATTTCTGCAATTTTATTTCTATTACAAGATATGATTTTGCCTTGCACTGTTTCAATCAGTATTTCCTTTTGTTCTATTCACACCTTAGTTTGAAGCTACTTTTCACAATATTGTCAGACCAAGAGCACAGAGTACAGGGGGCTGATAAGTAAACTGGACCTGGTGTGGGTTAGAATGGGGTTAGCAGAAAAATACTTTATAGAATCCCTATATTGAAGATTGAAGCCATTTGGCCCATCAAGTCTGCACCGACTTTCCGAGGAGCATTCCACCCAGACCCACCTGCCACCCCATCCCCATAACACCACATTTACCATAGCTATTCCATCTATCCTGCACATCCTGGACACTATGGGGCAAATTTAGCATGGCCAAACCACCTCATCTGCACATCTTTGGACTGTGGGAGGAAACCGGAACACCAGGCAGAAACCTGTGCAGACACAGGGAGAGTGTGCAAACTTCACACAGACTGTCATCCAAGACTGGAATTGAAACACTGTCGCTAGCACCGTGAGGCAACAGTGCCGACCACTGAGCCACCATGGGTGTGTTCTCCTTTGGATGAGTTCAAGCTTAAAACCTCCTTAAAGGTGAGAGGCTGAAAACCCAACCCTTGAGGCAACAAAAATTAGCCAGGATGGAAGGATGGAAAGCCAGTTGAGACTTGCATTCAATGAATAAAACATGTTAAGGATATACTGTGACACCAGGGACAGATGTAACTTCTGTTGGTGCATTATAGCTGCAAGAGTAGTAACATTATTATTACCAGCAGTATTTGCTCAGGAACAGTATAAACAATAAGAATGTAAGAGACTGACTACCTGACTGGGGAGTGAACCAGTTCAGTTGGGTGTGAGCTTCTACTTCACAACCTCCTCCACTGATCCAGGCCCAGAGTGGGCGCTCATCAGACACACAGTGTTCTTCGATTCCAAAAGGATAGGTGCCTACAGAAGAAACACTGGATGTTTCAGCCGGGTCTGAGCTCATTGTGTTCGAGTCCGAGTGAGCAATAATCAATTCAGCACCATGCTGCAAAGGTCCCCCTTGGTCCATCAAATATGGAGCTTGGGAAACAGATCGTTCAGCAACAGGTTGTGTCCATTTCTCTGAAGATACTTCCATTAAAGGGATGGTCTCAAATACATTTGCAACATCAGCATATTTTTTCTCAATGTCAGGCCTGGAAGCAACACCTCCATCTCCGTCTCCACTGACATGTGGACAACCTGCATGCTCACCAATTGTTTCAAGAACATTTTCAGTTTTCTTTGCCAGTTTGTCCATTTCTAAGGAGAAATCAACTTCGCTGCTAATAGACACTTGTGATGGCAACCTAACTTCATCACCAAAGAAACAGCCAGCACTAAAATGAAGAGCAAAACAAAGTTATAAACGTTTGAGGGTAACTGGCAAAACAGCCAGAGGCAAAATGAGGAGAAACCAATTCATACAATGAGTTATCAGATCTGGAATATAGCAGCTGAAAGTTTATGGAAACAGATGCAACAACAAATTTCTAAAGGGAATCGGACAAATGCTTCAAAAATTGCAAGGTTCTGCAGAAAGAACAGGGGAGTGAGTCTAATTAGTTAGCTCTTTCAAAACATCAACACGGGCAGAATGGGCTAAATGACCCATTCTGTCCTGTATGCAGGGAGGCAATGGTATTGTGAAATTATTGCTGGTCTATTAATCCAGAGTCCCAAGTTATGCTCTGGAGACCTGGGTTTGAATTCCACCATGGCAAATGGTCCTAGACTATACCACCACCATGCCTGGGTATGCCCTATCCATATGTCAGGACCTCCAGCTGATTACCACATAGCAGCAGACAAAGACACTCTCTCCCACACCTTGCAACTCTTCAGATAGTGAAGCAAATCATGTCTCAACGCTGCAAGGCCTGGACAATATGCAGGTTTGGGCTGACACAAGGCAAATAACATTCATGCCACACAAGTACCAAGCAAATGACCATCTTCAACAAAGAATCTAACCATCTATTAAATTGCATTACCATCATTGAATCTTCATCCTGGGGGTATCAGTGACCAGAAACTGAACTGGACTAGCCTTATAGATACTGTAGCTACAATAGCAGGTCAGATGCTAGGAATCCTGCAGCAAGTAACTCATCTCCTGATTCCCCAGAACTTGTTCATTATTTAACGACACAAGTCAGAGGTGTGATGGAATATTCTCCATTTGCCTGGATAAGTGCAGCTTCAACAACACTCAGGAAACTTGACACTATCCAGAACAAAGCAATCCTCTTGACTGGCAACAGGTTCACAAACATTATCTCCCTTCACCATTGAAAGTACAGTAGCCAGGGTGTCTACCACTCACAAGATGCATTGCAGAAATTCATCAAGGCACCTAAGGAATGAACCTTCCAAACTCACAACTGCTACTATCTAGCAGGACAAAAGCACCAGATGGATAGGAGCACCACCACCTGCAACCCACTAACCAGCCTGACTTGACTCACAGGGCAGTGCACTGGAAATCAAACCCATTATTCTCAGAGCTTCATAAAAGTTAAGGTTTTAAACTACAACATGGAAATGGGGCCTTTGGCTCACCATATCAATGCTGACAGTAAAACACCAAACTATACTAAACCCATTTATCCGTCATTGGTCCATAGCTTACTGTGCCCTGCCACTTCAAGTACTCATCCAGATGCTTCCCAAATGTTGCGAAAGTACTTGCCTCCATCACCCTCTAGGCAGCACATTCCATAGATTTATAGTCCTCTGAGTGAAAAGATATTTCCTTGGATCTCCTCTCAACCACTACCTTAAATGTATGCCCGTGGTCTTAGACACATCTGCCATGAGATTGTCATGATCTACACTGTCCATGCCTCTCATAATTTTGTATACCTCAATCAGATCACCCCTCAGCCTCCTCTGCGCATTATCATAGAGTCCCTACAGTGTGGAAACAGGCTATTCGGCCCAATAAATCCATACCGACTCTGAAAATCATCCCATCTAGACTCACACCCTATTCTGTCCCTGCATTTCCTATGGCTAATCCATCTAATTTACACATCCCTGGACACTATGGGCAATTTAGCACGGCTAATCCACCTAATCTGCACATCTTTGGACTTAGGAGGAAACCGGAGCACATGGAGGAAATCCACGCAGATACAGGGTGAACACGCAAACTCCAGACAGACAGTTGCCTGAGGCTGAAATTGAACCCAGGTCCCTGGCACTGTGAGGCAGTGGTGCTAACCACTGAGCCACCATGCCACAGTGCTCCAAGAAAAACAAACCCAGCCTATCCAGTATCTCCTTACAACCAGTACTTTTCATCCCAGGCAACATCTTGGTGAATCTCCTCTGCATCCTCTCTGGTTCAATCCTGTCCTTCCAATACTGTGGCAACTAGACTGCACACAGTAATCCATCTGTGGCCTAAACAATGTTTTATAAAGTTGTACCAAGACTTCCATGCTCCTATATTCTAGGACCGGCTAATGAAGGCAAACATCTTATATGACCTCATCATCACCCTCCTTACCTATGCTGACACCTTCAGGGATCTATGGCTGTGCACACCAAGGTTCCTTTGTTCCTCAGTACTTCCTCGGGATCTACCATTCATTGTAGAAATCCTTCCTTTATTAGGCCTCCAAAATGCATTACCTCACACTTATCGGAATTAGATTCCACCTACCAGTGCTCTGTCCGACTTACCATCTTATCATTATCAGACTGTAGCCTGAGACCATCCTTGTCACTATCAATAACCACCAGTTTACAAGGCATCTGCAAACTTATTAAAGATACCTGCTACATCCACATCCAAGTCATTAATGTAGATAACAAACAGCAAGGGTCACAGAACCGATCCCTGTGTCACACCACTGATCACAGGCTTACAATTACAAAAATAACCCTCCATCATCAATCTTTGCCTCCTAATTGTGAGCTTATTTTGGATTTAGTTTGCCAAATTGCCTTGGATCCCACGGGCTCTTATTTTTTGGATCAACCTTTCAAATGGGTCCTTGTCAAAGGCCTTACTGAAGTCCATGAAAACCACATCAACTGCGCTACTCTCACCAAAATATTTAGACACCTTTTCAAAAAACTCAACTAAATTAGTCAGACGCTCTAACAAATTCATGCTATTCCTGGTCAATCTTTGCATTTCCAAGTATTGATTAATCCAGTCCTTCAGAGGTTTTTTCCAATAATTTCCCTACAACTGATGTCACACGACTTGGTCTGTAATTGCTGTCCTTCTTGAACAAAGGAATCATATTAACTATCCTCCAGTCATCTGTCATTTCACCTGTGGCCAACGAAGAATTAAGTATACCTGCTGGGCCCCAGCAATCTCCTCCCTTGCCTCCCATAGCAGCTTGGAATATATCTCAGCAGGCCCTGGGGGTGTGTGCACCTGTGTGTCCACTAAAACATCTGATACCTGCCAGGATGTTCCAGGTATGGAAGGTTTGTGTTATAGAGGAAGGTTGGAAAGGTTGGGACTTTTTTCACTGGAGCGTAGAATTTTGATAGGCGACCTTACAGGAGTTTACAAAATCAAGAGGGGTACAGATAGAAATAATGGTAGTTGTCTTTTCCCTGGGATGGGGGATTACAAGACTAGGGGGCACATTTTTAAGATGAGAAGGGAGATATTTAAAAAAGACACAAGTGACAATTTTTTTTTTTTTTTTTTTAAAACACAGAGGATGGTTCGTGTATGGAATGAACTTCCCAAGGAAGTGGTGGATGTGGGTACAATTGCAATGTTTAAAAGACATTTGGAAAGTACATGAATAAGAAAGGTTTGGAGTGATAGGGACCAGGAGCGGGCAGGTGGGGCTAGTTTAATTTGGAATTACGTCCGGCATGGACTGGTTGGACTGAAGGGTCTGTTTCTGTGCTACATGACTCCAAGATCTCCTCCTTTATTAGTCTTAACATGTTCTAGAATCTCACCATCCTAAATGAAATCCCTGGCTACAATGTCTTTCTCCTCTGTGAATACAGACGAGAAAAGTGTTCATTTAAGATCTCACCCATGTCCACTGGCTCCATGCATAGGTTGCCATTTTGGTCTCTAATAGGTCCCACTCCTTTCCCTTGTAATCCTCCTACTCTTAATATACTTATAAAAAGCCTCAGGTTTATGTACATTATGTACACAAAATTTCCCAGTATCCCTGATTTTCAGACCTAGGTTGATAGAAAGCATGGACCAGATTTTTGAACTAAAGAATTTCTATTTATTACAAGTAATTAGATTCCAGTCACAGGTAAACACTAATAAACCATCAACACATAACACTATTAATTAACACTCTGACTTCCTTAAAACCAAACACCCCCGCCCCATACACGCAAACAGACTGAGGTACGTACAGGGTAAAAAACACATGGATGGAAGGGAAAACTGGAAAGATAGTACAGTGGTCTTTATCCACAAATTCTATTGAGTTAGTGTTTGTGGATACAGAAGTTTCTTTTTGGCTTCCCTTTTCTGAATGTTTCCACTATTTGCAAAAAGCACAGGTAAAATGTCTTTGATTTATCAATTAAAAGTCACAGCTTACAGCAACTGCTCGGGAAAGATTAACTGGTTTTCTTCAAGTTTAAAGTAAGTTTTGACTGCAGAAAACCAAGAGATAGCCCTTGAGCCGATGCAGAACAAAATCATTCTCTGCATCTTGTTTCAGGCGGTCCCGTTAGCTGAGAACCAATTATAGGAGTGGTGGCAAACAAAAGGCCCTTGACATTCACAACTGCGCCCTAGTCCATAGACCAATCAACATCTGTTGCCGCCCAGCTGCATCTGTATACAAGTCCTCAGCTCCTCCTCATCAGCAACCACTTCCAATATTGCTTATTCAAGCAACTATTTTACGATACCTGATGTGAATCAGGTTCCTCGCTTTTCAAAATATGCAGCCATTGTTTCAGAAAAATTTAAAACAGTTCCTTCTCATTTCAGTCCACAATTGTTTATAATCCTACTTGGAAATATAGCACTGTTGCTTCACTGTCCCTGGATCCAAATGATTCTTTGCTGAACAGGATTGAGTTTACCTTGACCAAACAGATTGCAGTAGTTCAAGATGGTAGCTCACCATCACATTCTCAAGCGCAACTATGGATGGACATTAAATGCTGTTCCAGCTAGGAAAGCACAAATCCAACGAATGAACAAAATACAAGATTCTGTCATATATCATGTTGTATCAGAGTATATTCAATGGACATGGAAAGAAATTTTCAGTACAGGCATTTGCTGACCCAAGTTAAACCTCACTGTGAGAAGCAGGGATTCTTTTTACATTTCATTAAAGTGGCTGGGTTTAAAACAGACACTTGTCATTCAGAAAATGGCAGACTCTCAGCAGACTGAAGTAGCTGATAGGACTCCAAATTTGACCACAGCTATGAGCAGTCAAAAGTCTAAGAAAACCTGACCACATGACTATTAAAGTTACAAAGGAAGGCTTTCAGTTTGTCAGAGTAAACTGAGATCAGTGGAGAGAATGGAATTATTTCAGCAGACAGGGGCTTCTTGAATGTACTGCAAACATAGTGTCTTTGCACTTTTTCTCCAGAGAAATGGTTGAATTCTGTGGACAATTTGGAAGATGTATAATGTAGAACTTTCCAGAAATAGTTAAAATACCCATTATTAACCAACTTTTCACAAAAATCAAAATAAACACAGTAGGCCCTGTGCATGTACACTTTGGTGGACAGTGGGACTAATAACAACTAGTTCATGTGTCAATGGCTAACATGCCACTACTGATGGGGAGTTACAAATGCTTAACTGAGTTGGTTGATCAGAATTATAAGTTGCTGTTTAAAGGTAATTAAAGCATTCATTAAGGTAGAGATGGACAAAGTTATTTTCTCTGGCATGAGGAATTCCAGAACAAGGTGGGTATTAATTTCAAAATTTGAGTCACATCATTCAGTGGTGATGGCAGGATGAAGTTCTTCTTATATAGATTACTGGAAATTTGGAATTCTGCCCCCAAATTACACTGAAATTGGAAGTCAATTGAAAATTTCAAAAATGGAGATGAATAGGTTTTTGTTGGATATCGGTATTAGGAGTTATGGAACAAAGGCAGGTGAATGGTGCTACGATACAGATCACTGCTATTTTAACTGAATGATGGAACATGTTTTGAGGAGCTGACTAGCCTCCTTCTATTCTATAGAACATAGAACAGTGCAGCACAGTATTGGCCCTTCGGCCCACGATGTTGTGTCGAGCTATTATCCTACTAAGATCAATCTACCCTGCATACCCTACATTTTACTATCCTCCATGTGCCTATCCAAGAGTCGCTTAAATGTCTCTGAAGTATTTGATTCCACTACCACTGCCAGCAGTGCATTCCACTCGCCGACCACTCTCTGTGTAAAGAACTCTGATATCTCCCCTATACTTTCCTCCAGTCACTTTAAAATTATGCCCCCTTGTAATGTTCCTTCCTACAAATGATTACCACTTATCTTGCAATATTTGTACACGTATGTTGCAAATCTTTGTGTCTTTGATGGGTTACTATACCTTGCAAGACTGGTAGCACTGCCTGTACGAGAGGCTCGGTCATGTTCTCTGCTCGCTACTATTACTTTCCAAGCCTTTCCACTGTATTCAATAGGTGTCACTCCATGACGGAAGTAAATATTACGGTCTTCATAACCAATTCCCCAAACCTTGGGTTAGAACAAAAAATAAATTGTGTATGTAACCCATAGTGCAGCTCGCTGTCCAATTTGATTTAAGCAAGTTGGCAAAACAAAATGTTTAGGTACAGTAACATATTGACAAAGGAATTTCAAAAGTTAAATTTAGTTAATATAATTACAGCGTCGAGCATCACCCACAACGACCCACTGAAAGGAAGTATTCAAAATTATCTTGTTTTGAAGATAATTTTGAAAGGATTTAGGAACAAAGTAGAATAATTAAATTCTGGTGTAAATAAAACTGGGAAGATTGAAACATGAAAACAAATTACATTATTTAAACACATTTGATTCTGAAATAATGCAATAAAACTTTGTCAGTTTAGTGCTTTAACACCAATATTCAAATGGTCTTAAAAAGCATGACCACTGTCAAAAAAGGAAATAAAAATATTCATACCTGATCATTTAATCCCACATTCACCATTACCATCTCTATATTCATACAAATCCAACCTGTTCCCACAGGGTTCTCAGAGCAGACACCTCTTCGAAACCAGACCTAGTGACAGAGATACACAGCTTGTAAAATGAGACATATATTTTGAAAGTGTTCAACACTTTTTGACAGAGGACACAGAGAAACTTTCATCTGGCAAGAGAAGCAGTAACCAGATTTAACTTGCAAAAGAATCAGAGCGATGAGGAGGATTTTTTTTAAAAAACCTAGTGATCTGGAAAGTATTGTCTGCAAAGGGGGCGTGAGCAGATTCAATATTAACTTTCAAAAGGGAATTAGATATATAGTTGAAAAGTAAAAAATGCAGAAGAAAGGACACAGGGATAGAACAAGAGAGCTCTTTCAAAAGAGCTCGTACAGGCATGACGGGTTGAGTGGACAAAACAAAAAAAAATGCTGTACATAGTCAGCAGGGCAGACACTATCTGTAGAGAGAAACCAATTCACAATCAGTAATCCCTTCATCAGAACTGGAAGTTAGAAATTTAATAGGATTTTGCAAGCAAGGGGTAGGGGGCTGGGTGGGGGGAGCAGGAAGGTAAAGGGAAAGTCCCTAATATGGTGGTGACATTAATTGGTAAAAGGTTTCAAATTACAAAAGCTAAAGCAAAAAGTACTGGACAGTTAAAAGAAACAAAATGAACTGTGAATAGTTGACTAGCATCTGTCCAAATGCAAAGTGAATGAGTAAAGAAAGAACCAAGAAGGGACACAAACTACCAAAAGATAAGCATGAAACAAAACAGAGGCTAAGGTAGTGATTTAAAATTATTGCACTCTATGTTGAGCACATGGCTATAGACTACTGAGTCACAAGGACTCAAAATCTGAATAGGAAACAAAATTTGAGACTGAGCCGCATAAGGAGATATCTTGGCAGGCGAACAACAGTTTGTTTAAAGAGACAGGTTTTAATAAGCTTCTTAAAAGCAAATAGAGAAGCATGGAGATTCAAGGATTCAAAACTTCAAGACCTAAGCAGCTGAAAACATGGCTTCCATTGTTAGGGCAATAAAAGTCAAGGATTCACAAGGGGCCAGGACTGGAGGAGCACAGATATCTTGTGGAGTTGTAGAGCTGGAAGAGATAACAGAGATGGGTGAATGTCAAGGCCATGGAAGGATTTTAAAACAAGGACAAAAATTTTTAAATTACGGTGTCACAGGACAGGGCGTCAATTTACAATTACAATGGGGATGGGTGAACAGGATTTGTGTGATTTAGAATGCAGGCTGCTACAATCATTGAGTAAAATATGCTGCACTTAGAGACAAATAGAAATTTGCACTGCCCAAGAGCAGGGCTGAAATTCCACAATAATAGGGTCACACTTGGAGCAGTAAACCAGATACATCGTTATCTGACAATATTAGAAGTATTCCAGGTCCTTTCTTATGCTGTTCAATATAAAGGCTGTGCTATAGTTCTACTTTGAGGTCTATCATTTTATTAATCTTCTAATAATTTATTGAAAACATTTTCTTCAACATTGGTTTATTATGACACAGAAGCTTCATTCTAGAACAGGAAATTGACAAAGCACCCAAGAGTACAGCAGAGAAGAGAGAGATTCCAAAAGGTACTTCGGAGGTGATCAGACAAGTTTTGAACAAAGATTGAAAACTGAGTTAATGAGATACAGAATGAGGTCAAACGAAAATGATTTTAGAAGAGAGGGCAAAATGGAATTAGAACAAATAGATAAATTATTTGCTTGGAATGTGCACGATGAACAAAACAAAAAATAAGTTAAGCAAAGAATAGGAATTTCAAAAGTGATATTTGACCACTTATATTCAAAGGGGGTCCTTAACACAATGACAAGGAGTTTCAACAGGCGTGTTATCAAGCAAAATTTGAGGCTTAAGGAGATATTCAAGCAGATATCAGAAAACTTGGTCAAAGGGTTGGTTTTAGTGTGGCATCTTAAAAGTAAAGAAGAGGGGTATGAGGAGGGTATTTAGATCTTCAAGTCTAGGCAGTTGAAAGTACAGCCACCAACGGTAGAGAGATTAAACTTGGGAAATGCACAGAGATCTTAATTTAAAGAACACAGATAAGTCAGAGGCTTGAAAGGCTGGATCTTAACAGAGATAAGGAAGATGAAGCCACGGAAAGATTTGAAAAACAAGATGAAAGTTTTCAAATTAAGGTCTGTGGATGTACTGCCAATCAAGCAGGCTGCTTTGTCAAGCTTCGAGTGTTGTTTGAGCTGCACACATCCAGGCAAATGGGGAGTATTCCATCACACTCCTGACTTGGGCCTTGTAGATGGTAGACAGGCTTTCGGGAGTCAGGAGGGGAGTTACTCACCTCAGTATTCCTAGCATCTGACCTGCTCTTGTAGCCAGTGTTCATGTGCTGAGTCTCACTGAGTTTCTGGTCAATGGTAATTCCCAGGATGTTGACAGTGGGGGATTCAGTGATGATGACACCATTGTAAGTCAAGGGGTGTTTGTTAGATTGTCTCTTATTGGAGATGATCATTGCCTGGCATTTGTGTGGTGTAAGTGTTACTCAGGTTCTTAAAATTTACTTGCTTTTGTGGACGTATACAGACTCATAAATATGTTGAAGACCAAAGTAATTGCCTTTAGTCCATGCTACAAGCTCCGTTCCTTCGCCACTGTTCCCTACAGCTGTCAAAATATGAAATCAGACTGTTTGCAACCTCAGGGCTACCTTTAAGCCCAAGGTGATATTTGACCTCGTATCAATGCCGTTATGAAGAATGCTTATTTCCACCTCTATAACATCACCCAACTATGCTTCTGCTATAGCTCATCTACTGAAACCCCAATCCATGAACTTATTTTCAGTAAGCTTCAGTATTCAATTGTAATCCTAGCCATCTGCCCACATTTCCCATAATCTTGAGATTTTAAATTTTGAAATCAAAGTGTTACTCAACTGAGTCCTGATCTAAGTCAGCAAGCACAGAGGTGAAGGGTGAGAGGGGCCTCGTGTAAGTTAAGACACGGTGCAGCAGAATTTTGGATAATTTCAAGATTATGGAAAATAGAACTTGAGCTTAACAAGCATATAGAGACACATCAACTATACCCCAAATCCTGGTCACCAGGAACGGGGTCGGAGATCGGGTCTAAGCTATGGCGTTGATTTAACTTTGTGTTTACCTCTGGTGGTGTACACTCAAAGCTCGCTAGGGCAAAATTCATGCAGAGTGGGGGACAGAAAGGGTTGCCATTCAGCCTGGGGCTTCTTCATCTCTGAGCCTGGTGTGTGGACAGGCATTTGTGGAAGAGCAGGAAAGGGTGAGCGACTGGGAGCATGTGTACAATCCATTCCACTCTCTCACACTTAAAAACAATCTCTCTTTCTCATAGACATTCTCTTCGCTTTCACTCACAATGTCTTTCTGTCTCTCTTATTCACACATGGTGCCTTTCTCTCACATAGGCATGCACTGTATCACGCTCACACACACATATGCACACACAGACAGACACACACACATTCGCACAGTGTCTCTCACGCAAGGCACTCACACTTTCCTCTTTCTCACACACACTGTCACTCACACATGCACACACACACTATTGCTCTCTCACTCACACAAATACACACTCTCTTGCATTACCCCCCCGCCCTCACATACACACACACACACACACTCATGCTCTCTTATGCACACACATGCTCTTGTCTCGATCTCTTACACAAACCTGCTCTCTCACACAAAAAACCTTGCTCTGTCTCCCACAAAAACACGTTCTTGCTCTTTCTCTCATGCACACACATTTTTCTCACACGCACACTGTTCCTCTCTCGCTGTCACAAACACGCTCTCTCACACACAGCTATATACGTTTCCTCTCTCACTCACACACACATACTCTTCCTCTCTTTTGTACACATCGTAGCTATTTCTCTCACGTACAAATATACGTGCGCTCTCTCTCTTGCATGCACACACACACACACACACACACACACTTGCGCTTGCGCTTTTTTCTCTCTCACACACACTCTTGCGCTCTTTCTCTTTCTCAAACACTGTTTCCCTCTTTTTCTCTCTTTGACACATGCCCCTCAGCCGTTGTGTGCCACTCCTCTATCTTAATTGTTGTCTATTGCAGGTAGTGTCAGCATAGGAAGCAAGACTGTCCCTGGCAACTGATGATTCTTCATCTCCACCCATCTGGCAACAGGCAATCTCTTGGCTGAAGACCCTCCACTGACCGCCCAACAGTCTCACTGCCGGCATTGGGGTTCAGGTCTCAGGCCTGAACGAAGCCACACTGCACATTATTCCTCCAATCACAGAATGTTCCTCTCGGCATTTGCTGCAGATGGGCTGCAACAGCTGAAAATATGGGAATGATGCAGCCTTTGATTGAAGGAACAGGATTTTTCATTTCCACTTAATTGTATTTTGTACACCAGGTCTACAGGCCAAAGAAACATACATGGCAGACTGGATTCTGGCAATCCAGGTATAGAAGTTTCCACTGCAACAGTTTGAAGAAAAGCAGAGGAGTTCTCCCTCACGTTGTAACCAGTAGGTATCCCTTCACCAAAAGCACTGTAACAGATGATCTGATTATTATCTCAACGCTCTTTCTGGGCATTTGTCCTGCACAAACTGCCTGTCACATTTCTTATATCACATTGGCTGTGAAGCATTTGAGGAGCACCCTAAAGTCATGACAGGTGCTATATAAATTCAAGTCTATTTTATTTGTCTCATTTGCATGCATACACCTCTTGTCAACTTAAGGAATGACTAAAGGAAGACAAGTTTTTACACTATTTAAAAACATTGTTTGGTTTTAGAAAGCAGATACAAGTTGAGAAAGCCCACAGCTAGTTCCCATTGCCACCCACCACCAGCCAGCCTCTCCGACTAAGAGCTCACTGTATTAATGCATTGTGTAGAACAGCAAGTGACTGTGCAGAAAACAAAGGTTCCAAGTTCAAAATTGTGGTTTATGATTTGTTTCCTGATCTCAGCTAAGGAACTCCAAGCTAATGTATATATTATTTACTACAATTTTGCATAGAATACCGGGCAGTGTGCGTACTTACTTTTCTGTCCCGTGTAATAGCCCACAGTACATTAACGCCCACTGATACCTGAACAAGACCATTTTCAGAGTTTGGCGGTTCAACAATCTTCCAAGAACTCCCTATGGATCAAGTGACAGAGAACACACTTATAGCATCTGTAGCATGACCTCCAGAGCTGAACTGCAGAGTCTTGGGCTGCTATTTAACAAAGATGCAGCATTTTAACTTATGAATAAATAAATGAGAAGACAAGACTTTGCATCCATTCAGAAATACTTTGCGAAAATTAAGTGTGAAGTAATGTAATCTTATCAGATATGCCTTAATATATCACACTAAACGGAGAAGCTCTGGTCAGTTTGTGAGCTAGAGTTGTCCAGATTTTTACATGATTTTAATTACTTGATCTGGCTGTTGCCAAATATGACTAACTGTTGAACTCCAGGCCTAAGGTGCAAGTCCATCCTCCTGGATGCTGCAGTATTCACATACTACGGCAGCCAAAATATGATTTCCTCAGTTATCATCAGGTATGAGGTCATTGGCTGACAGCATTGATTAATTTTCAGACCATCGCTCATACTTCTTTTACTGGCTTATGGCTTTCAACCACACTGATAGGATCATATTACTATCTTTGAGTCAAAGAGGTTTCCATTACTGGATGGAATCTTTTTCTGCTTCAAGAAGTGGGAGGCATTGCAGCTGTCCCTCAATTTGAGGGTGATGTCAATTAAGGGTCATGAATTTCTGTTCTGGGTCTTTATGGAACTGAACAGGCTGATTTTTTTTGACCCACAGATCTTTGGGCACATGGGGTAGAATGTCTCATGGGGTAATGGGATCTGGTGTGAGGGATTTGCTTCATTTTCTCTCCTTCTCTGCTCCAGCTCTGCCTCATCAGGATGGCATTTGGAAGTGTGATGCTGCTTGATGGAGCAATACAGAAAGTAACAATGTCATGTGGGTAATATCTAAATAGAGTGGACACCTTATTGTTCCTTATTCACAACATTGAGAATACAAATAATTTAAATGTCAATGCACAAAAGACCATTGGGCTGAATGGGCTGTTTCTGGACTTTATACTTTTTGCAATTTTAGGTAGAGACTTACGTGCCTGTGCATTTATTGAGGATCTTAACCTTCATGTTCTATATCAACATATTAACAATAATTATGAGAATGCATTCATGTTGAATTATAATTAAAATATGTACCTTTAAGATTCTCTCTGTTTACACCTTCCCTCACCATCAGCTGACCTTCCCACAATACAGCACACAGAAGATCCCCTGGTCCACAAGTTATCTGAACTACTTCCCCAGGAGTCTGGATTTCAGTCCACATTGAACCTTCAGGATTCTGGTCATTTATATTTTCTCTATAAAACACCTGAAAGAAACCAAATGCTAAATTGTACACCACACTGGTTCAGATTAAGAGCATTTTTCGAGGAAAATATTCGTCCTTTCAAAAGATCTATATGTCTTAAACAATCTTAAAGCATTCTTCTGGTTTCAATGTTTAACTGTAGCGCTTTCTACAAAATTTGTAGAGCAACACGAATACATGTTGACACTATGGGCAAAATGTTTTGCTCTCTCAGCTAGTAAGCTTGGAGGCAGGAAGAGCATTTAATCACTCCCATCCTGGCCTGAGTCCTCCACACTCCTGAAACTCTGGCAGATGTCAGGATGCTGCTGAGTGCATGAGCTGCTGGTCTCTGACTGGCCAGCAGCTGTAACCAAGAAAAGACAGCAACGGTCTCTCATCAGTAGTCAAGACCCCCTACACCACAAGGTTCAGCCCAGCGTCACTTCTGTTGTACATTTATCGTTAAATTACAAAGACAGGCAACTATACATATCTCGCTTAAAAAATAGTGATAGAAAAGGAGTGTGGTCCATGGTTTCAACACCAGGGTAGGAACACTGCCTTCAATGTAGCCTGTGGACAGTACTGCAGAAGAAAGAGAAGGGATTCATTTTCTTGACTGCTAACCAGTCACTCCAAGTGGAAGTGAATCTGCATAGATAAGATCTAGTTTTGGTCATGTTGCTTCTGCAGATATTTTCAGGCTTAAATATTTACATGACAATACTTCTTTCCATCTTTGAGTTTACTGTACCTTTCCTTGTACTGTTACTGCCCAGACTGAAAGATGTCCTAAAGGTTCATCAGTGATTTCCCATCCTCCTACTGCAATATCATTAAAGGGATCCGGCAGTGGCCCTGTCTCTTGTAAGGGAATCTGATAAAAAAAAACTGACTTAAAAACAGCATGTAAGAAGCTTCAACTTTGCTGTTTTATTCTAAGTCAATTAATTTAAAAGGACATAAATTTAAAATAAAACTCTTCACATTCACTAAGAGACAGTAAGAACTGCTGATGCTGGAGTCAGAGATAAAACAGTGTGGAGCTGGAGGAACACAGCAGGCCAGGAAACATCAGAGGAGCAGGAAAGTTGGCGTGGCGTTTCCAGTCTTCTGAAGAAGGGTCCTGACCCAAAACATCAACTTTCCTGCTCCTCTGATGCTGCCTGGCCTGCTGTGTTCCTCCAGTTCCACACTGTGTTATCTCCTCACATTCACTATATTAATTACAAGTCATACTAGCATTGGCATTACTGTAAAAATACATCCATGGGATCAAAGTCTTATGACTTCTTTCACATCATTAACAACAGTGGTCTTTTCAGTTTGATGTTAATGAACTCTCAGGTTCCAAGTCAGATTGTGTTTCTATAATATCAGGAATTTCATCACAGCAAGAAATAGTGTTAGCTAAAAGGAAACCCAATGTGCAGGATGTGTCACCAGTGGAGTACCCTGGGTTCAGTGTTGGGACTTTTGTTTTTCCTGATTTATAATAACAATCTAGATCTTGGAAAAGAGGAACGATTTCAAAGATTGCAGACAATACAAAATTTGAAAGTATGCTATGAGAAGGATTGGAGAACTTCAAAACAGCTTCAACAAGATGGTGGAATAGATGGACAGGCGACAGATGAAATTTAATTTGAAGAAGTGCAAGGTGATACATTTTGTTAAAAAAAGCATGAGGAGACAGTAAAGAAGATACTGCTCTAAATGTTGTGCAGGAGTAGAGAGACCTGAGTGTATATGTGCATAAATTATTGAAGGAAGGTCAGGTGGAGACAGCAGTTAATAAAGTATCCTAGGGTTTATTAATGAGGACGTAGAGAATATGAGTAGGGACATTATGCTTAACCTGTATAAGATACTAGACCTCAGCTGGAATATTGTGTACAGTTCTAGGCATCACACTTCAGCACTGGACAGATTGGAGAAGAGGTTTACAAGAATGGTTCCAGGGATGTGAAACTACTGTTATGAGGGTAGTCTGAAGAAGTTGGGATTGTTTCCTTGGAAATGAGAAGGCTAAGAGTAGATTTTGTTAACATTTTCAAATTCAGGAGAAGTCTGAACAAAGTAGACAGGGAGAAACGGATCCTGTGAAAAAGCATTAAGAATGAGAGGGCACCAATTTGAAGAGATTCACAAAAAAGAAAAATTATGATATGGAAAAACAACTCCTCCACACAGGTCTGGAATGCACAGCATGGAAGTGTGATGGAGGCATTTTCAATTAAGGCATTCTAGACAGCATGAGTGAATATATGAATAGAAACAATGCGCAAGGGCATGGGGAAAAGGCAGGAGAATGGCATGAAGTCATAATGCTTGCTGGAGAGCCGGTACAGACACAATAGGCTGAATGGCTTTCTTCTGCACTGTCACAATTATGAAATTCTATAACCACTACCAGCTGGTTACCAACTCTGGACAAGTTATATACTGAAGATTTTATCACATGTTCACTTGCCTCCAGTTTTACATGTCTACAACTGGCTGTCCAGAACGCCATCTTTGTGGTCACCATTCCCTGTAGTCTTGCAATTGATCACCTAATATGTCCATTTTCATAACGTCCCTCCTAAGGCACTTCAGACGGTGATGGTCAAAGAAAGTTTGATGTTAAGCCATATGAGACAATATACTAATTATAGTATGTCATAGTGTAATTCTGCAACATAATGTGAAAGGGAGGTGGAAATGCTCTAAACTATTGGAAGTGGTTTTGCTCATAAACAACTTGGATGATATGGAAATACCTGCAATTTGTAACACTTTTTTTGCTGAATCAATTACATGAGATATCTCAGAAATCGAGTAATATGTTTTAAAATTTGTGCTTACTATGTTCCATTGCAGAACAAAGTTCATATAAAATTAGATTCATCCTTTTCTACCTTACCTGTTGATTTTTCTGTTTTAACCACCTTGAAGAAAGGCTGATAATTTAGTTTTTGCAAAACATATTAACATTGCTGAATTATCAAAGAAATCAGCACACATTATCCACTAGACACACCTACGGTAACTCTTGCAATACTATCTCTATAGTATTTTCTATGTTGTAGGTTTATAATCATACGAAAAGAAGCAAGAATGGGCATTCAGACACATATTCCCCTCCCTTCCCTTGTCCGCCTTCCGCAGGGACCGTTCCCTACGGGACACCCTGGTCCACACTTCCTTCATCCCCAACACCTGCCCACAGCCTGATGGCACCTTCCCCTGTAACCGGCGAAGGTGCAACACCTGCCCATTTACCTCCTCCCTCCCCAGTATCCAAGGGCCCAAACATACCTTCCAGGTGAAGCAACACTTCATCTGCACTTCCTAGAATCTAGTCTACTGCATTCACTGCTCACAATGTGGACTCCTCTACACTGGGGAAACGAAGCGTAGACTTGGCGACCACTTCGCAGAACATCTACGTTCTGCTTGCAAAAAAGACCCTAACTACCTGTTGCCTGCCACTTCAACACACCACCCTGCTCCCTGGTCAACATCCCGGTCTCTGGCTTGCTACAATGTTCCAGCGAAGCCCAACGCAAGCTGGAGGAACAACACCTCATTTTCCGCTTGGGGGCCCTACAGCCCTCCGGACTCAATATTGAGTTCAATAATTTTAGGGCCTAAACTCTCCCATGTCCCAGGCCCCTACTCCACACACCAGGCCTTGTTACCATACAGCCTGCCATTACACACCCCCTGTTGTTAGTCACTAACAGTCCCCATTAACAACTATTCACCCTCCCAGCCTGATCGTTAGCAACTCCTTTGTCTGTCCAACTGTCTTTCTCTCTCTTCGGGCTCTATCCTATCATTTACTCCCTACCCCACCCACCTCCTTATTTTCTGCATATAAACTGACGTTTTCCCAGCCCCCAGCAGTTCCGAGGAAGGGTCACCGGACCCGAAACGTTAACTCTATTTTTCCTTTCACAGATGCTGCCAGACCTGCTGAGCTTCTCCAGCAACTTTGTTTTTGCTCCTGATTTACAGCATCCGCAGTTCTTTCGGTTTTTATTAAGAATGGGCATTTACAGGTTACTGAATGCAAAAACTGGGCAAATTCATTCAATGTACAACAGAGTAACTTATTCACACGACAGTCCAATTCACCTACTGAATACACATATTCCTGTCATGTGTCTTTCATTTAAAAGGCTAACTCTGAAAATTCAAACAAAAATCGATTTGAGGAGAGACTAGTCTACAAACCTTTGCCCACATGTCACACGCATTGTATCTTCTGTATCGGATCCATCGCCGTCTACGCACGCAAGAATTCCACCGCTTGTCTTTTGTATAAGTGGCAGGAAAATCGATGGCATATGTCCAACCCTAAAATAAGAAACGCAAACAGCTTTGGGTAATGCAAAGACAATGGCTAAATGGCCTCTTTCTTTGTTCTACACCCTATGGAATCTTTAAAGCATGCCAGTATGGATAAACCTGTGAGAAAATTAAAAGCGCTATCAATTGGAAGCAAAGTTGATAAAACAAGTGAAAAACTGGTACAAAGCAAAAAATGGATATCATTAATGAGTGGGATTTTCCATCATCAAGATTCTGTAAATCATTCTGAAGCACAAGATGAAAGTCAGTTTGAACAAGCAAGGAAAAGAATGAGAATCGCTGCTTTTCCTGATGCTGAAGAAGCTATGCTAACGTGGTTCAAAATGGCTCAAGAACAGAACATTCCCATCTCTGGTCCAATTCTGCAGGAAAGGAGGGTCACTCTGGCAAAGAAACGGGGCCACAAAGGAGGTCATTTGCAGCAATCGATGGCTGGACTAAATCAAGATAATGCACGACCTAGTCTTCTGCATAGCAAACAGTGGTGGCGAAATCAAGATAAGTCACTGCCATGGTCTGCATTAACATAGATGGCACTGAAAAGTTGCTACTGCTTATGATAGGAAAGTCAAGGAAGCCACATTACTTTGCAGCACAAGTTAACAAAACTGCCTGGCTGACTTCCAGCATTTTTTTTGAGACTTGGATCAGGAAACTGGTCAAAATGTATCAACGGAAGCAAAGGAAAATGATCATGCTAGACAAGTGCTCTGCTCACCCAGACATCTCTGGCCTCAATAGCATCAAGCCAATATTCTTGCCTCATAAAACAGTGACCAAACTTGACCTATTGGATCAGGGCTGATTAGGAACCTAAAAACTAATTACCAAAAGTGACTGATCTTTCACATCGTCATCATCATCGATAAGCAGAAACCCAACTGAAATGTTCTAAAGATCATGTTAATGATGAAGAAGACCTGGAAGATGGTGATGCCAAGACACACAAAATGCAGAATGAGGAGGAGCACTGTGAGGCCAACCAGTCCAATAATAAGGCTTTTTGCACTCGCCTGCAGGAAGCCAGCATGGATATTCCAGTAGAGTCATAGAGCACGGAAACAGATCCTTTGGTCCAACTCGTCCATGCTGATCAAATTTCCCAAACTAAACTAGTCCCATTTACATGCGTTTGGCCCTTTTCCCTCTAAACCATTCCTGTTCATGTACCTGTCCAGACATCTTTTAAATGTTGTAACTGTATCAGCATCTACTACGTCCTTCGGCAGTTCATTCCGCATATGAACCACCTTCTATGTGAAAACGTTCCCCCTCAGGTCCCTTTTAAATCTTTCTTAATCTTTAAATCTCACCTTAAAAATATGCCCTTCAGTTTTGAACTCCCCTACCTGAGGGAAAAGACTTTTGCTTTCACCTTATCTATACCCCTCATGATTTTATAAGCCTCTAAAAAGGTCACCCCTCAACCTCCTACACTCCAGTGAAAAAAGTCCCAGCCTATCCAACATCACCTTATAACTGAAACCCTCCAATCCTGGTTACATCCTTGTAAATCTTTTCTGCCCCCTCTCCATTTTGATAATATCCTTCTTATAGCAGGGCTACCAGAACTGTACTCAGTACTCCAAAAGTGACCTCACCAATGTCCTGTATAACCGCGACATAACTTCCCAACTCCGATACTCAGTGGTTTGAGTAATGAAGGCAAGCATGTCAAACGCCTTCTTTACCACCCCGTCTACCCGTGATTAAACTTTCAAAGAAATATGTACCTGAATACCTAAGTCTCTCTGTTTGACAGCACTCCCCAGGGCCATACCATTAACTGTATAAGTCCTGCCCTTGTTCGTTTAACCAAACGCCTCGCATTTATCCAAATTAAACTCCATCTGTCACTCCTCGGCCAATTGGCCCAATTGATCAAGATCCCTTTGTAATCTTAGATAATCTTCTTCACGGTCCATGATACCACCAATTTTTGGGTCATCCACAAACCTAATCACATTTTCTAAATTCTCGTCTAAATTGTTTATGTAAGTGACAAACATCAGTATACCCGCACCAATCCTTTTGGAACACCAATGGTCACAGATCTCCAATCTGAAAAACAACCCTCCACCACCATCCTCCATCTCTAGAACAGACAAGCACGGAAACCTACACTGAGATAGATAATCTCATAGACTGTACAATGAAATGAACAGATAAGGCAATCACAGGTCAGAACATTCTTCAACCAAAGAGCCTGATAACACTGAAGAGTCTGACAAATGCCTGCCTGTTCACCCACCTGGTTTCCTAGCTGAAGCCACAAAGACCATAGAGATGTTCTAGCAGTTTTTCATTGCAACAGAAAACTACAGAAAAGATGTTTAACTACTTTGACAATGTGACAGGCTGTATTGCACTTGTCCAAAGACAACATGCTAAGCAGAGAAACGTAACAAAATTTTTTTAAGAGCTAACTCCCAACATTTTTCAATGACTTTCATGATACAAGGTTAGCCATTGCCAGGTAGTACAGGTGAGATGTCACTAGTCCAGGGCTCCCAGGTAGTGAAGAAAATAAACAAATGCTGAAGCTCATACAAAAATATACAAAGTATTAATCAAACAAACAATCCAAAGGTGAACCCCGTAGGAGCACATAGAATCACACAGAATTACAGCATAGCAAGAAACCATTTTGCCTATCTGATCTCTAGATTATTAACTGGAACTATCTTTTGCTTTTATATAAATTCTTAACCAATTCATGAAAAAAAAACTTAGTATTTTCCTTCCAGAACAGATCTTAAACCTTTGTAACCTTGTTACGTAAAATTTTGGTTGGGAAAGATGGAAAAATCAAAAAAAGGTTGAGGCAACCTCAACACACAGCTGTCTGCTTGCTTGGAATACCGTTCACTCATGTTTATCATAAACACAAACACTTGTACTTTCTTACCCCTTTTTCTGTTGGCTCTCCTCCAATATTTTCATCCACGTACCAGTCAGATTCCCACTCCCAGTGCGGTGAAGCAAGTTTAAACTCATCTAGTGGTTGACGGATCAAACCTGTAACATCACTCCATTGCCAGCGGTCACTGGGTAGAAGGCGGTCACTGAAACCATCCACAGGATTCCATCGCTACATTGGGGTAAACAAAACATATCTCACAGACATAATACACACAGAAGCTACACACTTTTAGCAAGTCTAGTAATGAAATTTTACCTTAATTGTAACACAGCACAGCCACAGATGACTTTTCACTGTACTTTTTTTGTAAAAACACAATAAATCACTATTCTATTCAATTCATATTTTGCCTCCTCACTTAGATCATAGATCATAGAATCCCTACAGTGTTGGAACAGGCCCTTTGGCCCAACAAGTCCACACCGACCTTCAGAATATCCCACCCACACCCATCCCCCTATAACCCACTTAATCTACACATCCCTGAACACTATGGGCAATTTAGCATGGCCAGTCCACCTAGCCTGCACACCTTTGGACTGTGGGAGGAAACCGGAGCACCCGGAGGAAACCTATGCAGGCACAGGGAGAATATGCAAACTCCACAGACAGTCGCCTGAGGGTGGAATTGAACCCAGGTCCCTGGTGCTGTGAGGCAACAGTGCTAACCACTTTGCCACTGTGCTGACCGATCATATTTACTTCTGTGGCTATTGGTAGTTATTGGCTACAAGTAGCTAAATAAGGAATTTATTCTGTTCACAGGGCACAATATTGAATTTGGTCTCAATTGGCATTTAAATGTGAAGGCACTCTTATATTGTTACAGAGCAGTCAACTCCAAATGACCAGAACTCACGCAGTCAATAGCACTGCGAAATATCAGATTTAGTTTTTAAAGTGAGAGTAGAAATATAAGTGAACTCAACAAAGCCCTGATCAATTTTCCTTCTACCACTGACATTAACATATATAAAATTGATGAACTAATCTTTCATCTCACTGTTGTTATGGGATCTTGCTGTGTGAAAAAAACAACTATATTACAACTATGAATGTACTTCAAAACAAGTTATTACGTTTGAAGAAGTTTGTGACATTTCAGAAATATCATATATAAATGTGTGTCTTGGTACAATGTTGTGCATTTGCCTCCATGTCAGGCAACGAGTAGCACTGACAGCATTCAGAAGGCAAGTCATAAGCCCTGTACGATAAAAAGATAAAACAAATAACAACAGAAAATTACCAGCATGAGCAAAAAAAGCTGGATAATTTTGTCTCCATACCTGATTTTCATAGGTCTCTTCTTGGTAATGGATTGGGACTTCACTTGAATGGACGTAGACATAGATCTGATGGTCACATGCAATTCCCCAGCAGCACTGCTTAACAGCTGCCAGTCTCTTAAATTGTAATCTTTCATCTTTGCACAACTCCCAGTACTGTCCAGCTGTAGAGAGGCTATAAACTCTCCCATGTACATCCACAGCCCATAGAAGGGAACTAGGCATGCCAGCTTCTATTAAGGAGGAGTGAATTCCATTAGTAAATTTGACAGTCTACTACTGAACACCTTCCATCAATCAATTCAATGTTACTGTCCAAACCCTTTCCTAAGCAATAACTTCTGAAAGCATTGACCAGATACATTGAGTAACCCTGAACAATCTTCTGTTATCTGGCAGAATTGATATCCAAGTAATCTGCTGAAGCTATATTAAGTAGGAACAAGCTGGGAACAATGCTCGAGTGGAATAGTACTTAAAGTGATTCTGAAGTTAGCAGATTTGATTTTGAAAGGTCTGTAACTGAATAATCATCTGATGCATTTGGAGAAATCCAAACAAAAATCCTGCTAACATTGGGCTTTATTAGTAGTAATAGAGGATTAATGAGTGTTCATGGTACAAGGTTTTTAATCACAGGGAATCTTGTTAGTAGGTTTATTTGATGACTGTCGCCTAGGAGCTTCTCATAAACAAGCACATTTAGTCACAGCTCCTATTTTCAATCTGATCCACAGCTGTCCCTGTTAGTTCTATAACTTTCCTCTATTGTAGTCCAATTTTTATAATTTAACTTGATCAGGAGGCAGCTGACAAGCTGACAGTACAAATAGAAATGTGGCAGTATGATATCACTTATTTATAAAGATGGCTTAAGGATAGACAGGAAT
The DNA here is from genome assembly GCA_024137785.1 of Ginglymostoma cirratum. Taxonomy (NCBI): domain Eukaryota; kingdom Metazoa; phylum Chordata; class Chondrichthyes; order Orectolobiformes; family Ginglymostomatidae; genus Ginglymostoma; species Ginglymostoma cirratum. Next base: position 19,322,403 of record JAHRHZ010000023.1, on the reverse strand, counting down.
GGCAGTGCAACATTCCTGGTTGCAGGGTTTTCAGATAAAAAGGGCATAAAAAGGGGTGGGGGCTGATCATATTGGTGAAAGAAACAATTATATATGTGAGAAGGGATAATGTATTAAAAGGATCATCAAGTGAGGTCATGTGAACTGAGCTAAGGAACAAAAAAAGGGGGTTAATCTCATTGCTGGGAGTGTACTACAGGCCCCCAAACAGTCAGAGGGAGATAGGAGGGCAAGTATGTAAGCAAACGTCTGAGAAGTGCAAAACATAAGAATAGTAATAGGAGGGAATTTAAACCACCTCAGTATTAACTGGGGGAGTTTTAGTATGAAAGGAATTGAGGAAACAGAGTTCTTGAGGTGCTTACAGTAGATCGCTTATGACCAATACATACCAAGTGTAACAAGTGTGGGTGCAACTCTGTACTTAATTTTAGGAAATGAAGCTGGCCAGGTGTCTGTGGCAGGGTATTTCAGTGGTAGCAATCGTAATTCAGTCTTTTAAACTTAACTGCGGAAATGGAGAGACAGGACATCAGTCAGAGTTCTAAATTAAAGCATGGCCAATTGTACTAAGCTGAAGATTGTTTTAGTAGAAATGTACTGGAAACAGTTAAATAAAGATAAATGGGAAATACTCAAAGGGGAGATTCAAGGATTCAAAGGAACAGTGTTTCCACAATGGTAAAGACTGAATGGCCAAATCTAGAGTCCCCTTGATGTCAAGGAGCTTAAGGGTAAGATAACCAGAAAAGGAAAGCTAATGTCTAATATCAAGGACTCAATACTACGGAAAAACCAAGAGTATAGAAAGTGGAAGATGTAATCAAAAAGGCAATTGGGAAAGCAAAGGGAGTACAAAGAATATTGGCAGGCAAAATCAATGTGAATCCACAAATGTTTTATCAACACATTAGGAGTTAGAGGATAATTAAGGAAAAAGTAGAACTCATAAAACACCAGAAAGATACCATCATTCTGGAAGCAGAAGATGTTGGTATGGCTCTTAATGAACACTTTGCATTTTCTTCACAAAAGGTGGGGATGGCAGGAATATTGCAGTTAAAGAGAAGAAATGTGAATTATTGGAAGTGATAAACTTAGGAAGAGAGGCATTACTAATGGGGTTAGGATCCTTGAAAGTGGATAAATAAGCAGAGGCAGATGTAATGTACCCCAATCCAATAAAAGAAGCCAGGGGTAAAACAGCAGGAGATCTCACCATCATTTTTTCAAGCTTCATTGATGCGGATCGGATTGCTAATGCTTTATCTTTGTTTAAATCAGACGGCGAGGGATAGACCAATGGTTACAGGCGCGTTGGTCTAACCTCAGTCGTGGGCAAATTAATGGAATCAATTCTGACGGCCAGATTAAATTGTCACTCGTAAAGGCACAAATTAATCAGGGATAGTCATGAATTTAGAGAGGATGATGCTTGACTAACTTGATTCAATATTTTGAAAAAAGCAGCAAGGAGATACAGTATTCAGTACAGCTTTCAAGCTGTCAAAGGCACTCAGACATTATTTGTCTATTCAAATTCTCTTTTGTAAACTCACTTTACAGAGGGGTGACTAGAGTGCTGAAATTTAGAACAAACTTCCGATAAAATCCACTCATTGATATACCACAAAATTTCTTGTTATTTCTTAGGCATGGGAAACTCTAAGATAGTTCCTATTTTTGCTTCTGTAGGTGCTATTTGGTCTTGTTTCACAGTGTACCTTAAATAAATTACTTTTACTTTGGCAAATTTACTTTTAGCCAAGTTTATGACTAAATTGGCTCTTTATAACCAAACAATTTGATCAAGTGTTGCAAATATTTGTGTTTGCCTGATCAAAACCAAAGTGTCTATATATACAACACAATCCTTCAATGACTTTGTTGGTTAATATAAAAAAATTGCTGGTGTATTTTTTATTCTCAATGTCATGATTTCAACTTACCAATATCCCTTTAAAAAGTAAACTTTTGTAATGTACTGTGCTTATTCAATCCTTTCTTTAGCAGTCCTACAATCATGGAATTGGATTAAATCTCCCTTGTTACTGCACTGACTTTGTAAAATTCTGTCTGATTTCAGCATCATCACGACAGGTGAGCTCCAATTATCACACTTGGTTCAACAACGTCACTTCCAGCATGATCTTGAACTCTCTCATCACTTGGGCTATCTTCTTGTGAGTAACAGTAGGTAAGAATATTACTTTCTTGGTGATGCATCAACTACATCAACATCATATTTGACCAAAGAAATTTTCCCTGACCTATGAGTCTCTAATAGCTTTTATAAGTTGCCTCAATAATTTTCTGGGAGATAGTATATTATTCCATCTAATTGTTTTTAAACATCTCTTGTATTATTGACATTATCGGATTTGATTATTGGATGGTTGCCTTTAGAATGATTAATATCTGAGTAATTTTGAAATCACTCAGATTCTTATTTCACTCTCGACTTCGTTCGCCACTGTAAATACACTTTTGTTCTGTATCCTCCTTGTCATAATATTATTTTAGTATATTAATATGACACATGCTGTTCTTTTCCTCCCATAAGAAATACGCACCAGAAAACTCACATTATTGAGTTCCTGGTTGAATTGTTAAGACCAAGTGAACTTTTAACAATTAATTTTTTAATTAACTTGTTTAGCTTTTAATGGCTCCCTAGAGACAGCTAACAGTACTAAAACTTTGTCACCAGCTTTGGCCTTTTCGATTGCTCTAGTTTTCATTATTTGTTGAGCATTCTTTAACGTTCTGGCAAACTCATACATTTTGATTAGCTTTTCTTGAAACTTGATGCATATATCAGTAACACAGTCTCACTTTTGGTTTAATTAATTTAAGGGGTCCTCTTATGATATGCTTATATACAAGTTCAAAAGGGACTGTAACCTGTGGACTCAATATGGGCATCCTTAATAGCAACAGTGACAAAGGAATTCCTTTGTCCCCGTCCTTGGCACATTCTTGGCAATATGCTCTAATTGTGGTCTCTAAATTTGATACCATCTTTCATATATTCCTTATGATTGTTAATGAAAAGTTAAAGACACAAATTGTTTCACTTCAAGACTATTCATTATTTCTTTGAATATTTGTGACATAAAATTTGAAGCTTGAGCTGATTACATTTCTTTGGGTTATCCATATCTTAAAAGATAGAACAGTAGCACAAAGTCAGTTCAATCATAATTTTCCCCAAAGACACTGCCTCAAGAACTCTCATCAAAACATCCATGGTTGTATAAAGATATTGATTCCCTCTTCTTGTTTTAGGTAGGGGTGCTACACAACCTATTAGGACATCGTTAAATGTTCTTCAACAGCTAGTATTGGAAATAAGAGTGCAGGTTTAATTTATGATTGGGGTTTCCTGATTACTTGACATGCATGGCATGTCTGGCAAATTTAACTACAAAGTTATGCAAAACATTTTAGTGTATTAGCCTGTGGTTTCCTAATACCCAAGTAGCCTGTCTTTGGAATTTCATTAGCCATTTGTAAAATTTCATGATGATACCCGGATGAAACTCCCACTTGATGGACTACCGACCAACGTTCATTGCCTCGTACTTCAGGTGGTCTCTACTTCCTCATTGATACTTTGAGTTTTAAATAATAATACTCAAGTATTGGCTTTGATTCAATTTCCAATTTCATTTGATACATCTTTCTCAACTCAGGTTCTTTCTGTTGCATTTCTATTAAAGCAAATAGTCTAAGCAGGTCAGCCTCCCTCTCTTTACCTTCCTCTTTTTAACTTAAGTTTTCAAAATAGCATAAGAATAAAAAATGATCATGCTGCTTTTCCTTTGTATGGACTCTTCCTCTTTCTGTCTAACTCTATGGGATATCACTTGTGATATGTACTCACAACATAGTCAGGACACAGTACAGGATGTTAATCATATGGCATCTCAATTTCTGTTACTTCCATTAGGTGTTTCAAAATCCACTGTGAAGCCACTATTTTTGAACCAACCAGGTTATTCTTAAGGCAAAACTAATTCCATCCGCAGGAATTTGTTGCACTCCTCCAAAAACTACTTCCCCATTTACTAAGTTACATTATAATCTAATTCTACATTAAGTGGGCCACTTAAAAACCTCCGTGTATACAGTCAATTAATTTTCTTTTCCTCATTAGCTCCTCTGAGAGACAAATCATATCATCAGACTTACTCTAATGTCCCTTTATACATTTATTGGTTTTCCTCTTGATTCAAAGTATAAGGAAACACAATTTCCTTTGACATAAAGTATTCAGAATCTTTGATGGTCTGATTATCTTTAGCCATAATAAAGGAAGAAGTTGCTTGACTGTCCTGAGCCATCTCACCTTTGTTGGCAGATCCTGAGAGAACACACTCGACCTGATGTACTGCTACAGTTTTAAAACTTTTGAACAGACCTCCCAAATGTTAATTCTGATCTCTCTCCCTGCGTCTTCTCTGCAGCTGTAACACTGTACTCTGCGCTCTGTTCTGCTACCCTGATGCACTTTGTATGGTAATATCTACCTACATTGCATGCAAAACAACACTTTTCACTGTATCTCAGTACATGTGACAACAATAAATCAACAATAAATAAATCCATTTCCTTTCCCAATATGTTTTTTTACTGAGGATTCCTTAGGTATTCTTACCACTGCAATCAGTATCCCATTTAAATTCCAGCAATTAGCTTTGGTTTGCCAAATCTTATCTTACTTTCTCAATATCACTTTTAGTTTCTAGTCTTTCTACTTTATTATATTGGTGTCCTTTCGCTGTTCTTGAAAATCAATACATTTTCCTTTCCAAGGTTTTCTATTCCTTCAGGTTTTCCTTGCAGAATAATGAGACCTAGATAGAGTGGACATGGAGAAAATGTTTCTACAAGTAGGAGAGACTAGGATGTGTAGGCAGAGCCTCAGTGTGAAGGGATGACTCTTTAGAACTCAGATGAGGAGGAATTTCCACAGCTAGAGAGTCGTGAATCTGTGGAACTCAATGCCACAGAAGGCCGAGGAGGACAAATCAGGCCTAATTCCAGTCAATTATCTTCTGGTCATTTGTAACCAATTCTGCATATGTAATTACTGTATCTGTGAGATGTCATAGATATCTATACAACTGCTGCTTCTTTGATCTTTGTGGCGCTCATCTAAACAAGTTTTATGGATTGCTGACATTCTCTTAAATAATCATGATTTATATTCTTTTCTCAATTTGCTTCCCCAACATCAGTGAACAAAACCATTGATCCAACAGCATTTTTCTTCCTCTTGCAAATTCTACAAATTTCTGATTAGGTTTCTTTCTTCTAAATTTTAATTGATAAGGTTCAGGGAAGATCTCATGAGCACTGCATTTCCCTTATAAGGTAAGGTAAAGTAACTATTGTCTCAGAGGGTGGCTCTCTCTTAGAGACAGACAACTGGTGGTGGTACAACCTGAGCGTCACCATGCCTCAGGTGAGGGGAGAGTTTGATAAGGAGAATTCTTCATGGTGACCTAAGCCAGTATTGAACTCATGCTGTTGGCATCATTATGCATTGCAAATCAAACATCCAGACAACTAACTTCACCAACCCCCACCCTCATAACAGCTTCATTGTCTGCAGATTGCTCTTCTGACAAACTGGTGTACATATTCATTACTGTACCCATCAGGATTCTCTGTGACATTAAGGTCCAAGATCTTTTGGCAATTTCAACTTCACAGATAGCTTTTTAAATTAGATGAAAGATCTTTTAACTGCATACCCTGTAAACGTAGGCACTAAATGCAGATTTCTAATTAAATCAAATCTCTCATGAGAAACAAAAGCATCTTCTGAATTACTATCTCTTCATTCTTTCCTTACTTTAAGCTTTCCTCTAGCCAGTCATGATGTCTTATTCGTCCTGAAAAATGCTGGAGATTACAGCGGCCAGGCAGCATTCAAGGAGAGAAAGCAAGCTAATGTTTCAAGACTAGATGACTCTTCATCTCTGCGATCTTCAGCATTTTTCAGTACAGATTCCAACATCGGCAGTAATTTGCTCCTACATGATGTCTTATTTCCCTGCCTCTTTGGAGTTTAAACATTTTTAATTCCAGCATTCTTTCTATTTTCTCTCTTTTCCATTTCTGTTTTTTTTCATTCTCCTGTCTTCTTATCTTTCTCTGTCTTTATTGGCTAATTCACATTTTATTAAATTTCTATGTGAATGTTAGTTAATTTGAGCAGTGACACATCATTTTCAAGTTTCCTCTCAGTTTACTTCTACATGCTGGGTAAATACTTTAAGCATTTTGTCCTTTTGAGATCCTACTTTTATTTCTAGCTGTAAGTTATCCTCTAACTCTCTCAGTTTAGCCTTTATCAAAGACTTAAATAATCCACTGTTACATCTACCAATCCCAGAAGTCTTAGCAACTGTCAAAACCACTTTGAAATTCCAACGTGTAACAAACTTCACAACAATTCCTATTTTTATGCTTAGCACCTCCACATTTTTTTTTTTAAATTCATAGATCTGGCTTAAATTCAAGAATTTATAATCCCATAGAGAGCACAGATTTTGTTATGAACCCAGCTGATGGAGACTGAACAAATCAGATCCCAAAATGAAACCTGGCCTGATAGACCATAAGTTTTGTTTTGCTTTCCGTTTATTGCAGAGGGAACTCAATGAACAGTTTCTCATGAAGGCGCCAATGTACTTTTAGCAAAAGAACATAAAAGTTTATTATACAAAAGGAAAACATGAGCTATGTTGCACCATAAAAGAACCATCTGAAATGGGTTCATTACAAATAGCAGAAAGAAAAATTCAATCCTTTTACCCATAACAACAAACATATAGGCACTCAAACTTAAACTCAGCTCTATTTCCATGTTAAAGCTTCTTGTTCAGCTGGCACAGCTGTAATTGATTTCTGGATCTTTCTTCTTACTGACTTTTACATCTTTTCAGGGCAAGTATATGGGTTTTCCAAATATTCAGCTCCTAGCAGTTTTCTGGCCAGTTTCTTACTAGCTTAGTGTTTCAGTCTCCATTTCAAGTACCCACAGATACGAACTAACTCATTGATATTTCTATCCGTCTCCCTGTGTCATTGAATACCTTAGTCAACCTAATTTTTAAAACAGTTTAAAAATACTTTGAACTATGAACTCACAGCTCTACTCCAAGTCTGCAAATGCTCATTATGAACATATAAACAAACCCGAAACTTGTCAGCATCAAAACTCTCAAACTCAAAAATGAAAATAAAACCATGTCTTAACACATGATATAGAAATCTAAATTAAACTTGAAGCTGTACATCATTCCTCCAGTCTACTGCATTTGCTGCTCACAATGTGGTCTCCTCTACATTGAGGAAATAAAGCGCAGGCTGGATGATCTATGTTTTGTCTGCAAAAAAACCTAAGTTCCAATCGCCTGCCACTTCAACACACCACCTTGTTCCTTGGCCAATATCTCTGTCTCAGACTTGCTGCAATACAATACAACACAATATCCTTTTATACAATATCTTTAATTATTACGTGTACTCCATAGTAGGAGTACTGTGAAAAACTTTTATAATGTCTACCTTCTTATGGCGACATCTTAGCCACATATACCTAGGTACAATTCTTGGATTCAGCAGAAGAATAGAAGTATTTGCTTACCTACACAGTTGAAAATAATTTAAAAACTAGGAAAATATTAAGGGGTTAATGTAACAGTGTTCTAAGGTAAGTTCTAAAGCAAAGACTGTCCCCTCACACTGGTCTCCGTCCAGGACTCACTGTTTGCATGCTGCTCCCCATGTGCTGGGGGGTTTCTTGCTCGTGTAGCTCTGGGCACGCAGCACACGTGCTGCTTCAGGGCTCACTGCTCGTAGTGTTCTGGGGCTCACAGGCATGCCTGTAGGCCCCAGAGCACGAGGACACACTGTCGTGCCAGTTCTGCCACGGGACTTGGCCCGCGCTCTCTTCCATCCACCGCAGTACTCGGTCCACTCGTCCTTGTCCGCTGCAGGACTTGGCCTGCTTGCTCTGCAACTCCACTCTCCAGGTGTTGGGTGGTTGGGGGGAGAAAAGGAAAATCAGAAGAGGCGAGAAAAACAGAGGGGAAAGCAGGTAAAAGGGACTGGCCAGCAGAGGAGCTCCAAGCAGCTTCAACCAGAATGGCCTGCTCTGCTGCCATCTTGATCAACTACCAGACAGATATTCCCCTTCCCTCCCTTGTTCGCCTTCCGCAGGGACCGTTCCTCTGGGACACCCTGGTCCACTCTTCCTTTACCCCCAACACCCCACACCCCCGACAGCCCCACGGCACCTTCCCTTGCAACTGGCAAAGGTGCAACACCTGCCCATTTACCTCCTTTCTCCACACTATCCAAGGGCCCAAACATACTTCCAGGTGCACTTCATCTGCACTTCCCAGAATCTAGTCTACCGCATTCACTGCTCACAATGTGGTCTCCTCTACGTTGGGGAAACGAAACGGAGACTGGGTGACCACTTCGTAGAACATCTACGTTCTGCTTGCAAAAAAAACCCTGAGTTACCTGTTGCCTACCACTTTAACACACCACCCTGTTCCCTGGCCAACATCTCTGTCTCTGGTTTGCTGCAGTGTTCCAGCGAAGCTCAACGCAAGCTGGAAGAACAACACCTCATTTTCTGCTTGGGGACCCTGCAACCCTATGGACTGAATATCAAGTTCAATAATTTTAGTGCCTGAACTCTCCCATGTCTTAGCCCCCTACCTCACACACCAGGTCTTGTTATCACATAGCCTGCCATTACACACCCCCTGTTGTTAGTCACTAACAGTCCCCATTAATAGCTATTCACCTTCCTCGTCAGATCGTTATCAACTCCTTTGTCTATCCAACTGGTCTTCTCTCACTTCGGGGTCTATCCTATCGTTTACTCCCTACCACATCCCCCTCCCTATTTTGTGCATATAAACCAATGTTTTCCCAGCTACCATCAGTTCTGAGTAAGGGTCACCAGACCTAAAACATTAACTCTGACTTTTTCTTCACAGATGCTGTCAGACCTGCTGACCTCATGATATTCAGTCTCTCCACACATGCATCCCCCAGGAGGAGGGCCTAAAAGCCCTCAGTTTCTTCCTGTCCCGCAAACCTAACCAGACCCCTCCACTGACACTCATCTGCTTGACGGAACTCATCCTTACCCTCAACAATTTTCCTTTGGCTCCTCCCACTTCCGACAAATTATGGGGGTGGCTATGGGCACCTGCATGAGTCCGAGCTATGCCTGCCTCTTCGTAGGATATGTGGAACAGTCCCTCTTCTGCAGCTACGCTGGCACCATCCCTCACCTCCTCCTCCACTACATTGATGTCAATTTTGGTGCTGCCTTGTGCTCCCACGAGGGAGCTCAAATAGTCCATCCACTTCACCAACACCTTTTGCCCTGACCTTAAATTTACCTGGGCCATCTCGGACACCTCCCTCTCTTTCCTGGACCTCTCTGTTTCCATCTATTGCAACCAATTTAGCACTGGCATCCATTTCAAACCCGCTGACTTGAACAGCTATCTCGACTACACCTCCTCTCACCCACTCGCTTGCAAAAATGCAATCCCATATTCCCAATTTCTCCGCCTCCGCCGCAACTGCTCCTAGGATGAAGCATTCCACTCCCAGACATCATCCTACTTCAACGACTGTAATTTCCCTTCTCCTGTGATTCAGAATGCCCTCAACTGCATCTCCTGCATTTCCTGCACTTCTGCCCTCAAAACCCCTCCCCACAGCAGCAACAATGCAGTCCCCCCGGTCCTCAAATACCACCTCAGTGATCTCCAAATCCAACACATTATCCTCCGCCATTTTCACCACCTGCAATCTGACCCCACCACCAAAAAGATATTTCCTTCCCCACCACTAACTGCTTTCCATAGGACCGCTCACTCCATGACTCCCTTATCAGCCCCACACTCCCCACCAACCTTCCCATCACACCCGGCACCTTTCCCTGCAACCGCAGGAAGTGCTACACCCGCCCCTACACCTCCCCTCTCACCTCTGACCAAGGACCCAAACAATCATTCCATATCCAGCACAGATTCACCTGTACGTATTCTAATCTGATCTATTGCATCCATTGTTCCCAATGTGGTCTGCTCTATACTGGGGAGACCAAGCGCAGACTTGGGGAACAAGTCGCAGAGCATCTGCGCTTGGTACGCTTCAACAAACACCACCTTCTAGTTGCCAGCCATTTCACACACCCTCCCACTCCCTTGGCGACATGTCCATCCTGGGCCTCCTCCACTGTCAAAATGAGGCCACACGTAAACCAGAGGAGCAACACCTTATATTCCACCTCGGGAGCTTACCCAGCCCAATGGCCTCAACATAGAGTTCACCAGCTTCAAAATCTCCCCACCTCCAGCCTCCTCCCATGTCCAGCCCTCCCTCTTATCCCCACCTCCTTGACCTGTCCATCTTCCTTTTCATCTATCTGCTCCACCCTTCCCACTGACCAATCTCCACCTGCATCCACCTCGCACCACCCCACCTGCCTTCCTCCAGCCCCAACCACCCCCCCAATTTATTTCTGAGCTCCCTTCCCAGTCCTGATGAAGGGTCCAGGCCCGAAACGTCAACTTTACTGCTGCCCTGATGCTGCCCGACCTGCTGTGCTTCTCCAGCTCCACATGTTATGATTTTGACTTCCAGCATCTGCAGTCCTTACTATCTCCTAGTGTTAAAATGAAAAGGTTTATATCCAGCACATTGTTACAATTTGGACTGAAGGATATTCAATAGTATATATAGAATAAAAAGTAAATATTTGTAGGCCAAAGAGGAAAACAGCAGTGAAACGGGGCTAATTGGATGATTCTCCAAAGAATTGTGACAGGAATAACAAGTTAAATGGTATTCTTCTGTCCTGTAAAATTCTATAAAGTGAAATTGAAAGATGATATTTCACAAAATAGAAAATGAATCAATTAAACATAATTGGTAAGTTTCAAACACAAAATAGAAAATACACAATTCATTTCAGAAAAGTGATAACAATGTACTATCACAAATCTGAGAACAACCACGATCCTGTCAAACAGCTATATGATATTGCAGTCAACTTGGTGCTTAAAATAACCAACCAAGTACAGCATCTTTCTTTCTGCAAATCCTATTTAACTGAATCTTCAATTTGAATCCTTACCGGAAATGAGATCTGCATTATTGTTCTGAAGTTAGTTAAGGGACTCTTAAAAAATTTCAAGCTGTAATAACTGCTATAATCAACAGCAGTGTTCAAATGAACTATTCACAATGAGGTCCTAAAATAACCCTTTCAAAATTTACCTTGAGTAAATCCCCAGCTCAGTTTCCAAATTTTTAGCTACTTACTGCAACTAAGACGATATTTCTCGGCTAAGAAAGACATTTAACATTGTCAATCATTTATATCCATTATTTGTATCATTAATAGCCACAGGTGAGGTGCTGGAAGACTGGAGGTGGACTAATGTGGTGCCACTATTTAAGAAAGATGGTAAAGAAATGCTAGGGAACTATGAATTGGTGAGCCTGATATCAGTGGTGGGGAAGTTGTTGGAAAGGATCCTGAGGGACACAGGATTCACATGTATTTGCAAAGGCAAGGACTGATTAGGGAGACTCAACATGGCTTTGTGCATGGGAAATCATGTCTCACTAACTTAATTGAGTTTCTTGAAGAAGTAACGAAGAGGATTGGTGAAGGCAGAGTGGTGGACGTGACCAATATGGACTTCAGTAAAGTGTTTGACAAGGATCTGCATGGTAGTCTAATTAGCAAGGTTAAACACATGGAATACAGGGAGAACTAGCCATTTGGATACAGAACTGGGTATATCAGTTGGTGGTGTCAGGCTGGTTTTCAGACTGGAGGCCTGTGGCCAGCAGTACACCACAAAGATTGGTGCTGGGTCTACTGCTTTTTGTCATTTATATAAATGATTTGGATGTGAACATAGGAGGTATGGTTACTAAGTTTGCAGACAACACCAAAATTGGAGGTGTAGTGGACAGTGAAAGAGATTATCTCAGAGTACAACAGGCCCTTGAACAGATGGGTCGGCGGGCTGCGGAATGGCAAATAGAATTTAATTTAGATAAATGTGAGGTGCAGCATTTTGAAAAGAAAAATCAGGGTAGGACTTATACACTTAATGGTAAGATCCTGGGGAGTGTTGCTGAACAAAGGGACCTTGGAGAGCAGGTTCATAGTTCCTTGAATGTAGAGTCACAGGTAGACAGGAGAGTGAGGAAAACATTTGGTATGCTTGCCCTTATTGGTTAGTGCATTGAGTACTGAAGTTGGGTGGTCATGTTGCAGCAGTACAGGAGATTGGTTAGGCCACTTTTAGAATACTGTGTATAATTCTGGTCTCCCTGCTATAGGAAGGATGTTGTGAAACATGGAAGGGTTCAGAAAAGAGGTATAAGGATGTTGCCAAGATTGGAAGGTTTTAGCTATAGGGAGAAGCTGAATAGGCTGGGGCTATTTTCCCTAGAGTGTTGGAGGCTGAGGGGTGACTTTATAGAGGTTTATAAAATCATGAGGAGCATAGGTTTAAGGTGAGATGGAGAAGATTTAAAAAGGACCTGCGGGGCAACTTCTTCACACAGAGGGTGATGCAAGTATGGAATGAACTGCCAGAGGATGTGGTGGAGACTGGTACAATTACAACATTTAAAAGGCATCTGGATGGGTATATGAATAGGAAGGGTTTAGTGGGATTATGGGCCAAATGCTGGTAAATGGGACTGGATTGACTTAGGATATCTGGTCGGCATGGATGATCGGAATGAAGGGTCTGTTTCCATCCTGTACAGCTCTATGACTCTACAACTCCATGAACTAGCACAGATCTTGTTTACCCATGTGATTGTATCTGAGAACTCAAATGCTACTTCTTGACATATTGCAGCCTAAAATCAGAAGTCACATGACACCAGGTTATACTCTAACAGGTTTGTTTGAAATCAGAAGCTTTTGAAGCACTGCTCCTCTGTTACTCCACTATACTGATCTGTATCTGTAAAATCTTCCTTACTGTCCCATTTTGACACCATCACCTTAATAACTTGTTATGATTTCTCTACATTAATTTGTTGTACAATTTTGGATTACATGTTACTTTGGTTAGACTCTTGGCATGCGACTTTTATACGTATTGTTATTCTAGCCAATTGGTTTGTCTCCAGCACCATCTTATTTTAAATTTTTTGTAATTATCTCTCTGCCTCAATTCACTTGCTATTCCGCTGTTGACACTTCACTCACACCATCAGACACTTCTAATCACCTACAGAGACTTATTATTCAGCCTGTCAACACTCCACTCACACCATTTGTATGATCTTTTGATCACTTTGCCTATAAATTCTGTGCCTGTGTGCTTCTCTTCACTTCACCTGAAGAAGGAATAGTGCTCCAAAAGCTCGTAATTTCAAATAAACCCATCGGACTATAACCTTGTGTCATGTGACTTCTGACCTTGTCCATCCCAGTCCAACACCGGCACCTCTACATCTTGCAGCCTTAGAAACCACAACATGTGACTCATTGAAACCCAATCCAACTCTCCCCACCATCTCAGAATCACCCCAATCAGTTTTCTTGTAGCGATCTTTTGGCTCATCCTCCTTAGTCCAAAATAAATCAGCTTTTAAAATTGAAGTTGCTGCATTAATCTGTAAAATACAGCTACTTCCCATTCCATGTCTGCTCTGCGCAATGACAGATCTTTGGTTCATTGTCTGGTAAAGCTTTACTCAAAAGATATTTTGAGTGATGATTTGCCATTACCATCGTCCCTCAGTGCATGGCAAGGATGCAGATCACAAATCCATCTCGGTCAGCCAGAATAAGAATCATAGAAGCCCTACAGTGTGGAAGCAGTCCATTCAGCCCATCACACTAATCCTCTGAACAGTATCCCACCCAGACCCACACCCCTACCCTATCCCTGTAATCCATCTAGCCTGCACATCCTTGGATCCTATGGGCAATTTAGCATGGCCAGTCATCTAAGCTGCACATTTTTAGACTGTGGGAGGAAACTGGAGCACCCAGAGGAATTCCATGCAGATATGGGGAGAACATGTAAACTCCACACAGACAGACACCTGAGGTTTGAATCAAACCCGGGTCCCTGGCACTGTGTGGTAGCAGTGCTAACCACTGAGCCACAGTGCCACCCCTGAATCTCAGACTGTTGGCATTACTGTGAACCACATAGTAGCCATCTAGCCAAGTGAGTTCATTGTCCTCTATTATATTTATATTTCCTGAAATATTGACATTTTGGATGGGGTCAGGTTGTTCAAGCATTTTTTAAACAGCTATTCAGATATTAAGCCAAAGGACTGAAATTTTAATAAATGGACACAAGTTGACACCTTTACAAAGTAAATATTGGTAGTAAAATTCATCATTCTCAATGGCTACTGGTGGTCTTCCCAAGGTTGAGGGTCAGGTAATGTTTGGTAGCCCACATTTCAACTGTATCGATGCTCATAGGCATTTGTCAGTCAGATGAGGTGTGAATGACTCAAAAAAAAGTTAAAAAGAATTTCCCAGGAGTCAGCTGTTTGTTAATATAAACAACTTATATAAAAATAAGACTTTTATATTTAACTCAGTAAAAAGCCCCAAGACACAGGCATATCCTAGAACAAACATGTTTATTAAATTACCTAAGGACCATCTTAAAAGAAGTGACAAAAAAAAAAATTCGATTTAGGGAAATAATTCCAAAGCTTAGGTCTTTGAGAATTTAAGTCTGATTTCTGAAGACAAATGAATCACTGGGCAAATAATAGGAGAGGCAATGGCCTAGTGGCATCATCAGAGATGCAGCTTACATTCAAGGGACCTGGATTTGAAACTCGGCATGGCAATTCAGTAAAAGTCTGGAATCAAGAATCTAAAGATGACTGTGAAACTGTTGCTGATTATTGCGAAAAACTCATTGGTTCTCTAATGTCCTTTAGTGAAAGAAACTGCCATCCTTACTGGTCTAGCCTACATGAGATTCTAGACCCACAGCAATGTAGTTGACTCTTAACTGTCCTCTAGGATGTGCAATAAATGTTGGCCTAGCCAACGATACCCTGATTCCGCGAATTAATTCTTAAAAATTTTTTCATTAACAAATAGATCACAGTGCAATCAAGTAATCCATTCCTCCAGGGTTGGGTCCCTAAACAGGTCTGAACCCGCTTTCTTGAAATGGATCAGAGCTCAGTTAAAGATGTGGCCTTGAAATGGATCATAGCCCACTCTCAAGGTAGCTAACTTTAAATAGATCCAAGTCCACTTTCAAGCAGACCATGTTTAAATGACTTTAAATGGGTCAGAGTATTCTCTTCAAGTGAACACCTTTGAAAGGGTCACAGCCCACTCTCGGGGGGGCCACCCCAAGTGGGTCAGAGCCCACTCTCGGGGTGGGGGGGCACGTCTAAGTGGGTCAGAGCCCGCATCTATGAAGGGATCTTCTCTAAATCGGATCTCATCTTTGTACATGACTCCACCTCGCCCCTCCAACCTCCAGGATAACAGAGTCTTGCTGCCGGCTTTGGACGATACCCTCACAAACAGACAGACGAAGGTAAATTCTCACCATTCAAACCGGACTCGGCTTCCGGAACCTTCTCCCTTGACAACGGCCGACGAGCCGTTGAGCCCCACCCTTCGATACGCTCGATTCGTTGGCTCTATTGGAGCTGAGATTGTGATTGGGCAACCACATATCAATCAGGCGTGGCCGTTGCGCGCTGACGTTTCGTACTACACGTGCAGGTGAAGTGCCCGCCCCTAAGCAGCTGATGCTGAAGTAGAGAGATAAAAGGTACTGCAGATGCTGGAGAATCCGAGATAATAAGCATGGGGCTGGATGAACACAGCAGGTTAAGCAGCATCATAGGAGCAGGAAAACTTGACGTTTCGGGCCTAAACTCTTCCTTCATCACGCTGAAGTAGAGACTCTGCTTTCTCTCTGTAGATGCTGCTAGACTTGCTGAGTTTACCAGCTATTCCTGTTTTTGTTCATAATTTCCCAGTATCTGTAATTTTTTGGTATTTTTGAAATACTATCCTATTCAGCTTAGGGGGAAAGGACCTTAGAGCACTGAAGAAGGATGAGTGGAATTATGGGTATAGAAATGTTCTGAAAGAGGGATTGAAAACCTTAATCAGTATAGAAAGAACTTAAAATCCTGAGGGGTCGTGTAAAGGTACGTGTGAGTGGGCGTTTCCTCATGGGCGAATCTTGTATTAGGGGTAAACCTAAAATCAGGGGTTGTCTGTTTGAAAAAAGGATTTGGCACTTTTTCCTCTGAGGGTTGTGAGTTTTTGGAACTCTTCTAGAAAAGTGGTGGAAGCAAGGTCTTTGAATATTTTTAAGGCAGGTATAGAATGATTCTTCACCGATTTGACATGGTTCAGAAGAAGACCATTCAGTCCATTGTGTCTGCAATGCTCTTTGATTAAGCACCATTATCTAGTACCAATTAACTCCCCCCGCCCCCCCCCCTCTATATCCTTGCACAGAGATGTTATTATAGACCTTTAAAGCAAGTGGGACTGAAACCCAGGTCTACTGTCTTAGAGGTAGGAATATTACCACCTTCCAAATATTCATCCAATATCCTCTTGGACATTTTGTAGAGTCTTGCAACATGGAAACAGACCCTTCGATCCAACCAGTCCGTGCTGACCATAACCCCAAACTAAACTAGTCCCACCTGTCTGTGCTTGGTTGTTATATCTCAAAATATTTCTTATTCATACACTTATCTGAATATTTTTTAAATGTTATAACTTTATACACATCCACCACTCTCTCTGAAAGTTCATTCCACACATGAACCACTGTGTTTAAAAACAAAATATCTTTTTAAAATCTTTCTCCTCTCACCTTGAAGATTATGCCCCTGGTCTTGAAATTCCCCCAACCTAATGAAAAGATACCTACTATTCACTTTATTTATACCCCTCAAGATTTTTATAAACCTCTATAAGGTCACCTCTGAACCTCCTACGCTTCAGTGAAAATGAGTCCAAGCCTCTCCTTATAACTCAAACCCTCCATTCCTTGTAACGCTCTCCATCTTAATAATATCTCTCCTACAAAATGGTGACCAGAACTGGACACAATGCTCCAGAAGAGGCCTCACCATTGTGTACTCTGTGTTCTACAATACTACCCAACGCCCTACTTTTAGTTGTATAAGACCTGTCAGTTGAACAATACTTGGTTTTAAGTTATATTCTGTTCAGTAAGGGGTTGAAAGGTTATAAGGTTACAATAAGATCAGACATGACTCCTGCAATGTTGTGGAGCTGACCTTATTTGATTGGCCTCAACTGCAATTCTCTTCCTTTCGGCTAGTTATGACTCCACTAGAGAGTTTCTCCTGTACCTCATACATAGAAATAAAACTGATACATTTATGGTAGTTTGACAATTCTAGTGTTATTTGCTAACCAAAAAGCTGTGGTTTCCCTTTTAACAATCTTGTGAGGCTACCTTATTGTTTTTTACTATGTTGACATTCCATTAACTAAAATGTAAATGTGGAATTGCAGTTACTGGGTCTCTCGAGTTTCCAGAGCTCCTCTGTTAGTCTTTGTAAATAAGAAGCTGAGGTAAGCTGCTCGTCCTCTTTGTGGTCACATGATATACTAAAACTGTAATGACTCCTTAGCTAGGTAGGTTGATAACAGATACTCTTGTCATTGTAAAAGAAAAACACATGGAGCTTTTGTCTCATACATTAAAACTGAGTTCTTAAAAATGTGCTCGGAATTGTCAGCAGAATGGAGCCTTTTAAAAATGTATTTGTTGTAGGCTACATGTGTTACATTCAACATGAAGTGTTGAAGGCTGGACAATTTTAGATACCTTTCACATACATTTACGGATTGATTACGGAAGAGTTTAAATTTTATATTACAAAGTGCAATACAGTTTTATTTCAACACAGCACGTGGCACTCTAAACGCCTTACTATGCTAACAGTTATGGATTATATTTATAGTATATTTATATTTCACATCAAAGCATTCTCTGCTACCTATTATGAAAAGTTTTTCTCAGATTCCAGTCCCACATTATACAATGGTGAGGGAGCCTTAAATAGTGTCCTTTGCCCATTAAGCCTTAGCAGTGGCTACCCCAAATTTTGTGAATCCCCTAGAATGTAGTCTTGTATCTAGTATTGAGTCACTCTTCAAAATTGGGTCATGGACAGCTCTTGTGTTATTTGGATTTGGGCTACTCATTGCTCTGTATGTTTAAAATGCTCCCATGGAAAGTTGTGCCCTGTCATCCGCTCCTGCAGTATGGACAGTGCTGTCGCTCTTCCGTGGTCTGGGTAGCATCCTTCCCTCACTCTTGCTCTTGTAGCCACAGCATTTATATGGCTGGTTCACATAAGTTTCTGGTCAATGACCCAACCTCCAGGATGTTGCTCGTGGAAGTGTTCAGTGATGGTAAATGTCAAGGGAAGATGGTAATTGCCTAACATTTACTGTGGCACAAATGTTGCAAATTTGGGCACAGTAGGCTTCCTTAAAGAAATGACAGGATATGGAAGGGAGCCTTTTATCTAAAACAGGATGTTACCAGGAATAAGGTGCAGAGCTGGATGAACACAGCAGGCCAAGCAGCATCAGAGGAGCAGGAAAGCCGACGTTTCGGGCCTAGACCCTTCACCTTATTATCTCAGATTCTTCAGCATCTGCAGTTCCTACTATCTCTGTTACCAGGAATGGAGGGTTTCAGATATAACAGTAGACTGGAAAGGCAGGGACTTCTTTCACTGGAGTGTGGGAGGTTGAGGGGTGACCTTGTTGAGGTTTATAAAATCATGACAGGCATTGATAAAGCGAATGACAGAAGTCTTTTCTTTAGGATGGGAGTTCAAAACTAGGGGTCATATTTTAAGATGAGTGGAGAAAGATTTTAAAAAGGACATGAGAGGCAACTTTTTAAATACAGAGTGGTTCGTGTGCGGAATGAGCCGCCAGAGAAATTGGTGGATACAGGTACAGTTACAACATTCAAAAGATATTTTGATAAGTACACGAAGAGGGAACGTTTGGAGAGATATAAGCCAAGCGCAGGCAAATGGGACTAATTTAGTTTGGAAACATAGTCGGCATGGACTTGTTCGACCAACGGTCTATTTTATTGACTCAAACAGCATTAAATGTAAGATAGAAAGCAGAGTCCCTTTAAGGACAGTTACGGAAGTCACGTGCCCGATGTCATGTGACACGTATCTTGTGATTTTTGTGTCGTGTTAGTGGGGGGGATTCCCCGGAGTGCGCATGCCGAACCTGGCGTTACAATTCCTGAGAGACAGGGCGGTGAATCCCCGGTGGCGGTAAAGATTACTGTTACCCACTGCCCAGCTCCTGGGAAACCCTGCACAGAGAGGGTTTCCGTTATATCCCGGCGGCCCACATCCTCGCTCCAGGGCTGAGCGGCGCCTGCTGTCATTGGAGTTCCGCCACCACTGTTGCTTCCTCTCGGCTCCTGCTCTCCTTCCCCACCCATGGATAACAAGCCCCTCTTGCAGGAGAGGCCGCCCGCGTACGCTGCGGTGCCGGAGGGGGGCTACGACTACGGCCAGACCTATGGGACCATCCCACCGCCTGGCTATCAGCCCCCTCCATACTCTTACCCGGCCTCAGGTGTGCCTACCCTTTCTTATTTATGTCGCGTACACAGGCAAAGTCAGTCTAATCCCTCGTTAGAGCCGCAGCAAAATAATGGGAGGGTGCACATAATTGTATTGAAACTTCGAAATCACCTGACAAATATTCGCGTTTGTATCAATGTTGAACATTTAACTTAGTGTTTGGAGAGGCTGGGTGGGCAAGACGGTTAATTTGCCATGATCAGTGGATTCTTTTAAAATCACAATCTGAAATTAAAATTTTGACTTTTTTTTAATGCAAAAGCCGACACTGCTTTAAATATTCTGGAGGTGTCAGTTGGTGGACTGCTAGGCTATTAGTTGATGAAAGTGGTCAATTCTTAATCTTGCTGTACAGATCACTGCTTTTCTTTAAAATGGGTTCTGTGATTTAAATGCTATTAGTTATTTTAATGTTGACATTGGTATTGATATTGACGTTGCTTGATTAACGGGATTATTTAAGTGAAGATAAGGGATTTTTGGGTGGGGAAAGAGGGGAATGTAGTTATTTCATGGAATTTAATGAGGTTTTGAAACGCTAAATGTTTTTAGCTAATGTCCCTTTCTGTTTTGTAGGTTATGTACCTCCAGCTCCTGTGGGTATCCAGCCCCCTGTGTGTCCAGGATCAAACTACTCAAACACTTACACCATTATCCAGCAGCCAGCTGCAGCTTCAGTTGTAGTAGTGGGTGGCTGTCCGGCTTGCAGGTAACAATGATGCACTATTTTTAAAAAAAAAAAAGCTATGCTTGTGAATGAATTTATAATTACAAAGAATGTGTGTCCTCCCAGAAAGCTGTCAATTTTGAAGTGTCATGATAGTTAGGAAATGTTTTATGACAATGCATATGCCTCATGAGTTAACAAATTCCATTGAATTGGATCACTACAGTGTGGAAAGAGGCCATTTGGCCAACTGAATCTGCACCAACCCTCCAAATGGCATACTACCCAGACCCAGACTCAGACTTAGCCCCCTACCTGAACCCTGTAACCCTGCATTTCCTATGTGTAATGCACCTAAATTATACATCTGTGGACAGTACGGGCAATTAGTCTGGCCAATCCACCTAATATCTTTGGACCATGGGAGGAATCTGGAGTACCTGGTAGAAACCCATGCAGACATGGGGAGAATCGTGCAAACTCCAAAGCAGCAAGAATTTGGCCTTGCACACTCCAAACCCCTGCTACGTTTTGAATCAACAGCTTCCTGCCCATGTTTGCAACATAAGCTCCTCCAACGTGGTCCAAACTGCCCAGTACGTCGAGCAGCGCCTCTGGATTACATTCTTATTTTCTATTCAACTTGTTCAGAAATGTTACTACACACCTCCTGAAGCATATGGGACTTCAACCTGGATTTCCTGGTTCTGAGGTAGGGATGCTACCACTGCACCATAAGCACACTGAGTGAAGGTGTTTCACTCCTTGGACTTCATGTTGACCAAGAACATCACTGGTGAAAGCAGGTTATGTCCTGAACATTGTGGCCATTTCCATGGCAGATCTGGAACTTACCTGGATATCAAGTCTGACATTATACTCTGGAATCCTGAATATCTGAATCACGGATCCCTTAAATTTTATCCCCAGAATAGAGATGAGGGGAGGCAGGGTGTTATGGTGGAGCTGAACATCATTAAACTCCATTTCCCCCCACCCCCTCACTTCACAATATCCAGATGTGCCCCAAACCTCTGTGACAATGTTCATTCCAGGAACTTGTACTGATCCCAAACTTTCAGGGATTTGTGGAGGCCTGCACTGGTGGATCTCAGCTCTTAACTGGAGATGTATTGCTCTGTACTTTATCAAGGCAGTTATTTTTACTGTTCATATTTGGGTAACATGATCTTTGCATACTTTCAAAGCAAGCTGATAAGTGTCTGGAGTAGGTGGGACTAGAATCTGGTTCTCCTGGCTCAGGATTAGGAATACCACCACTATGCTGCTGCTGGCCATTGTGGATTAAGAACTTTGATTTCCATAATGCGCTCAATTACAAATTTCCTGAACTGCTGTACAGCCATATGAAGTTGTTCTAACTTAGAAAACCAACTAGCCACTGGCTATTCCAGTGGTACAGTAAATATTATATACACAATGCACTGAGGAATATCAGAACTAATGCTTCTATGCTTAATGTTTGTAGTGGTTCTTTTTCCCTAGGGACAATTTAGTGGATATTCAAAAGTGCCTTGTAATTCATCAATAGTACTTCAGTAAAAGTGGATTTGATTTTATTTTAATATTGCCTCTAGGTTGGTCCCCTATTTTCAGTTTGAAATTTTACAATTGATATGTAATCAGTTCATTTTTTATCAAATGAAATATCATTTTGTTAATTTTAATTCCTAGAATTTTGCAGCACAAGGATACCATTTGACCCCATTGTGAAGAAAGGAACTCCCAATGGAATAAACTCTGCCCAATCATTAAAAGTAAATCCTGGTTTAGAATTTAGGTTTCCACTTGTTTGTAGAACTGTGAATGTGGTGGTTCTGTTGGGTTGCTGTGTTTTCCAGACTGGTGTAGGAATCTTTGGCTTGGACCTGTTACTCCATTCTTTGAAGAAACACCACTTGAACACCTGCTTGCAATCCTAGATTGAGACTAAAATTTAATTAATGGCAGTTTGTTGTACTCTGTGGCTTTTAGGAATTGAAGGATTTTTCCAACTGTATATTGGTGTCCAAACTTGTACTTTAAATAAAGTACAGTTCATTTTTGAGGCCACTGACTATGATTTATAATAAAATCCTCAATGTCCAAGTAATTTGCTCAACCCAGTGGAAGAGATATTTGTCATGTCTTGCATTTCTATTCCAGCAAGAATGCAGTGTGGTGATGTCATGCTGAGCTGGCATCATGAGTTTATTTTCAAGCAGCTTTGGGGCAAACATGCAAAGATTCTAGCTTTGTGGATTAATTTGGCTTTGTGTTAATTTGTTCTTTCATACCTTCAATCTTCATATAGGCAATTGTCATGACCATTCTTTTATCCATGGCCCTTTTAAAGATGGGTGGACCTGTGAATATGTTTCTTTCTATCTAAATGATCATGATGCAGTTGGGTGGAATCCTCCAATTGCTATGACTCTGCCCCAGTTTCAAGTCTGTTGCTGTGTTTATAACCATTGGAGGCCAAACTCCCTGGTAGCTCAGCAAGTTTTACCTGGTGAGCTGCGTAGAAGACAAGGTCCAGAGCAGGTCCTTGAGTTGTGATCATTTTGGGGATAATGTGAACTGATTGCTCTGCATCTTGTTCATCAAACCCACAAACAACATGAAGACTAGCAGGGCCTGCCAGAAGGTTGAGATAACAAGCATGGGGCTGGATGAACACAGCAGGTCAAGCAGCATCATAGGAGCAGGAAAACTTGACGTTTCGGGCCTAAACCCTTCATCAGAAAATGAAGGGT